>NC_069491.1:7240587-7251902 GCF_026875155.1 Cherax quadricarinatus
ATGCTGGTAAATGGTAACCATCCAGGGAGGTGCTACTTTCGTGTAGTAGGCTGATAGATAGTAACATCCAGGGAGGTACTACCTTCCTGTAGTAGTTTGGTACAGTAACCATCCAGGGAGGTACTACCTTCTTGATGTAGTGTGGTTGACAGCAACCATCCAGGGAGGCATTACCTCCTGGAGCATTCATGAGTAGTGATAGACAGCAACCATCCAGGGAGGCATTACCTTCCTGTAGCAGGCTGATAGGCAGCAACCATCCAGGGAGGCATTACCTTCCTGTAGCAGGCTGATAGACAGCAACCATCCAGAGAAGTACTACCTTCCAGAAGTAGTCTGGTAGACAGCCACCATCCAGGGAGGTAGTACCTTCCTGTAGTAAGTCGTCTGGTAGACAGCCACTATCCAGGGAGGTACTCCCTCCCTGTAGTAAGTAGTCTGGTAGACAGCCACCATCCACGGAGGTACTCCCTCCCTGTAGTTAGTAGCCTGGTAGACAGCCACCATCCACGAAGGTACTCCCTCCTTGTAGTTAGTAGTCAGATAGACAGCCACCATCCACGGAGGTACTCCCTCCCTGTAGTTAGTAGTCTGGTAGACAGCCACCATCCAGGGAGGTACTCCCTCCCTGTAGTAAGTAGTCTGGTAGACAGCCACCATCCACGGAGGTACTCCCTCCCTGTAGTTAGTAGTCTGGTAGACAGCCACCATCCAGGGAGGTACTCCCTCCCTGTAGTAAGTAGTCTGGTAGACAGCTACCATCCACAGAGGTACTCCCTTCCTGTAGTAAGTAGTCTGGTAGACAGCCACCATCCAGGGAGGTACTCCCTCCCTGTAGTAAGTAGTCTGGTAGACAGCTACCATCCACGGAGGTACTCCCTCCCTGTAGTAAGTAGTCTGGTAGAAAGCTACCATCCACAGAGGTACTCCCTCCCTGTATAAGTAGTCTGGTAGACAGCCACCATCCACGGAGGTATTACCATCCTGTACTATGCTAGTAGACAATAGCCATCCAAGAAAGAACAACTACCCAAACTAGTATTACAATGAAAACTGTTAATGTTTTCCACTGACACGAATGTTTGTCTCTACCTCCTGTCTCAACAACACGTAGGATTACAGATACATACTACTGGCTCCTCCCTACTCTACACGTATCCTAACATAACTGTATGTATCAATGTTTCTAATTTGTGTAATACATACGTTACAGTTTTTGGATCGCGATATATTAACTGCATAAGAGACGATCCCTGTGGGCCGTGCAGCATAGGATGTGTTGGAGACTCGATCCTCCTTCCGCTAGTGTTAGAACAACGTTAGATCCATAACACCTTTCTAAACCTAACATGACCAAACCTAACATTAACCCAACGTAACATCCACCTATAACCCAACTTAACATTAACCCAACCTAATATAACCTAACCCAACGTAATCCAAGCTATCCCAACCTAACCCAACGTAACCCAATCCTAACCCAACTTCGAGTTCACAAATTGAAATTGGAAACGTTATAAAAAGAATAATTGACAGTACTTGCCTTTTTACGTATTTCGTAATAAGTAAATCTGCAATAGGGAGTGTACATAGGTTAAATAAGATTGCAGAGGACCTTTCAGATTATGCCGAGGTTATCAGAGATAGCGATAGTCCGATAGCAGCGGTAGTTATCCGAGGGAGCGTGTCGCGAACGACCAATCGAAGATGGTTAAGGTTCCTGCTCACCTCTGTACGTCCTCGCGTGATGGCTGGAAGATACTGCTGTAGCCAGCTACCATTACTATCCATTATCTATCTTCACTCACTCTCTCTCTCCCTCTCTCTCTTTCACACCTTTCTAAAAATATTTTCTTGAACAAGCAACTAGTAGCACAAGTAACTAGTAGCACAAGTAACTAGTAGCACAAACAACTAGTAGCACAAACAACTAGTAGCACAAGCAACTAGTAGCACAAGTAACTAGTAGCACAAGTAACTAGTAGCACAAGTAACTAGTAGCACAAGCAACTAGTAGCACAAGCAACTAGTAGCACAAATAACTAGTAGCACAAGTAACTAGTAGCACAACTAGTAGCACAAGCAACTAGTAGCACAAGCAACTAGAAAAGGCACAAGAACTAGTAGCACAAGTAAAATATAGACAAGTAACTAGTAGCAAAAAACTAGTAGCACAACTATAGTAACAAGTAACTAGTAGCACAAGAAACCTAGTAGACAAGTAACTAGTAGCACAAGTAATAGTAGCACATAACTAGTAGCACAAGTAACTAGTAGCACAACTAGAGCACAATACTAGTAGCACAAGAACTAGTAGCAACAAGTAACTAGTAGCACAAAACTATACACAAGAACTAGTAGCACAAGTAACTAGTAGCACAAGTAACTAGTAGCAGCAACTAGTAGCACAAGCAACTAGTAGCACAACTAGTAGCACAAGCAACTAGTAGCACAAGCAACTAGTAGCACAAGCAACTAGTAGCACAAGAAACAAAGTACCCACAAGAACTAGTAGCACAAAACTAGTAGCACAACAATAGCACAAGAAATAGTAGCACAAGAACTAGTAAGCAACAACAATAGCACAAGCAACAAAGTACACAAAATAGTAAGCCAAGTAACTAGTAGAAACATAACAAGAAAGCACAAGTAACATAGCACAAGTAACTAGTACACTAACTAGTAGCAAAACAACTAGTTAAAACAAGCAAACTAGTAGCACAAGCAACTAGTAGCACAAGCAACTAGTAGCACAAAACTAGTAGCACAGACTAAGCAACAAGAAACCCCTAGTAGACAAGAACTATAGCACAAGTAACTAGTAGCACAACTATTTGCACAATAGTTGCACAACTAGTAGCACAAGAACTAGTAGCACAAGCAACTAGCCAACTGTACACAAGAACTAGTAGCACCAGTACACAAGCAACTAGTAACACAATAACCAATAGTAGCACAATTAGTAGCACAATACAAATAACTATAGCACAAACTAGTACAGCACAAGCAACTATAGCAAAACAACTAGTAGCACAAGCAACTAGTAGCACAAGCAACTAGTAGCACAATCTAGTAGCACAAAAAATACACAATAACAGTAGCAAAAAACTATAGCCAAAGAACAAGTAGCAAAACACTAGTACACAATATAGCACAAGCAACTAGTAGCACAAGAACTAAGCAAACAGTAGCACAAGAAACAAATAGCACAACTATAGCACAAGCAACTAGTAGCACAAGCAACTATACACAAGAACTAGCACAACACTACACAAAGTACAAACTAGTAGCACAAGAACTATAGCAAAAACTAGTAGCACAAGCAACTAGTAGCACAAGAACTATAGCACAAGAAACTAGAAAGCAAACTATTAGTACACAAGACTAGCACAACTAGTAGCACAAGAACAAGTAGCACAAGCAACTATAGCACAAGTAACTAGTAGCACAAGTAACTATACACAAGCAACCAGAAAGCACAAGCAACTAGTAGCACAAGCAACTAGAAGCACAAGCAACTAGTAGCAAAAACAGGCAAAAACTAGTAGCACAAGCAACAGTAGCACAACAAAGCAAAAGTAACTAGTAGCACAAGAACTAGTTACACAAGCAACAGTAGCAAAAGCAACAAAGTAGCACAAGCAACTAGTAGCACAAGCAACTAGTAGCACAAGCAACAGTACACAAGCAACTAGTAGCACAAGCAACTAGTAGCACAAGCAACTAGTAGCACAAGCAACTAGTAGCACAAGCAACTAGTAGCACAAGCAACTAGTAGCACAAGCAACTAGTAGCACAAGCAACTAGTAGCACAAGCAACTAGTAGCACAAGCAACTAGTAGCACAAGCAACTAGTGGGCAGCAAGAAAAACTAGAAAGCACAAGCAACTAGTAGCACAAGCAACTAGAAAGCACAAGCAACTAGTAGCACAAGCAACTAGTACACAAGCAACTAGTAGCACAACAACTAATACAAGCAACTATAGCACAAGCAACTAGTACAAAGCAACTATAGCAAAAGCAACTAGTAGCACAAGCAACTAGTAGCACAAGAAAACTAGTAGCACAAGCAACTAGTAGCACAAAAAATACACAAGCAACAGTAGCACAACAACTATAGCACAAGCAACTAGTAGCACAAGCAACTAGTAGCACAAGCAAACTAGTACACAAGTACTAAGCACAAACAAAGACAAGCAACTATAGCACAAGCAACAAGTACACAAGCAACTAGTAGCACAAGCAACTATGGGCCAAAACAAAGCAAACCTAGTAGACAAGCAACTAGTAGCACAAGCAACTAGTAGCACAAGCAACTAGTAGCACAAGCAACTAGTAGCACAAGCAACTAGTAGCACAAGCAACTAGTAGCACAAGCAACTAGTAGCACAAGTAACAAGTAGAAACAAGCAACTAGTAACAAGCAACTATAGCACAAGCAAAGTACAACAAGCAACTAGTAGCACAACAACTAGAGCACAAGCAACTAGTAGCACAAGCAACTAGTAGCACAAGTAACTAGTAGCACAAGCAACATAGCACAAACAACTAAGTAGCACAAGCAACTAGTAGACACAAGCAACTATAGCACAAGCAACTATTAGCACAAGTAACTAGTCCCAAAGCAACTAGTAGCACAAGCAACTAGTAGCACAAGCAACTAGTAGCACAAGCAACTAGTAGCACAAGCAACTAGTAGCACAAGTAACTTAGCACAAGCAACTAGTAGCACAAGTAACTAGTAGCACAACAACTAGTAGCACAAGCAACTAGTAGCACAAGCAACTAGTAGCACAAGCAACTAGTAGCACAAGCAACTAGTAGCACAAGCAACTAGTAGCACAAGTAACTAGTAGCACAAGCAACTAGTAGCACAAGCAACTAGTAGCACAAGTAACTAGTAGCACAAGTAACTAGTAGCACAAGCAACTAGTAGCACAAAAACTAGTAGCACAAGTAACTAGTAGCACAAGTAACTAGTAGCACAAGTAACTAGTAGCACAAGTAACTAGTAGCACAAACTAGTAGCACAAGCAACTAGTAGCACAAGTAACTAGTAGCACAAGTAACTAGTAGCACAAACAACCTACAGTTAGAATCACCTGTGGACAGAATTATTGTGTGATATAAATATATACCCAAGCACACACTTTCTCTCTCTCTCTCTATCTCTCTCTCTCTCTCTCTCTCTCTCTCTCTTCTTTCTTTCTTTCCCCTACCTCTCTCCATCCCCCCTACCCATCCCTTTCTTCTCTCTTCCTCCCCATCAGAGAATTAGTCACGTTTTGTAAATATCTGGAGGATAAGGGAGTAGGGGAAGAAGGAAGGAAATTAGTGGGTAGGAGGGGAGGAGGAAGAAGTGGGAGGATGGGAAAATGGGTGGAGGATAGAAATGGGATGGGCATTGGAGGAATAGGGAGGAAAGAAGATGAGGTAAAGAGTGGAAAGGGGATGTGGGGGGGGATAGATGGGAATGTAGTGGAGGGAAGATGCAGTGTAAGGGGTGAAGAAGGGGTATAGGAGAGGGTGGAAAGGGTGGATGCGCTAAACCCTTAAGGCTCATACAACACCTGGGAAAGAGAGGGGTTCAGGAGTGAAGGAGGAAGACATGGAAGGAGGAAGGGAAGGAGGGAGAAGTGAAGGGAGGAATGATGAGGAAGAAGAAAGTAGGTACATGGCAGTATATGAGAGAGACAGCAGGTACATGGGAGAGACAGCAAGTACATGGGAGAGACAGCAGGTACATGGGAGAGGCAGCAGGTACATGAGAGAGACAGCAAGTACATGGGAGAGACAGCAGGTACATGTGAGAG
Source organism: Cherax quadricarinatus (assembly GCF_026875155.1). Taxonomy (NCBI): domain Eukaryota; kingdom Metazoa; phylum Arthropoda; class Malacostraca; order Decapoda; family Parastacidae; genus Cherax; species Cherax quadricarinatus. The sequence continues at coordinate 7,246,401 of NC_069491.1, forward strand.
ACAGCAGGTACATGGGAGAGACAGCAGGTACATGAGAGAGGCAAGCATGTACATGGGAAGAGACAGCAGGTACATGGGAGAGACAGCAGGTACATGGGAGAGACAGCAGGTACATGGGAGAGACAGCAGGTACATGGGAGAGACAGCAGGTACATGGGAGAGACAGCAGGTAAAATGGGAGAGACAGCAGGTACATGGGAGAGACAGCAGGTACGTGGGAGAGACAGCAGGTACGTGGGAGAGACAGCAGGTACGTGGGAGAGACAACAGGTACGTGGGAGAGACAGCAGGTACGTGGGAGAGACAGCAGGTACGTGGGAGAGACAGCAGGTACGTGGGAGAGACAGCAGGTACATGGGAGAGACAGCAGGTACATGGGAGAGACAGCAGGTACATGGGAGAGACAGCAGGTACATGGGAGAGACAGCAGGTACAGGGGAGAGACAGCAGGTACATGGGAGAGACAGCAGGTACATGGGAGAGACAGCAGGTACATGGGAGAGACAGCAGGTACATGGGAGAGACAGCAGGTACATGGGAGAGACAGCAGGTACATGGGAGAGACAGCAGGTGCAGGGGAAAGAACAGCAGGTGCATGGGAGAGACAGCAGGTGCAGGGGGAGAGACAGCAGGTACATGGGAGAGACAGCAGGTACATGGGAGAGACAGCAGGTACATGGAGAGACAGCAGGTACATGGGAGAGACAGCAGGTACATGGGAGAGATAGCAGGTACATGGGAGAGACAGCAGGTACATGGGAGAGATAGCAGGTACATGGGAGAGACAGCAGGTACATGGGAGAGACAGCAGGTATATGGGAGAGACAGCAGGTACATGGGAGAGACAGCAGGTACATGGGAGAGACAGCAGGTACATGGGAGAGACAGCAGGTACATGGGAGAGACAGCAGGTATATGGGAGTCTATCCTCTGAGAACTATCTACTTCTGTCTAGACTAAGGACTATCGTGTATTATCAGAACGAGGTTAAGGATAGTGAAGCAGAAGGCTCTCTCCCTACCCTCCACTCTTTCCGGCCACTCCAGGCATAAAATAGGGGACTGAATATGCCATAGGGAGTGGAATATGCCATACTTATTAAAAAAAGACATCGAATTCACATCACAGATGGAAATGTATGGACAACTTGGGTTACAAATACCTATGCTTTTAGCACTGTTACTACCATAGCTACTGGTGTTACTACCATAGCTACTGGTGTTACTACCATAGCTACTGGTGTTACTACCATAGCTACTGGTGTTACTACCATAGCTACTGGTGTTACTACCATAGCTACTGGTGTTACTACCATAGCTACTGGTGTTACTACCATAGCTACTGGTGTTACTACCATAGCTACGGTGTTACTAACCATAGCTACTGGTGTTACTACCATAGCTACTGGTGTTACTACCATAGCTACTGGTGTTACTACCATAGCTACTGGTGTTACTACCATAGCTACTGTGTTACTACCAAAGCTACTGGTGTTACTACCATAGCTACTGGTGTTACTACCATAGCTACTGGTGTTACTACCATAGCTACTGGTGTTACTCCATAGCTACTGGTGTTACTATCATAGCTACTGGTGTTACTACCATAGCTACTGGTGTTACTACCATAGCTACTGGTGTTACTACCATAGCTACTGGCGTTACTACCATAGCTACTGGCGTTACTACCATAGCTACTGGTGTTACTACCATAGCTACTGGTGTTACTTACCATAGCTACTGGTGTTACTACCATAGCTACTGGTGTTACTACCATACTACTGGTGTTACTACCATAGCTACTGGTGTTACTACCATAGCTACTGGTGTTACTACCATAGCTACTGGTGTTACTCCCAAATAGCTACTGGTGTTACTACCATAGCTACTGGTGTTACTACCATAGCTACTGTGTTACTACCATAGCTACTGTGTTACTACCATAGCTACTGGTGTTACTACCATAGCTACTGGTGTTACTAACCATAGCTACTGGTGTTACTACCATAGCTACTGGTGTTACTACCATAGCTACTGGTGTTACTACCATAGCTACTGGTGTTACTACCATAGCTACTGGTGTTACTACCATAGCTACTGTGTTACTACCATAGCTACTGGTGTTACTACCATAGCTACTGGTTTACTACCATAGCTACTGGTGTTACTATCATAGCTACTGGTGTTAACTACCATAGCTACTGGTGTTACTACCATAGCTACTGGTGTTACTACCATAGCTACTGGCGTTACTACCATAGCTACTGGCGTTACTACCATAGCTACTGGTGTTACTACCATAGCTACTGGTGTTACTACCATAGCTACTGGTGTTACTACCATAGCTACTGGTGTTACTACCATAACTACTGGTGTTACTACCATAGCTACTCGCGTTACTACCATAGCTACTGGTGTTACTACGATAGCTACTGGTGTTACTACCATAGCTACTGGTGTTACTACCATAGCTACTGGTGTTACTACCATAGCTACTCGCGTTACTACCATAGCTACTGGTGTTACTACCATAGCCACTGGTGTTACTACCATCCATAGCTACTGGTGTTACTACCATAGCTACTGGTGTTACTACCATAGTTACTGGTGTTACTACCATAGCTACTGGCGTTACTACCATAGCTACTGGTGTTACTACCATAGCTACTGGTGTTACTACCATAGCTACTGGTGTTACTACCATAGCTACTCGCGTTACTACCATAGCTACTCGCGTTACTACCATAGCTACTCGCGTTACTACCATAGCTACTCGCGTTACTACCATAGCTACTCGCGTTACTACCATAGCTACTCGCGTTACTACCATAGCTACTCGCGTTACTCCATTGTCACTCACAGAACTGTGTGTATCAGTGGTTCTACTTCCGGTTACCACCGATTCTATTTCTGTATACTATGGTGCAGGTGGATGTGTACCATTGCTATGTTGATAAATTAGACACATGTGCAACTCTTGGGTATCTTTCAATGAGGAAACGTTTCGCCACACAGTGGCTTCATCAGCCCATACGTAGGAGAAACTTGAAGAACAGGAGGAGAATGAGGTAATCAGTCCCTCAACCTTGAGTCGATGTGGTCAGTCCATCAATCTTGAATAGATTACGGCATATGAGCGGAGAAGCAGCTTATAAACCGTATGGCAGGAGAGGTGCAATACGGTTTATAAGCTGCTTCTCCGCTCATATGCCGTAATCTATTCAAGATTGATGGACTGACCACATCGACTCAAGGTTGAGGGACTGATTACCTCATTCTCCTCCTGTTCATCAAGTTTCTCCTACGTATGGGCTGATGAAGCCACTGTGTGGCGAAACGTTTCCTCAATAAAGATACCCAAGAGTTGCACATGTGTCTAATTTATCAACATGTCGGTTCTCTGAACCATTCATCTACTAACCATTGCTATGTCTACTACACCTACCACACCAAAGCTACCACCATTACCACCATTTCTACCAGTACTTCATTACTTAGTGGCTCGTTGTTGACTGATCGTCCCGATGCAGTTGCTGTACGAACAATAAAATTAATATTTCTATAAATGCTTCATTTTTTTTTTAATATTTAGTAATTTATACAGGAGAAGGGGGTTAGTAGCCACTTGCTCCCGGCATTTTAGTAGCCTCTTCGACACTCATGGTTTACGGAGGAAGGGTTCTTCTCCATTTCCCCATGGAAATGCTACAGTTCTGTCTGCAAAAATAAATAAACCAAATCATACCATGGGCGGGGTTAGAACCCGCGGTCAGACAGTCTCAAAACTCCAGACCGTCTGGAGTTTTGAGACTCTCTGATCGTAGGTTCTAACCCTGCCCGTGATATGGTTTGTTTGCAATCGTGTCATTACGATTTCGCGAGTCATAAAAAAAAATTGGATACGTTTGTGTTGCATCGTCTGCCACGAAGTTTCACTCCACTATTTCGGGTTTTAAACTCATTTTTTAGCACTTCAAATACGTCTTCGTGTTTGAGTTGATAAAAAGCATTTAATGTGTCCCGTAGGTAGAGTGGTAGCGCATTCAGCTCACACACACAGGTCAGAGGTTTGATCCGCGTTACGGGTGGAAACATTAGGATGCGTTTCCGTAAAGCACCTGTTGTCCATGTTCACCTATCAGTAAAATAGGTACCTGGGTGTTAATAGACCCGTGTGGGTCATATCCTGGGACAAAATTGACCTAATTTTCCCGGAATACTCTGTATAGCAGCGGCTTTCTATACAGTAGTAAGTCATTGATGTCAGCTCTGGTCTGTATACCTTGTACATGTACTTGTACAAATTATTAATTATTATTATTATTATTATTATTTAGTGTTATTATTAATATCTTAGAGGTTTGAATGATATTTCGTATTCTCTGTTACCTAAGACAAAAGCTTGTACATTTCCAGTGGTCCATAAAAACGGTGGTACGAGCTTGGTATCTCTTCTGTGCATCCTCACCAGAATATCTCTGACTTTTGTGTGATTTAGAGACCAAACCTGGAAGGCACAATCAAGGTGCGGTCTGACAAGTGCATTAAAGACAATGTGGTGTTTTGTGCTTGTGGAACCTGGCGTTGTGTTGCCTCCTGCTCACAGATACGTCAGCAGGAGAGGATGATGGAGGGATTAGGGTGAAGGAAGGAAGGGAAGAGAAGAAAGAGAAAAGAGGAGGGAGGATATATATTACAAATAAAGATAAATCTTCGAGAAGCCTTAACACAAACTTTAAACATATTTAACATACACACAAGTGTTAATTATAAGAACGCAAGTGCACTGGAAATACAAGACTGATCTTACCTGTCATGACAGGTGTTAAACACCTGCTCTCGGGAGTTGGTCTCACTTTGTTATTACGCACCTGTCGCCACCACCGGCCACTCGTTTACCAGCAACCAGAACAAGAGAGGTGGAGTGACTGATCTGGTGGGGTTTCAATCCTATCGGCACACTGGGGTCACTAAGGCCAGTCTGTCGACTGTGTTCCACCGCTTAACAATAACTTTTATTCACAGTGGTGAACTTCACGAAGGTACAGTGGAAAGTGACACAAACGTTCTCTTACGTTCGAGCGCCCGAACCATGAATGGAGGGGTTTAAAACCTATCGACTACACCAGGGTCAAGACCAAATGTAATCTGTTCCCCACTACGCAAGATTATTTTAATCCCTAAAATAGGAATTTAAGTAATCTCTGAGTATATATACACGAAGAGAAATATACCTCTCAGTGTATGTATCCAGTAAATGTTGGAACACATGCGGGTAATTTAACCTCACATAATTCCTATATTCAACAGATAGGAGTCGAAGCCTCTGATATTCCACGCTATATAACGCTTCATCATTTCCGTCTCCCTGTAATCATGGTACACAATCTGGCTGATATTTCATCGCCATTTTTCAGGGTCACCGTTTTATCTCAATTCCACGGTTTTTAGAGAGAAGGAGAAGGAGAGAGAGAGAGAAAGAAGATACAGCAGATACAAGACG
>NC_069491.1:7252402-7268229 GCF_026875155.1 Cherax quadricarinatus
GGGGATTAGGGGTGGTATCCCCTGCAGTAATCGTTCTTTAAAACCTTTACTACTGTCTCGGAGTCTTATCTGAAAAACCCAGGAAATAACTCACAATATCGGTGAATGGTCTACCATAACACATAGATGTTTGTTGCCCTGGGGGGAACTTTGGGAAAATTAGTTAACAAATCTAGCGAAAAACTTTTTCCAAAGGGTTTTCGTAGTGGTTGGATACATTTGGTTTGGGGATTAGGACCATTAGCATTACCTTTTTTTGCATGCAGACACTAATTTTTTAAACATACTCAAAATACAGTTGCCATATGGGGCCAAAATTTATTTAAATTTGGCTTTTTTTATGAACGATCCATACCGGGTGCAAAAACACCTGGTACTTCGTGAACTAGCTGAAAGGCACATTCGCTGTGACTTGGAATTCTAAGGGGAAAACTTTCTTCTAGGAGTACCCAACTGGTGTTCGATACATTTAATTTTTGGTTCATGAAAAAATCCTGAGGGGGCTGGTGGCTTCACGTCAGAAAGATCTCGAGAGATCAGTCTAAAGCTCGTATATAAGTTGGAGGTATAGGTTTAAAAAAGTGCTAAGGTAAGAACCTCAATCAGAACCCAGGGGCACTCTCCAGAATATGCGTGTTCGCGAAGGGCGAACTGCTAGCACGAGTTGTTCGGATATATAACACTGAGCAGTAGGCAACAGAGATAAGGGAGTTGAGATCTGCTTCAAGTGTTGTGGGGGGAAAAACCCTTTTTAGAGACTGCGGCACCAGCTCAGTGAGTGTCGGTTGTTGCAAAGGAAAAAACATACTGCCTATGTCCCCAAATAATTTTGGGAAAAACCCCCGGTAGAGGGGTATTCTCAGGTAGAGATAGAAATTTGGGCCGAGCCTGAAATGATAGCCAGTGATTAGTGGGAGTGAAAATCTCTAATTGAGTGAGAATCACAGAGGGGTGCCCCTACCTAAGTCATGCAAAGGTTGGAGTGGGCACAGGTCCGAAACAACCCGATTATTCTTTGACCCGGAGCCAAGTATCCCCTTTATAAAAAGAAGTTGGTGGCTAAATTAAAGTTGAAGGCCACAAAGAAAGTTATTATGATGTTGGGGGGGGCATAAATCAGGTCCCACCCAAATCTTTGATGTGGTGGATGTCACAGTCAAAATTTGGGGGACATCGCAGAGACATTTTCAGCCTGGTGGTAGAGCTCTACCCCCCGGAATTACAGCGAAGGTTTGCTGCAGCGCTAAGCTTGAAAGACCTTGATGGAAGCTGGCAGACCAGGGAATTACCACTGACACGCAGAAAATTTGGTATCCCGGTGGGAGCCCAAACTATAGATGATTCCTTCACCAAAGGACGTTTAAGGAAGGAATTTGGGTTTTTACAGATCCCCAAATGGATAATAAGGCAGCAGGGTTCCACCTGATTCCCTGCCACACCCCGTAAGGGGAAAACGCCCCATGATGCTGGGGAGTAGTGATAAAGAATACCAGTTAAAAACGAGAACCGCCAGGGAAGCTGAACCAGGTAGGGGGTGACGAACACTCGGTCACCTTGGGAAAACACTTTTACGGGTACATAAAGAGGGGATAGATTGCCATTAAAAACTAGGGAAAACCCCTAACTGGGAGAAGGCTACCAAGGCAAGTGGGCCCCTGGGTGGGAAAGTACGGGCCACCAGTCAAGGCTAACATACGAAAACGTAAAATTAAAGGAAAGGGTGTAAGACCACCGGAAACCAACAGGTTTACATCCCCAGAGGTCCATGCAGGGGAAAACTGGTTGGTTTGAAGTTAGACGGAGTCTGCTCGACGAGAGTGGCCGGACGGCACTCGTGTCCAGTGGTCCGCCATGGGGTGTCGCGGAAGGTGAACTTGATTTTAGACTTAGCACCTACCTTCGCCGGCGGGAGGATGGGAAATTTATTTGGTCCCTAAAGTTCCACAGGACAGATCCAGCATGGACCATAATGGAACGGCTTGAGCTGGATGGCCCTTTATACCCCCCAAAACAAAGATTCTCTCGAGTTGGCGTGGATTGTTGGTAAGCTTATTTAATTTATAGATTTACCCTTCAGGGAAGGAGGTAGGTAGTTTTACTGTTAGTATTATTAATATTCAGGTTACTAAGGCAAAACGGTAGATAATAATACTGTAGACCTAAGACCTTAACATAGGTAGTATAGGCCGATAATGTAGGCAAACACTAGGATAAGTTAGCTAGGGAGAACTGGCAGCCCTAGTTTGAACGAAGAGATGAGAGTCTGGAAGAGAGACCAGCTCGTTCTTCTTAAGACAGACACCAACTGGACAAGACGTGCCGTGATCAGCTGACGGCGCCCCCCACGTGTCTTCCACATTTGAGACCTAGGGAATCTGGTAAAGGGCACCTCGTGTACCGTAGATGACCTCCATCGGCCCTTACAGTAAGACAAGAACCTTCACTTTATCTATAGATTTATGGCCAGTGTCGGGGAGAATGTAGTGGAGTTTGATCTGTGGGCCGGTGTGCAGTAGGCAGTGCATGCCAGTAGTACCAGTGTCTCTTGGCAGTCTGGAAGTAGGGTCCGTGTCTGATAGTTATATAGGGGATACACACCTCTTGGATATGGAAAAATTTCCCCCCCCGAGGTGCAGGCAGGTCATAAAACGATTGAATATTGCAGGAATTAAGGCTCCCGGTTGCACGTGGTTTCTGAGGGGAAGCCAAAGGGGACTAAGGCTAAGCTTAGGGAAGTTGAAGATCAGGATAATGCTGCCAAACCAAGTAAGTTAGTACTTTATACGTGCATGCAGGCGAGTTTCTTGTAACATCAATCATTTGTGAAAATCTGTCCTATTAGCCACTTGTGAGGCTGAGGTACCCACCCTCAGAGCTCCCGGCGTCAAACAGAGTTTGCCCAGGGTAGGCGACTCACTTGGAGGAAGTCCACACAAATTTTCACAAAAATGTAACACCTGGAGTTTACCTGGAGAGAGTTCCGGAGGTCAACGCCCCCACGGCCCGGTCTGTGACCTGGCCTCCTGGTGGATCAGAAGCCTGATCAACCAGGAGTTACTGTTGGCTGCACGCAAACCAAAACCATACGAAAGCCACAGCCCGGTGTCAGGAACGCTTTAGATGCTTGTCCAGTGCCAGCTTGAAGACTGCAGGGGTCTGTTGGTAATCCCCTTATGTATGCAGGGGGCAGATTGAACAGACTCGGGCCCTGACACTTATTGTATGGTCTTTAACGTGCTAGTGACACCCCTGCTTTCATTGGGGGGATGTTGACATCGTCTGCCAAGTCTTTTGCTTTCGTAGTGAGTGATTTTCGTGTGCAAGTTCGGTACTAGTCCCTCTAGATTTTAAGGTGTATATACTCATGTCTCTCTCTGTTGTGATAGAAAACACAGGCCTTATCTCTATGCTTTATTGTAAATAGAATCTTCATAGTACTTCTGCAACAACAAAATATAATGATGAGTACATCTAATAAGGCTTCTACCAGGGATGGTGATGTCTTGCATATGTCAAGAGAGAAAAGTTAATTAAATACAGGCCACAAACCATTTAAACTCCATGTAATCTGCATCGACTGATAAATGGATCAAGTAGGAGAGAATCACACACCATGGTTGGTGCCATGACACACACCAACTGTTATTGTTAGTTGTTAAGGGACCCTAGAGGTGTGCAGTATTATCGCTGCTGCTCCCCAAAGGACCAGTATCACTACAATCTCCCCCTTCTAAAAAAAAATATCAGAGGGACGGTAATCTCCCAAACTGGTTAGGTGGGCGACGTTACACGTCCGACCTTGTAAGGCCCTTGAGCCTCTTCACCAGGTTTCGATTTTTCTTCCAGCGGGTTTGATTAACTGCTGAGCAAGAATCCTTCTATTTACATATGGGTAGTCTCAAGGGGGCTTTCCAGGAGAAAACAAGCATTTTCACATCTATTGGTGTATCTTGAGATTCCCACTAAATAGGGATTTCAAATGGGGCTAAATGTCTGTTGATACTGTAGGTCTCTTCACCATTTGGTAGCGGAATGTGGGCGTAATGTGGATTAGCTTGCAGGAGCTCTACCTCTTCACACTAAAGATCCGTCTTGTTCATCCTACTGTGACTCTTCAGTGAACGGGTCCAGGATGACATAACCAGTGGGCACGGAGGCTCCGTAGAGGAATACGACGTGAATTAGTTGAGGAGTCTTTCATGAGGGTTGCATTAGTAGCTGTGCACAGCAGTGATCTAATAGAGTGAAGAGCATCAGGTAGGACAGTTTTGCCAGTGTTGAACAGGTGACTGCGCGACTTTATGAATTGTAACTGCTTCCATATAGTACCAATGAACCGCTCCGCTTGACCATTGCTTGAAGGGTTGTAGCTTGTTGTTCTGCTGCAGGGCAATACCTTTGCTAGCCAAAAACTCCTGAAGTTCGTTACTCTTGAACGAGGGATCCCTGTCTGAATGGATTATAAGCAGCATACAAAATAGAGAACAACTGTGGAAAGACAACTAAATACAGTTTGAAGCAGGCCATATTTGCACAAGGGGAATACAAAGGGAAACCTTGGAATATTCATATACTATGTTAAGGAAATACCTATTCTGATTTGTGCTTGTAGAGGTCTTGAAATCTATATTCTATCTTTCGAAAGGCTGGTGGATTTTATGAGATGAGTCTTCTCTGGCTGATGAAAGTTTGGCTTGCAACCTCTGCACATACTCTGCATGCTCTGATCACTTGTCGCACATCTTCCACTGAGTAGGCATGTTTCTTTTTGATTTGACAATGGTACAGGGCGTGTAACTCTGGGTGACACAAAGCTTTGTGGAGAGCTGAGAGTGATTGCAACTCATGACATGCTGCATCCACAGTGGGACCTAGAGATGCATCAGTGAGATGTTCCTTGACCCGTGTCGGTACAGGAATTATCAAAGTCAAACACGTTAGTTCCATTCCTCAGCGTAATATCTTGTCATGCTTTATCCTATTTTGTGCCTCTTGTCGAACATATACATCACGGACCGTTGGTCAGTCCTTATGGTGAAATGTCTACAGTTAAATATGCCTCCAGGGCGAACTGCTTCTATGAAGGGCTAGGCTTCCTTTTCTACGCAGCTTAACATTTCTCTGATCCTTGAAAAGTTCTTGAAAGAAGGCTCTGGTGTCCTGCCTGGATAAAGACTGCGCAATGGCAATGTCAGATGCATCGTTTCCACTTCGAATGGTAGGGACTCATCAATGGCTTGAAACTACTGAGTTTTCAATGTCCAGTTTGAGTGTAAGGAAACGGCTTTGCTTCCTTTGTCACAGGAAATGTGGTAGCACTCAATGGGCGGTACTTTACTTGAATAGTTGTAATCCATTGTGAGTAATAAAGCAAAGAGACAAGTGTTCTTCGGAGTGACTTTTTGTCTGAGGCATTGGAAGTTCCGTAGAGGTCTTAGTCGTTCAGGGTCTTGGAATATGAACTCCTTCCACTGAGCCGTTAACCATGGATGCTAAGCCTTTTAGTTGAAAAAAGTGTGGTGCACTTTTCCTCATTGTAACTGATATTTTTCTTCTTGGCGGTTCCAAAAAACTTATCAAGGTTTGACATCATGTTCCTCCTGGGTCTTGCCACAAATGTAACATTATCTAAATACGCGTAAGTTCCCATGAGTTGCTCTTCTCTGAATGAGTTGAATCAATAATTCGTTGGAAGCAGGTACCCCATTGGTGACTCCAAAAGGGACTTGGGTAAACTGATACAGGCCACACTAGCCTGAAACGCTGTGTATGGTTTATCTTCTTCCTTATAGGACTTGATGATAGGCCTCTTGCAGGATCAATTTCGTGCTAAACACGTAGTTACTGAGCAATTTTGTTCACTGTATCGTCATTCGGGTAGAGGAGTTTTACCCACAAGAAGTGTAAAATTTGTTTGATTGTCTCAGAGTAATCGATAGCCAGTCTCGTTTCCTATAAACCCATCTTTAACAAACAACAACCTGTGCACGCCAAGGGGATCACTCGGTTCTATAATACCCTCCTTCAGCAGCCTCTGAGTTTCTTTCTCAAGAACACCGATCCTCATAAGAATAGCGGCGTGACTAAGCTGATATAGGATGGCAATCCGCGGTAAGATTTGCAACAGCTTTGGTGGGTCTTACCTTTTAAAAAGTGCTGCTAAGTCCACAGACAAACAACAAGAGGAGGCAGTTCCCTCCATATGTTAAGTGACACTACCATGCAGTCTGAAAAGTCCTGACCAAGGAGAACATCAGAGCACAGTTGTCAGAATAGCTAATTGTCATCTTGATAATCCTTTCCATAACTCTGAGATTTACCTTAAAACCCAAGGTTGATAGAGAGAGATGTTGATGCCATGGAAACGGTACTTGATGAGTGATGTAGAGTCAAGGAGAGCCGTTTAACTAATGTCAAGGTTTATGAAACTCTCTGGCTGCCACTATCAATAAGACCATTACTTCTGTTCTTTGCTGAATACTATTCACAACTTGCCCTTTGACAGTGATTTGGAGTAGCCGCAGAAGTCCACTGTTGGTGTGTGCATGATCATGGAATGTGTGGAGGCATAGCTCTTGTTGTTGCATTTAGCCACGAACATTACTTTAGCAAAGTGACCTTTCTTGTGGCACGTCGTATGGCACATTGCTTCACGAGCAGGACACTTTGGACGTGGATGTCCTTGAAAAAACCACAAAAGGAAACACCACCGTAACCTGCTGCTGCTGTCACTGAGGCAGGTTCCCCAGTAACTTCATTGACAAGAGGTCTTGGGTCAGGAATTGCCGCACTTACCAATCGAGAAGGCTGTGTGGTACTGTATTACTTCAGAATTCTTCTGGGCTGAATATAGAGTCTTGCCCCCCGGCCCGGTCACAAAGGCAGCGGCTAAGTCGTGAGTTTTATTCTCCCAATAAACGTGCTTATTATTGGTGATTGCAGGCCACTGAGAAAAGCTCCCTGATGGATCTTCACAATACTGAGCAGCTGTCACTGCTTGGAAGTACAAGTCACTTACCTAAAATTTTCAGCGCATTGAAAGTATTCCTCTAAGGATCATCAATTGCTGGCGGCTGAGTTGCAAGGACGATAGCGTGCAAGATTTTCATTGTAGGTTTATTATACTGAGACTTGAGGGTTTATGATAGCATCTTCGTAGGTATTACACTCAGAAATAGCCTCATATATCTTAGGTGACACAAAATTGATGAGCTGACTTAGTTTTATCTTAGATCTTCTTTAGGAAGGGCTCCCAAGAAGTTTTCGAAAGTCTTAAACCAGTGCTTCCATTCCTGAGCAGCCGTTGATAAGCTGGGGTTCACAGTCTAGCCTCTCAGGTTTCTGGTAAAACGCTCATGTTGTGATGTAGTCTAGCGCAGATTCACCACCAGGTAGCCCAGGATTCTTGTTCAATAAATTGTTGTGATAGAACACAGGGGCCTTATCTTCTAGGCTTTATTTAACATAGAATCTTCATTTTTTTAGTTACTTCTGCAAACAACAAAATATAATGACTAGTACAACTAATAATGGCTTTCTACAGGGATGGTGATGTCTTGCATTGTCAAGAGAAAAGTTATACTACAGGCCACATATTTAAACTCACCATGTTATCTGCATCGCTGATAAATGGATAAAGTAGGAGAGAATCACACACCATGTGTTGGTGCCCATGACCCACCCCAAACTGTTGTTGTTGTTGTTAAGGGACCCTAGAGGGGGGTGCAGTATTACCCTGCTGCTGCTCCCACAGGCCCAGTATCACTACACTCTCCCCCTGTGTTCCAGGGAATCGGTTCAGGAACCTCAAGCGCTCCCAGTAATTGAGGTGTTTTTCTTGTTTGCGCACCGTAAAGGTTCTCTGTACATTTTCTAGGTCAGAAATTTCACCTGTTAAAAGGTGCTTTTTGTGTGCAGAAATATTCCAGCCTTAGATAAAACAAGTGACTAAAGGTGTCATCAGGGGCTTGGCACCCTATTTTTGAAGGTTCTTTATCCCCCTAAGAAGGAAGGCCTAATCATTGACATATGCTAGGCAAAATAGAAAATGGTTACTTTAATAACAGTTAATTTTGGTAGGGGTTTGTTTTCAAAGAGTATTGTCTGTACTATGAGCATAGGATTCCAACCAGATGTCAATAGCAAAAGCGTTTTTATTACAATAGCTGCACAGTCCCCTGGTTCTCTATACTTGATCAAGGAAGAGAAGAAAATACAAATGTTTTCGTTTAATGACAAAAAAAAAACATTATGAATTAAAATCGGGAATAATCATATAAAAATTAAAGTATAAAGAGCTTTTTTAAAAAAATACTCATTCAATCAAGTATCCCTCAGAAAATTTAATTTAGAGGTCACCACATTTTGGCTTTGTTTTTTTAAAAATTTTTTCCACAGCCGCAGCCCGCAGCAACGCTGGTTTATCAGGCGCTGATCCCCAGGGCCCGGTCCAGACCCGGGGCCGCGGGGCGTTGACCCCCCAAATCTCTCCAGGTAAATCCAGGTAAAATCCCCTTACTCAAGGCCCCAAAGATTTTAAGAGGTCTTAACACCTTCCTGCACTTCAAAATCAGTATGTTCATTCCCAATCAAGATTTTTTTCTTTGCAAAAAATTCAATGTTTTAAATTTCAATTTGTTTTTTAAGTACAAAGAAAGCCACTATTATGCCGGGGGCATTCCGGGCAGACTATCCTAATATGTACTCAAAAACTACTGAAGTCTAGACAAGATAAGAGTGGTTATCTTTTAATTATTCATTATTTTATCTTAACATTAATGCGAGGTAATCAAAGTTGAAAGTTGACAAGGATAATAATCTTGATGTTGCACATAACGAATAACTATTACAAGATTTAGATTTTTTAGATTTTGCCACTGAAGTGGCTAGTTTATTGTGCACCCCATATCCAGCCTGTGGACAGTAGCATAAGAGCATATGGATACACAAAAGGCCTAGGAACTAGGCCCCAAAGGGTTAACAGTAATACATATGGATTTATATCTACATATCTATAGTTCACTTATCTGTTACAAGCAAATTTAGGAAATTTGCTTAGTATATCTGGTATCTTATTTTCATTAATAAGATATCCTGACATGTCACACAGGTTATTATACTGTCTCTGTATTCCTCAATAAGTGGACAATTAAGCACATAGGTGTTCAATGAGAGTGACCATATGCCTGATCACATAATTTACATTTAGTTTGATCATCATCAGTGTCTCACAAACTGCAGAAGTACTTGTAAACCAAAGCCTAAGCCTGGCCACTACAATTCAGTCAGTCTAGTTCACATTGCAATGTTGCTACATAAACATACTTATCTAAGTTCATTGTTATCACAGTGGGTTATAGCATCTATCAGGCTTCTAATGCATTCCTATAACAATCATTTTCATTATTTACTTCCCTCCCAATATTATTCCTAATGCTAGACCAGTTTTGCAACACCAAAGTTATATTTCTACATTCTCCTTCTGAAGGAGTAAATCCAATGTGTGATGGGATCCCATAGCAATTAACATTTAATTCCCTTTGTCCTGATTTTTGAGTTTTTATACCTTGATTCTCCAATGAGATGTTGTTGGAGTCATTATATGAGTCAGAGCCTTCAATGTGACATAGTGATCAGTAATGAGTGATAGAGTCAAGCTCATTATTATTATTATTATATCAAGGTGGAAGCGCTATCCCGTGAGGATTATACAGCGCCCTTGGGGGGTGGATGTGGTAAGCATTCAGGCTTAATTCGGGGAATGGAGTACAGATCCAGAGAACCTTCCACGGCACGCATAACAGAGATTAAAACACCTCAATTACTGGGAGTGACTTGAGGTTCCTAACCTGTATCCCTGGAACACAGGCAGGAGAGATACATGATTATATACACCTGGCAAAATCCTAGAGGACTGAGTACGAACTTGCACACGATAAATCACTCACTACGAAAGCAAAAGACTTGGCACAGACGATTGCAACAATCCCCCCAATGAAAAAGCAGGGGTGTCACTAGCACGTTAAGGACCATACAATAAGTGTCAGGGGCCCGAGAATGATCAACTGCCCCTCCCAGCATACATAAGGGGGATTACTCAACAGGGACCCTGGCAGTCTTAAGCTGGCACTGCGAAAGCACCCTAAGTAGTCGGTTCCTGACCAGCTGGGCTGTGGCTCGTACGTTGGTTTGCGTGCCAGCCAGCAGTATCATCGCCTGGTTGATCAGGCTCTGATCCACAGGAGGCCTGGTCACAGACCGGGCCGCGGGGCCGTTGACCCCCGAAAACTCCTCCCGGTAAACTCCTCAGGCTATTGTGTAGAGTTTTTAAAATTATAGGGGAGTTAGGGGTATGGTGGACTGGTTAAGAAGGAAGGAAGTAGATAACACTTTCGGTAGCCAAGGGGCGGGGCTGGGGTTAATTTCCCTGGGGAATAGGTTAAAGGGGAGTTTATGTCAAGCATGATTTGTGTTCGTATGGGTTGGGTTGTGAGCCGTGTTTGGATTGTTGTTTTGTTGTGGGTTTCGTGAGGTGGGAGTTGTTTTTTTTTGGGTTGTGATTGGGGTCGAGTGTTGTGTTGATGTGTGGTGTTGAGAGTTATGTTTTTTAGGTGTGTTATGATTTTGAGAGTTTTGTTTTGAGGTTTCTTGACGTGTTTTTGTTTTGTTTTTTTGTGTTCTTGTTGAGTTTGTGTTTGTTGTGTTGAGGAGTTGGTTTATTTGTGTGGTTTTTTGAGATGTTGTGATTTTTTCTTTGATTTTGTTGTTTTTGAGTGTGACTTTGAGATGATGAGACTGATGTTGAGTTGTGTTGTTCTGTTATCTTTGAGATTAGAGTTGGTTTGATTGATGAGTGTTGATGATTTGTGAGGTTTCTGTTTTTATTGTGTTTTGGCTGGGTTTTTTGTTTGTTTTTGTTTATGGCGTTTGTTGAGAGTTTATTTAGTGTAATTTTTATTTTGTGAGATTTTTTGTTGAGATGATTTTTTTGTTTGTGTTTTGAGTTGTTTTGATTTGTGAGAGTGTTTGTTTTGTTTTTATTTGTTTTTTTATTTTTGGAGGGAGTATAAGGAAGGGGGGAGGCTGTGTAAAGTGAAAGAATATATTCAGAGGTGGTGGAGGAGGAGGAAGGATTTCGAGGATGTGAAGCCATTTTGCAAATTTTTTGAGGCCCGTGCAAAACAACGAAAATGAAGGGTCGTGTCAGAAGATAAGGAGGGTTTGGTCTCAGATTAACGGTCCTTGTGGAGGGAGCTTACCCCAAGTATGCGTGGGACAGCATTTGGACGGCATTTGAAGGGGGGTTGCGCTTACGTTCACATGTGAAGAAAGTGATGTTTCGATTCTTACACGGATCTCCATCAGGGGGTGGTCTTAAAGAATAGAAAAATTCGAGGAGTGGTGCGCTGTTCATATTGTGAGGAGGAAGGAGATACTTTCCCATGTTGTTTATTCTGTGAGCGTTTAGGAGTCGTGAGGGGGAAATGGTTGGGGAAAGTGTTGTGACTCGTGGAGGGGTGGATTGTCAGTTTTAAGGGCTTTAAGTTTGGATCTGGACGGGGCTGAGGACAGGGTTTCAATGGCATTGGTTATGTAAATTGTTCCATTTCTGTTTACATGTCATGGACGTTGCGAGAAAGCGGCGGTATGAGGAAAGATAGGGGCGTTAGCAGCAACTAAAGGGATGACTAAAGGGATATACAGAGGTAGGTGGGAGCAAGATTTTCTGGAAAAAGTTACAGAGCCTTTGACATTGGGGGATTGCTGGTGACTAGTTTCAGGGTAGAAAAACGGGCTCGTCTCCCAGAGGACATGGACATTTTTGGAGTATGTGGGGTGGTTGCTTGACAAGGACGGGTTTTAATCGATCACGAGTGCGTGCAAGTGGGGGTGGGGTGTAAGGTGTGATTGGGAGAGTATTACTCTCAGCGGGGATTATATAATTGGTGGAAGAGTCTAGGGGCAGGAACGAACCTTGATGCCATTCAGTACAAAATAGTTTCCTGTTGTGTAAGGTGTAGCATACCAGGTATTGTACTTTGAGGCATCTCAGTTTAGGGTACCAAGACACAATGTTGGATTTGGCTTTACGTATTTAATGTATTCCTGTGTTATACCCACCATGCAACTTTTATAGTTTGTTGTGCGAAGTCGCACATTGTGTTGTCTTTGGTGTGACTTAAGAGGAAGTCACTACATATCCTGTAACGGAATATTTTATTCCCACAATGTATATTGCCTTGATACATGCAGGTATGGCCCCTAGATGTGTAATGTAAAGGAAGAGTTCGGGTATGGATGTGTGTGCCTGGGTTGTGTTGGGTAGGGGAGGGAGAAGTGGTGGCCCGGTGGCCTGGTGGCTAAAGCTCCCGCTTCACACACGGAGGGCCCGGGTTCGATTCCCGGCGGGTGGAAACATTTCGACACGTTTCCTTACACCTGTTGTCCTGTTCACCTAGCAGCAAATAGGTACCTGGGTGTTAGTCGACTGGTGTGGGTCGCATCCTGGGGGACAAGATTAAGGACCCCAATGGAAATAAGTTAGACAGTCCTCGATGACGCACTGACTTTCTTTGGGTTATCCTGGGGGTGGCTAAACCCTCCGGGGTTAAAAATCCGAACGAAATCTTATCTTATGTTACAGCGTGTGTGCTTTTATGTACCTTTCACGTACTATGTCGAAACATATATTACTGAGTGCAGGAGCAATGTTCTACATGTTTCCCATAGGAATTCATTGCGTGGATAGTATAGACATTGTTAACTTTTTTATAACTTGACCTTGGTTATTTTGCATATATTTTACTGTTCCATGTACCTGAGGTTTCATATTTGTTGCTAATGGGCTCCATGGTTTTCCTAACCTTGTGATTATAGGCTTGTGAGCGAAAGTCAATGATTGTATTGTGTTTGGTTGAGACTTTTGATAATTCAATATGTTTACAAGGGATTATCATCATACACAAGGTTTACCTTTGTAATATTGTGAGTTCATTACCTCTGTAACTTGCTAGCTATCAAAACTTGAGGCCCAGTTCCTGGACAATTATTGTACCTCTGTAATCTTTTGGACTACGCCCCAATAGGATGGGTATGGGGTTGCATAATAAACATAAATTAAACTAACTAACTAACCAACAGGGTAATGCTTTCGACATACCTTTTAAGGTTAGCTTGGGTTTTTTTTTGTGGTATGAATATGTTTTAACACATAATTGCATTCCTTGAGTGGATTCGTATGGGCAAGTGTCCCCTATCATATTATCTGTTATTTTGCCTATATGTTTTCTGGTTTGTGTAACTGAGTTTTCAATAAATATAAAAAACAATGTCAATATCTGAACATTATGTTTTTTTCAGAAGATCCAGAATTACCTCGGAAAATTCAGTTGTCAGGAGCTCAGAAAAAGAAAGATTTCAAAGAATCAGAGAAAGAAATGATGCGATCTTTGCTCAAAGAGACAAAAACACCTTACAGAATTTTTTCTGCTTCGTAGTGAAAAAAAACCTAGAAAAGCATACTGATTGAAGAACAGTACACCTACCAGATGATGTTTCTTCTGAGGACCCACCAGCATTCCCAAGTACATCTGCAGAAAATAAAAATAACATAAAAAATCATGATATTTAAAGGGTTTGATGAATCACCACAACCACATTCTACAGATATTTCTGTACATGGACAGTGAAGCCCACCATGTGACTCAGACCCAGCCATGGGGTTTTCCTGTCAGTGACACCATGTGTCCTTTTGGTCACTGCTACCATACAGATAGATACCTAAAGTGTGACACCAAAGATAGAAATTTCACATCGGTAATTATTATGTAGTGTAGATAGAATATATTACAAACTGAAAATTCTAGTCAGGTATTTGTAAAGTCAGTAAAATTAAGAAAAATAAAATCAGACATCTTTTTCGAAACCTAACATACTTTTTTCGAAAAAACTGCTGTTTATCATTCATTTTAGTTCATTTCTTATTTGTTTAAATTTAATTTAATTTCCATGACGAGGGGCTTCTCCAACCTAAAGTGTCCCGGGCCTCCCCAAAGGGCTAAATCCGGCCATGGAGCCCCTGACCCAGGGGCCCGGGTAGTGAGGGGGTAGTAGTTTCCATCTAGTGATGGTGTATAGTGGCATTTGTGGTTGGTAGTCAGAGTTAGTCAGGTTATCAGTGATGGTGTTATAGTGAAGGATAGGACAGTGACCAACCTCAAGGTCACTAAAGGTCAGTTGAACGTCAATGGTCGTATAGGAGAGATGTTTTGCTCCTCCTCCTGCCTCCCCGCCGGCTCTACCGTTTCCTCATCCTTTTAATACACCTAAATAACGTAAGTATTGTCTGGTGACGTATTTGCCAGTACAACAGAGTTGAGCTGCAGCGCCTGGTCCCCGCCACAAGTTTTGTCACCAAATTATTAATATTTTAATAGCCCTAAATTTAATTTTCTTTGGGGTCTAATGTCTTAGAGGGGGGTGGGGGTGATTGACCTTAGTGGAGAGGTTTTGATGCGAGGAACTGGAGCTACTCCCCTTCCTCTGATCAAACAATAACTCTCACTAGGCGTTACATAACTCATAATTGTGTATCCAGTTCTGGGCTATTTTTTCCATTATTGAAAAATAACTCTCATGATCCAAGGAACTTGCGCCCTGTGATCTAGATATAGACTTCCATGTAAACAAATTGTTAGTCATCAGCTTTGTCAAAGAAATATTAAAGAAAAAGATAGCTTTATATTAATGGGTATACCAGTCAAGCAGTAATGTTACTAGTTTATTTTACATGGTAATGTTTACCTATAAATGTGTAAAGTTCATGGTTATAATGTGAATGTTTTGTTTCAGGTGTGGTAACTGAGGAGTGCTGTGCCTGGCTGTGTCTGCTGCAACATTGATCAACACAGCAACATTGACCAGTCTGAGGGGTGAAGACAACCACACTAGTAAATGATCTGACCCATAACAGTTAGTGTTATATGGAGATGCAGCACTTGGAGACGTCGTTAGAGGTGAGCAGGGCCCACTTGTAAGGTATTTTCAGGTTATAAGTCCACTAAAGTTTGGTTATTGAAGCAGATAGTAATTATATTAGGTGGGAGGGCGGTGGGGAGAGTATAGGAAACATTGTAAGAAGTTGATATCAAAAGTAGCTTAGTGGGAAGTATTAGGTTATCTCAAGACCAGAGATGAAATCTCTGGCCAGGAAATAATGAGGAATGTATTCTAAAGGTAACCTTGAATGGAATGGAAATAAAAATTTGAGAAATAGGTTGTAAAGCTTAGAATTTAAGACTGATTAGATTTTAGGAAGCTTTTGTTAGTATATGGTTTAGCGCTTCTTTTTGATAATAATAATAATAATTTAGTTAGTGTAATAAAATAATTATGCAGTCTAGACCCATCCTGCAAGATTGTAGGAAGCAGAGATGAAATGTGTAAGTGATATATCATGGCTCAGTTGGTAGTGGCGTCAACTGAAGATTCGATCCCGGGCACAAGTGGGCATGTTCCTTTATATCCATTGGCACTGTTCACATAAGAAAGGGGGAACACTGCAGCAGGCCTTCTGGCCCATGAACAGGTCTACTGGTAGGGGTCGCATCCTGGGGGAGTAAAAATACCCTGATAAAAATGTCATAGATGTCATCCTGACTGATTGTGTTAATCTACCGGGTTAATAATTATACTGAGATAGGTTAGTGTTGTGAAGGTAATGGTAGAGGTCTTGATGCCGGTGTAAGGAATGCCTATTAAATCAGGCATATCCATTATTAAGCACAAGAAGGAGCACGAAGCAGGCCTATTGGCCCATGTTAGGGGAA
>NC_069491.1:7268729-7328729 GCF_026875155.1 Cherax quadricarinatus
GAGGGTGGTAGTGATGGTGTATGGTTTTTATTGGGGTTATGGTATGTTAAGGCATGGTGAGGCTGCCAGTTCTAAAAAAAAAGTAGCTGAAAAATATGTGCAGGACTTAAGGGTACATAGAGGCTGAAAAATTAAACCCCAAAAGTGTTCAGTTGTGACAAAACGGGCCTGTTTAGGAAAAAAAATGCCAAACAGGACCTACATTACTCAGGAGGAAAAGGCACTCCCAGGACACAAGCCAGAAAAGGACTTGTTATCTGAAGTCTTATGGAAGGGATTCCCCTTTCCCAAAAACAATAGAACACCTTCATCCTCTGCCCTCCTCAGCTCATCACTCATCAACAAGTCCACAATAAAAGTGTGATATTATTGTTTTATTCGTCTTTGTATCATTGTTTTCTGTGTAGGAAATGTATATTTCATGTAAAAAAATGATTCTGTTTAATCCTTTTGGGTATATGGAACGGATTAATTGGATTTCCATTATTTCTTATGGGGAAAATTAATTCGGATAAAGGCTAGCTCTCTGGAACGGATTAAAGGCGTTAACCAAGGGTCCACTATACATAATCTAACAAACTACTTTCATTACATGCTATATCATTTCTTGTATACTTATTTACCCCTTCTTTTCATTAAATACTTATTACCAAACCTCTTTCTACACATAGTTCAATTAATGGCCCCCCCATTTTCATTTACCCCTGGAAACCCCAAATTTACCTACAAACATTTTTCCCGCTTCAGCATTGAGATCCCCAACCACAAGTACTCTCTCACAGGTTCAAAACTCCCACACACTCAACATTTCCCAAAATCAATAAATCAATAAATGTATCTATCTCTCTCTTTCTCCAGGCACATAAACATTTACTACAATCCACTTTACACATCCAAACCCTTTTTTTTATTCCACAATCCTTGAATTTTATTTCTTCTTTTCCTGCCATAAATTACCCTTCAACATTATTGCTACTCCTTCCTTAGTTCTAACTATTAGAAACCCCTAAACTAATCCCATTTATTTCTCCTCACTGAAACTCTCCTACCCCCTTCAGTTCTGTTTCACTTAGAGCCAGAACAGCCAGCTTCTTTTCATTCATAGCATCCACAATCATCTCTTTCTTATCATTCACACTAAAAATCACGCACATTCCAACATCCCACTTTGACGGTACTTTCTTTTTTTTTTTAAAGCAGGCTATATGGGAAAAGAGGTTACTAGCCTTTTGCTCCTGGCATTTTAGTTGACTTTTACAACATGCATGACTTACAGAGGAAAGATTCGTACTCGCTTCCCCATGGTTTGTGAAAAGCAAAGTAAAAAGAACAAGAACTATTTAAGATAAAATCAAAGAAAACCCAGCTGAGTGTGTATAAATAAACGGTAAAATGCATGTGTAGTGTGACCTAGGTTTAAGTATAGTAAAAAGATGACCCGAAATCTTGCATGTTTAGAAGACAGAAAAAAAGACATCAGCAATCCAAACCATCATGTAAAACAAATACAGGTTTCCATTTTACACTCACTTCGCATATGGTAGGAGATTACCAGTGTTTAAAAAAAGAATCAGCCATTTCCTATGGAGATGACTAAAAAAAACATTCACCATCATTCATTAAATAGCTGTCTTGCCAGATGTGCAATTTCATAATTTTATATTTAAACACAGTTAAATATAAAAGACAAAAGCTAACTAAATCAATTCGTCTGCTTGGATGAAACATATATTATAATCTTACTTTCTGTAGGGCCAACAAGCTTTATGGAATTTTGGCATAAGTTTTGCCTTGCTCTCTGATCCGCACAGCATCACTATAGTGCGGCAGCCGGGCTTCAACATACGAACAAGACCATTGTACGTCTCTCCTCGCAATTATGTACACGAAGTTGGGCTGGGGTTTACTTTCCATTGTGGTCGATGAATGTAGATGCTGAGTTACCTACTCGCCCCTCTTCTAGTTTTCTGCAAAGAGAAATTAACAATTAAAAAGTGTCCCATGGCTCAGTTGATGGGTGCACTCAGCTCATATACCGAGTGTCTGAGGGTCAATCCCCGGTACAAGTGGAAATACTGGGCATGTTTCCCTTACACCTGCTGCCCCTGTTCACTTAGCAGTAAGTAGGTACCTGGTGTTTGCCAACTGGTGTGGGTGGCATTCTGGGGGGTATACCTTAGATAGGGTTAGGCTTTGAAATGAGCTGAGGTAGGATAATAGATCTTAGCCTGTAAAAACTGATGTGAAAAATGAAAAGGTATCACCTAATTAAATTTTAATGTGATATACTAGAGAATTCCAGTGCTACCAAGGGTTAACTAAAATTGGGTGTTTTCTTTCCTGACTTTCTACTTATGACACTAGAGTAACTTGGACTTCATTAAATATTTCACAATGTACAATATCACTGTGCAGGTTGTCTTGTTGACTGTCTTTTTCCCACTACAACAACTTTCCAACTTGTATATAAACCCTAATTAAAACCCTCAGACTTTCCTGTCTTGTTACTGAGATAATATCTACTTTACTTATTTCACACTCAGATTATCAGGCAGATTTTCAAAATATTTTAATTTACTGATGCTTTCACCTGAAGATATTACTCACCCTCACACTTTCACCAGCATGCACGTGCACATGTGCGCGCACACAAAACACACACAATTAATTTCTTGTACAATATTCTCCAAGAATGATCTTGTGCTCTTTGTTTCCTTGTAAAAGCATTTTTAAATTTGTTATTTTTTTTGTACAAGTAATATTCTTTTTATGTCATGGCCTGCCATAGGACTGTCAGCTACAAACCTTCATGTGCTCTAAGACACAACTGTCTTGCTGTCCCTCATCACATGCCCAATACATTAAATGGGTCTCGTATGACAAAGACCTGTGCCAGGAAACTTCCTAACAAATAAACCAGCATCATTCAGTCCCATCATGCAAGAGGCCGGGAGCACTTTGAACACTAACTGCACATGTTCTGACTTCATTATTTACTCCATACAGTACAGACGAGCCCTGTTCATACAGCAATTTAGGTTCTTGACTACTGCTGTAAAGTGAAATGTAGTCTTCTTTGACTTTTAAATGCATATAAAACCCAAGATAGGTAAATATGTTATCATATATTAAATGAGCAATAGTGATTGGTAAATATATTATTTTTTGGAATCTGAATACATGAAGAACGAGCATAACTGAAAACTGCTGTATAGAAAAAATGCTGTAAAGTGAAGCACTGTAAAGTGGGGCTCTCATGGATGTGCAATTATGACAATAATCAGTCAGTCTTACTATTACTTTTATTTTTTTTTTTACCTCCAGCAGAGTGAACAGGTTCAGAAAAGAGCTAAAATATTAAGTGCATATTGAAGAATAAGACACTTGTGCAACACCTGGGTATCTTTATTTGTAGACGTTTCACCATCCACTGGCTTTATCAATACATACATACATGGACATAACGCTTTTATATGGGTGTGAAGCAGGGGTGATGAATGTTGCAGTGAGGAGAAGGCTGGAGGCAGTGGAGATGTCATGTCTAGAGCAATGTGTGGTGTGAATATAATGCAGAAAATTTCGTAGTTTGGAAGTTAGGAGGAGGTGCGGGATTACCAAACTGTTGTCCAGAGGGCTGAGGAAGGGTTGTTGAGGTGGTTCGGACATGTGGAGAGAATGGAGCGAAACAGAATAACTTCAAGAGTGTATCAGTCCTGTATTGGAAGGAAGGCGGGTAGGGGTCGGCCTAGGAAAGGTTGGAGGGAGGGGTAAATGAGGTTTTGTGTGCGAGGGGCTTGGATTTCCCCAGCAGGCATGCGTGAGCGTGTTTGATAGGAGTGAATGGAGAAAAAATGTTTTTTAATACTTGACGTGCTTTTGGGAGTGTGAGCAAAGTAACATTTAGAAGGGGTTCAGGGAAACCGGCAGGCCGGACTTGAGTCCTGGAGAGGGGAAGTACAGTGCCTGCACTCTGAAGGGGGGGTGTTAATGTTGCAGTTTAAAAACTGTAGTGTAAAGCACCCTTCTGGCAAGACAGTGATGGAGTAAAATGATGGTGAAGTTTTTCTTTTCGGGCCACCCTGTCCTTGGTGGGAATCGGCCAGTGTGTTAATAATAATAAAAAATGGACATAATATGGAAATTGCAGAAATATAACAATTTTCATATTATATCCATGAAATGTATTGATAAAGTCATTGGATGGTAAAATGTCTACAAGAAACCCAGATGTTGTACAAGTATCTTCAGTCTTCATGTTGTCGGTGTTGAATACCATTAATACACAAGTACATGTATACCCAGTGCCTCATACATTTCTAGCTTTAATATTAATCTTAATCCATATTTTCATATTTCTTAGTGATTAACAGTAATTCTCATTTACTTAGCCACATAAGGTGCTAAATCAGGTATTAAGGTGTTATACTATTTTCTTTATTTTTTATATTCAGTAGCTCCTTTATTTTCAGCTTTAAAATAATTATCTTAGTCCATACATTCCTCCACCTTGACTACCTCGCATTAGTATTAAGATTAATTAAAGATTTTAATAAAAGTTAACCACTCTTATCTTGTCTAGATTTAAGTAGTTATTATGTACTAGGATTAGTCTGCCCCAAAATGCCCCGGCATGATAGTGGCTTTGTTTATACTTAGCAAGCCAAAACTGTAATTCACACTGTTACCTTTACAAAGAAATAAATCTTTTACTTTTTACATTTTTAAAGTGCATATTGTTATAGTGAGCAACTTACACTAGGTAGGACATGACATATCCACCAGCAATAATGAATGCAACTGTCACCAGGATAGACACCGCAGGAAGCAGATCATCTTGAGTCACATTATCCCTGTAATAAAGATATATAACAGGTGTAAGTCAAACAGCTTTGTTCATCACTAGCAACACATTAGACACAAGCACACACACACACATGTGTATACAACTGTTTACACATACATACATGCATTCAGACTTGATATAAAAATACGTCCACACACACACACACACAAAACCACACAACACAACCCCACACACAACCCCACACACAACCCCACACACAACCCCACACACAACCCCCACACACCACCCCACACACAACCCCCACACCAACCCCACACACAACCCCACAACACAACCCCACACACAACCCCACACACAACCCCACACACAACCCCACACAAAACCCCCAAAACCACAACCACACACACAACCACACACACAACCCCACACACAACCCCACACAAAACCCCACACACAACCACACACAAAAACCACACACACAACCACACACACAACCACACACACAACCACACACACAACCCACACACACAACCACACACACAACCACACACACACACACACACACACACGTACGTACTCATATACAACAGGCCTAGTGTCTAATCGACATGTGCCTAGGACAAAATGGTAACTAACACACACATACACTGCTTTCTTCTCATGATACACTAGTCTCTTAAACAATACATACAGGTGCACCCCTGATTTTTGGGCCACTTCTGGTTCCAAAGCTTTGCCAAATCACGTTTTCCCGAACCAGTGGTCACCTTCAAGATGCTCTAACCCACTAATTATACATTTCCCAAATATCTTTAAAGCACCATCGACTGCTAGAACCTAAATTAAAGAAATATTAAATGTAAATTAAAAAATTAACCCTCTGACTGTAAACAGCCCCAAATCCTAAGTCTCTGTGTCGAAAAATTTTTGAAAAAAAAAAAAAAAAAAAAATTTATGAAATGATAGAGAATCTTTTCCCGATGTAATGATGCCAAAAGTAAAAAATTTGATGGAAAGCTTACGGAATTACTTCTCACGAAGTTAGTGATCTGGGGAGATATTTACACATGGGCAATTTCGCCCAATTTGAGCCCTATTTTCAGCCAATTTCATTGTTCCAGTTGACCAAACCATAGCTTTTTCTTCAGAACTCCATTTGTTCTATTCGACTGAGTACAAGAAACCACCCTTTACTGATTTTAACTACCCAATAAAGTGGTCAGAAATTGGCAATTTGGCCAATTTCATGCAAATTAAAAAAGATACAATTTCAAAACAGGGTCCAGAATGAACAATGCAGACATTCTGGCACTAAAATAATATTTTCTCTGTAATAATGTTGGTAGAATTACCGACAATATGTAAAGTAAAAGGACACAAGTGTAAACTAATGGACATGTATCGTGGCAACGTTTCGCTCTCCAGGAGCTTTGTCAAGCCGATAACTTGAACAACGATAACTTGAACAACCCTGTGTACAACACCGAAATTCCACCAATCATCTCATGAAATTCAGGGAGGGGCCAATTAGTGATCAAAGAAACTAATTTCCGCAGACCAAGTGCCTCGAATCAGCACTGATAGCTGTTTCGAATACAATTAAACAAAATAACGGCAGCTTCACCATCTCTGAAGTCTTAGCGAGAATCCTCCTGAAAACAGTAAACCCTGCCATCACATAGTCTCTCCTGTTATACTACACAAAGCACATTACAGAGTGAACACTGAAAAAGGCCTTCTCTATCCAGTCTACATTTGTCCAACCTATTTTTATGTTACCCAAGTAATAGCTTTTATATCCTTTTACTCATGTACGAATTAATTGCTCTACCATATTGTCACTACTACTACTACCACTAGTGAACATTGAAATGGTACCTCACTAGTATTGCACCTCACTCTGAGCCTTTACATATCCTCTGTGTCCATATACTGTTTGTATTGGCTTGACAAAGCTCCTGGAGAGCGAAACGTTGCCACAATAAAATGTCACATTAGTTGCACTTTTGTCCTTTTACTTTACAATATTTTCTCTGTTCATCAGTCACATATGCAGGTCCCTCTTATATTACTTTTGCTTTCTATTTTGAATTTTTATTCACACAAAAAATAGAAGATTTACTGTCATGCAGACTACTGCATTATTGCAATAATTGTATAAATAATGTCAACCCATTTGTGACAGCATATTACAATGGCTAATTGGACACTCGTTGGACAATGACGTCATTTGTTTACTCTTGAACATTGGTAATAATCGAACATTTCCACTACTTTGAGCTCAATTCAAGATCTTTTTCATCGTGAAACCAATCAAAATCATCTCTTTTTCTGTAACATATCTTCCATTCTATCAAATAAGACAAAAAAATGAGAATACAACCATAAATACTATACAAAAATACACCTCAAAGTCAGCATTTTAATCCAAAAAACATGGTCGGAGATTTTTTCCTCATTATGCACTGCGTGCTGCAGGATTTTTTTTATACTGACCAAACAGACCCATTCTCTCACATGTGGACCTACCAGCTTTCTTCCGCTTGATTTGAAGCCACTAGAATTCTGGAGTATAAATATGTCAAAAACACTGGCTCATGAGATGCATATATACGACCGAAACAGTCAGAGAGTTAACCCTTTGACTGTCTCAACCCCCAATCCTGAGGTGTCTCCTGGTGTCGCAAAATTAAAAAAAAAAAAAAAAAAAAATTATTTTTTCTTATGAAATGATAGAGAATCTTTTCCCGATTGTAATGACACCAAAAAAACGAAATTTGATGGAAAACTGACGGAATTATGCTCTCGCGAAGTTAGCGACCTCGGCGCTGTTTACAAATCGGCGATTTTGCCCACTTTGAGCCCTATTTTCAGCTAATTCCATTGTTCCAGTTTGCCCAAACTCAAAGCTATTTCTTTAGAACTTCATTTTTTCTATCGATTGAGTACAAGAAACTGCCCATTTACTGATTTCAACTACCTAATAATGTGGTCAGAAATTTGCAATTTGGCCAATTTCACGAAAACTAAAAAATATGATAATTTCAAAATAAGGTCCAGAATGAACAATGCAGACATTCCTGGCTCTAAATAACGTTTTTTTTGTTCAAACAGTCACGTCTCCAGGCCCCTCTGATATTACTCTTGCTTTCTATTTTGAATTTTTATTCAAACAAAAAATATTTGACTTACTATTATTGCAGACTACTGCAATGCTGTAATAACTGTATAAAAAAACATCAACCCATTCATGACTGCATATTAGAATGGCTAGTTGGACAATTTTTTGGACAATGGCATCATTTGTTTACTTTTGAACATTGGCAAAAATCAAACATTTCCCCTACTTTGAGCTCCATTTTTTAGGTTCTTTTTATAGTAAAATCAACCAAAAACACCTCTATTTCTGTAAAATGTTTTCCATTCTATCAAATGAGACCAAGAAAACGAGAATACAACCATAAATACTATACGAAAAATAGACCACAAGTCGGCATTTTAATTAAAAAAAAACGGTCGGAGTTTTTTTTTCTCATTATGCACTGCGTGCTCCAGGATTTTTTATATGGTGCACACTGACCAAAACCCGACCCCTTCTCTCACAGTGGGCCTACCAGCTTCTCCTGCTTGATTTGAAGCCGCTAGAATTTATGAGTATATATACGTCAAACACGGCACCTCGTAAAAGTATAAAATACGGCCACGATAGTCAAAGGGTAAGCAAGGTTTTTTTCACAAGAATAATTTTATCAATCTGGAATTCGTGAGCTGTTGTGATTACTGTCTGTTTCCTAGGTGATTATTTCGTCTTGGATTTATGATACTGCAGAATTTCACAAAATTGAGATATGACCCCAAGCAAGTGCTGTGTAAACAAGCCACGTGAGCGAGGCTACACTCAAAGCCATCTGTGGGTTGCCCCGTAAATTGGTCTGGCAGGCATACAAATTTCAAGCTCCCACTTGTAATTGTAATTCTGTCTAGACTAAAGGAAGTGCCAAACCATCTGTTGCCAGAAAATCGGCGGTGTACCTGTAGTCTCTTAACATACAGCTACATTTAGAGAGAATGGATCAAAGTGGAATGACATGGAGAGTGGGATAAATCTGTAGGGGGAAAGGGAAAGGGGGGGTAGGGGTCATCCTCGAAAAGGTTGGAGGGAGGGGGTAAAGGAGGTTTTGTGGGCAAGGGGCTTGGACTTCCAGCCAGCGTGCGTGAGCATGTTGGATAGGAGTGAATGGAGACGAATGGTATTTGGGACCTGACGAGCTGTTGGAGTGTGAGCAGGGTAATATTTAGTGAAGGGATTCAGGGAAACCGGTTATTTTTATACAGCTGGACTTGAGTCCTGGAAATGGGAAGTACAATGCCTGCACTTTAAAGGAGGGGTTTGGGATATTGGCAGTTTGGAGGGATACGTTGTGTATCTTTATACATATATGCTTCTAAACTGTTGTATTCTGGGCACCTCTGCAAAAACAGTGATTATGTGAGAGTGAGGTGAAAGTGTTGAATGATGATGAAAGTATTTTCATTTTGGGGATTTTCTTTTTGGGTCACCCTGCTTCGGTGGGAGATGGCCGACTTGTTTAGAAGAAGAAGAAAAAAAAAAAAGCTGACATATTGCCATAATGATAAAGATATTGTGATGTTCTTTGTGATAATGGTCATAATGGTGGGGGCACTGATGAAAGAGGATTCCTGTGTAGAGCAATTTAGATCCGACTCATCAGAAGTGGTGGATGTGGCAGTGGATAAATGGATTGCAGAACCTGTGCTGATGATTGAGTTGGTGTATAGTGTGGATAAAAATTGAACTTTCAAACTTACGATGTACAACTGCTTGGGTGACCGCTGACACGTCCACTCCCAAATATCTGAATACATTCACCTCCTTCATACTCTCTCCCTCCAATCTGATATTCAATCTTTCATCACCTAATCTTTTTGTTATCCTCATAACCTTACTCTTTCCTGTATTCACCTTTAATTTTCTTCTTTTGCACACTCTACCAAATTCATCCACCAATCTCTGCAACTTCTCTTCAGAATCTCCCAAGAGCACAGTGTCATCAGCAAAGAGCAGCTGTGACAACTCCCACTTTGTGTGTGATTCTTTATCTTTTAACTCCACGCCTCTTGCCAAGACCCTCGCATTTACTTCTCTTACAACCCCATCTATAAATATATTAAACAACCACGGTGACATCACACATCCTTGTCTAAGGCCTACTTTTACTGGGAAAAAATTTCCCTCTTTCCTACATACTCTAATTTGAGCCTCAATATCCTCGTAAAAACTCTTCACTGCTTTCAGTAACCTACCTCCTACACCTACACTTGCAACATCTGCCACATTGCCCCCCTATCCACCCTGTCATACGCCTTTTCCAAATCCATAAATGCCACAAAGACCTCTTTAGCCTTATCTAAATATGTTATATGTTTCACTGTAAACACCTGGTCCACACACCCCCTACCTTTCCTAAAGCCTCCTTGTTCATCTGCTATCCTATTCTCCGTCTTACTCTTAATTCTTTCAATAATAACTCTACCATACACTTTACCAGGTATACTCAGCAGACTTATCCCCCTATAATTTTTGCACTCTCTTTTATCCCCTTTGCCTTTATACAAAGGAACTATGCATGCTCTCTGCCAATCCCTAGGTACCTTACCCTCTTCCATACATTTATTAAATAATTGCACCAACCACTCCAAAACTATATCCCCACCTGCTTTTAACATTTCTATCTTTATCCCATCAATCCCGGCTGCCTTACCCCCTTTCATTTTACCTACTGCCTCACGAACTTCCCCCACACTCACAACTGGCTCTTCCTCACTCCTACAAGATGTTATTCCTCCTTGTCCTATACACGAAATCACAGCTTCCCTATCTTCATCAACATTTAACAATTCCTCAAAATATTCCCTCCATCTTCCCAATACCTCTAACTCTCCATTTAATAACTCTCCTCTCCTATTTTTAACTGACAAATCCATGTGTTGGATGTGAATATTAAATTTCAGGTTGCAGTCAAGATGTGGACCTAAAAATTTGCCCTCGGTGTCTTGTAATGAGGGAATGTTGATCAATATGTTAAGTTGGATATTTGAAGCTCTTTTTTCAAACAGCATATACGAGGTTTTGTCTATACTGAGGGCAAGTTTGTTGATAGTCATCCACATAGATATTTTTAGTAGCTTGTCGTTAAATGTTACTGAGGGTAGTCAGATTTGACTAGGAGACGACCTAAGTAATGGTCCACAAAAGGGTAGAACCTTTGTAGGTCACCCTTCTGCCTGAGGATACATGCATAAAAATATAAAGAATACCAGGAGTCTGATTGTACAGTATTATGTAAATGCAGTCTCCAGCCTAATGCTGTACTTATACAGTGGAACCTCGGCACTCGAACAGCTCCCTACATGAACAATTCGGTATTCAAACACTGTTTGGTTAAAAAAAAAAATTGCTCGGTAGTCAACCGTTTGCTCAGAACTCGACCAAACAAATATGACCTGCCAGAACTTCGCTGTAAAGTATTTCATGTTTCTAAGCATTTTTTTTTTATTTTGTATAAACAAGTCACCATGAGGCCTACAAAAATTAGTGATAACAGTCAACCAAAAAGAAAATTGGTTGGGAAAAATTTGTTCAATACTCCAACAGATCGGCACCTAAATTAAGTTCGAGTACTGAGGTTCCACTGTATACAAAAAACCTCACTTACCTCAAATAGTCTTGTACAGATACAAGTTTATTGATGATTCTCCAAACAATACCCTGTGCATGTTCATCAAACAACTCCTGAAAATACAGTAATGTATATTACTGTGTTATATTAGTGTGTTAAAACATTGGAATCAAGGCTGCAATCACATCAAGGGATGCTTTCCTCACTGACTCTGGTTTGTGCTGTTTCATGGCCTTGTTAAAATCTGGTGATGCCTCCAGACACTACCTTCATAATGCAGGCTGCCACAGTTTCATATGACTCAGTGGTTAGCACAGTGGATATGAGCACAAGTAACCATGGGTTCAATCCCCACTCTTCATATATGCTCTTCACCCTAACAATGCTATGGTGGGGTATTAGACAGCTGGGCCTAATGGTAGTAATGAGGGCTATTGCATGGTGCCCCAGGCTGTGTAGTGAACAGGGCATGAGGTGAAATTTAGGCAGAGGTAAAAGTTGAAAAATGCTACTGCCTAAAATAGAACAACCTGTTGGGGGTCATCCTAGGAAAGGATGGGGGTTTTGTGTGCAATGGGCTTGGACATACAGCAGGCATGTGTATGTTAGACAGGAGTGAGTGAAGACAAATGGTTTATGGGACTTGACGAGCAGTTCAATAACGAGTTAGGTGTCATTTTGTGAAGGGATTCAGGAAAACCAGTTAGCCAGACTTGAGTCCTGGAGGTAGGAAGTACAATGCCTGCATTCTAAAGGAGCAGTTTAATATATCTGCTGTTTAGAGGGACATCTAAAGTGTCGTACTGGAAAGCCTCTGGCAAGACAGTGATAGTGTGAATGATGGTGAAAGTGTTAAAATATTCTCAATATTTAAATTAGATATACAGTGGACCCCCGCATAACGATCAGCTCCCAACACGACCAATTATGTAAGTGTATTTTTGTAAGTGCTTTTGTAGGTGTATTTTTGGGGGTCTGAAACGGACTAATCTACTTCACAATATCTCTTATGGGAACAAATTCAGTCTATAACGGTACCCAAACAGACTTCTGGATTGAAATAATATCGTTATGCGGGGGTCCACTGTACGTATTTTTTTTTAACACGTTGGCCATCTCCCACAGAGGCAGGGTAACCCAAAAAAGAAGAAACACTTTCATCATCATTCAACTTCACCATCATTCACATATAATCATCGTCTTTGCAGAGGTGCCCAGATACAACAGTTTAGATGTCACTCCAAACAGTCAGTATCCCAAATCCCTCCTTTCAAGTGAAGGCACTGTACTTCCCACCTCCAGGACACATGTCCAGCTAACTGGTTTCCCTGAATCCCTTCACAAAATATCACCCTGATTACACTCCAACAGCCTGTCAAGCCACAAAAACCACTTGTTTCCATTAACTCCTACCTAACGCACTCACGCATACCTGCTGCATGTTGTTATGCAGGTTTCTGCATTGTATTTTAATATGAATAGTGAAGTGTGCCATAATTTTATAAACTATGTTATAATTGTAAACCATAATTTTATAATGTTATACATTTGTGGGCACTGTAAATTAGCTTAAACTATAAAACATATGGAGGACAGTCCTGTTGTGACTTATTTTCCAAGTGTGGTGGTACAGCATCGGTGTGTGAGTGAGAGAAGTCATGCTGGAGAGCAGCATGTGTGACAAACATGCTGGCCAGACGCAGTTTATTTAAGGTTAGTTTTGTACTCCTTTTGTTTATCCAACTTAAGCCATGGGTTACTTAAGTGCTTACCAGTAGGCTCACCTGGGCTCTGATTTGGTCAGGGCTCTGTGGGGCGAGTGAGGGGTGATGAAATTGGATGAAATGGTGTCGGTAGGGGAGTAGGGGAGGGCATGGTGCCCACTGGGCACTAACTCCATACTTACATGTGTGTGTTGTTTTGCTTTGATATCGCAGCCTGCTGGCACCTTATGTATCTTTATTTGGGTGTATATGCTGAGTGAAATGTGGGCGTGTTCTTCTAGTGTTTGTATACATTGTTAGAAGTAATAAATGTATATTTTCCTAATGAGGAATTCTGCCTGAACCCTCTGATAACTAAACCACTGGAGTAGTGAATGCTGATTTTGTGCTTTCTGTTTTGATTAGAGTAGTCCTGAGTGACTCTTTTTTACATGATATTCGTGTACCTTTTACCTTAGCCCCTAGACAAGGCCTTAAGCCCCAGGAGCCCTATTTTCTGTGTAACAACTGTCATATTTGCACACCTCTGGTAAGACAGTGATAGTGTGAATGATGGTGAAAGTGTTAAAATATTCTCAATATTTAAATTTTATTAACACATCGGACATTTCCCACCAAGGCAGGGTGGCCTGAAAAAGAAAAACTTTCATCATCATTCACTCCATCACTGTCTTGCCAGAGGCATGCTTACACTACAGTAATAAAACTGCAACATTCACACCCCTCCTTCAAAGTGCCGGCACTGTACTTCCCATCTCCCTTCTTAATTAAATGTTACCCTGCTTACACTCCAACAGCACGTCAAGTCCTAAAAACCGCTTGTCTCCATTTGCTCCTACCTAACACGCTCACACACGATTGCTGGAAGTCCAAGCCCTCTTGCATACAAAACCTCCTTTATCTACTCCCTCCAACCTTTCCTAAGATGACCCCCTACCCCACCTTCCTTCCACTATAGATTTATATGCCCTTAAAGTTATTCTATTTTGTTTCTTCCTCTCTAAATGTCCAAACCACCTCAACAACCCTTTCTCTGCCCTCTGGATAATACTTTTGGAAACCCTGCACCTCCTTCTAATCTCCAAACTGCAGATTCTCTGCATTATATTCATACCGCAGAGTGCCCTCAGACACGACATCTCCACTGCCTCCAACCTTCTCCTTGAAGGTTGGAGGCAGTGAAAGGCTTGAGGTTAGAAGGTTACACTCAAAGAAATCTTTACCTTGATTTTAGGTTGAGAGAGTTGTAATATGACCAATTTGTTTCTGTGAACACTGTGAACACTGATACCTTGGAGAATAAGACATCAGTAGTGTAAATTGAGAGATCATATATACTACCTTTTTCAGATATTTCATAAATGAATTATTAGTTCAAAGTCTAGATGCTATAACTAAGTGAAGGAAGTGCTAAACCCACTGGGGTCATACAGCGCAGACATCATTTACACCTACCTGGACGACAGTTTCAAAGGGCATGGGCTGGTTGGAATGGAGAAGTCTCTGTATGGCTGCTTTAAGGGCTTCCCGCGAGGTGTTGTGCTTGTCTGGCTCCACCTCCCATCCTTCCTCCAACCATTCATATTTCAGGTGATTCTGGTCCTTGCGCCACAGGATCACTATGTGGTGATTGGGTTCTACAGGTGAACCTAAACCTAAATACACAACACAGCTGTAAATGCACACAGTAATATTTTTTATCGTATTACACAATACAGCCTCTCCTCCCTTAACTCTTAAACTGTCCAAATGTAGATCTACGTTTTTTCAACATTTGAAAGTATGTAAAAAAAGTAGATCTTTTCTTTTTTTTACATTTGAAAAAGTGTAAAAAAAACTTTAATCTACGTTTTTTTTTGTTATATTTGAAAATATGTAAAAAAAAAAACCAGATCTACTTTTGAAGCACTACGCATGTGAACGTAGATCTGCTTGGACAGTTTAAGGGTTAACAACAGAGTTCTGTTCCTAAGAACACATTGGTAAACAAATTTGTTGCTAAGTGAGGAACATACTATAATGGTAGTGGGTTTGTGTCAACTATCTTTGATATTGTTTTAATGTCACCTTTGCACCATTTATAATATTTCTGATAAATTTTTAAATATTTATACAGCAGTGTACTGTATATCGTAATAAACCTAATAGAGGAAATCAGCTCTAATATACATTATTTAGGTATGAAAACTGGTCAGAGAGCCCACTTTAAGTCCGAGTCGTCGGTAAATGAGTACATCACTAAGTGAGGAGAGGCTGTATCGCGACTTCAACCAATAACACTAATATTAGGTGAAGAGACCCCACAGAACAAATAACTGCAATTCAAGTTTAAAATTATATTTCCAGTTAATTTTGAGATGTTGAATTCAAATCTGAAATTAGTTTTTCTCCAACTCGTATAGTTTTTGTGATATAGAACCCCAAGATCAACAATTTCACCAAGACGTAGCCATCATGGAGAAGAGATGTCCAGCCAACTACTGCTGGACACAAGTATGAAGGAGCAATACTCAACACAAGCAACAAAGCCTGAAAACTGTGATGTACAGTGGAACCTCAAAAATCGAACTGCTCCCAACTCAACCAATTATGTAAGTGTATTTTTTAAGTGCTTTTATAAGTGTATTTTTGAGGGTCTGAAATGGACTATCTAATTTACATTATTCCTGATGGGAATAAATTCGTTCGGTAGCGACACTTGAACAGCCTTCTGAACCGAAGAAAGTTCTATATTTGAGGTTCCACTGTATATGTTCATACGAGTGTATGTAAGTTTGTTATTTTTGTTATGCATATATATAATGAATTTACATAAAGAAAAATTGCATTAGGTTTTGAGACTGCATGCACTATGCTTAATATCTCTTTGTAATATAATAACTATGATTGTTAAGTAACATACATCATGTTACCTAACATTCAAAATATTGATCATAAGGTGTCAAGAAACCTTATGTGACTGACTAAACAGGATCAAATTTATGATCAGCACATCACTGTTAGCTTAAATCAACCAATTTGGTTTCTTAACTGAATAAAAAGCTAAATTTTATTGGCTAGTGTAATTATTCAAATTATTTTTAAAAGATGTATTATGTACAATCATACCTCAATAATATGGTGTGTTTGGTTCCAGACCTCCGCTATAAAGCAAATATCACCTT
Organism: Cherax quadricarinatus; assembly: GCF_026875155.1. Lineage (NCBI taxonomy): Eukaryota > Metazoa > Arthropoda > Malacostraca > Decapoda > Parastacidae > Cherax > Cherax quadricarinatus. The sequence continues at coordinate 7,285,123 of NC_069491.1, forward strand.
AAAGCAAATCACAGCCTTTTTTCCCTTGCTAAGTCATATAAAAGCCTAAAAACATGTTTACACTATCATTTATTAAGTAAGCAATATGTAGCATGATGCCTAAAAAATAATGCAAAAAATAATAAATAAAAAATAAGTTACAGTAGCAAAAGCTATCTTAAGAGCAAAGCAAGCACCAAAAATAATAAGCATAAATATATTTGAGGTTGTCAGTCCCTCAGCCTGGAGAAGAGTGCATTCCAGACCATGGAGTTGAACTCTTCTCCATGCTAAGGGACTGACCACCTCAAATACTATTCCTCCAAGGTTGATGGACTGATTACATCATCTTTATTTCACTACTACACCTGCTGAATCTGTATATGACTGAAGAAGCCTACTGTGTAAGAGAAATGTTTCAACAATGAAGCTACCCAAGTGTTGTACATGTCTTGATCAAGTTTGGTATTTTATACCATCTTTAACATAAAAGAATTTGAAGTTTGGACATCAGGTGGAGTTGCAGAGTTAACCCAATAACCCAAGGAGGGTTATTGAGGTGGTTTGGACATTTAGAGAGGATGGAGCAAAATAGGATGACTTGGAAGGAGTATAAATCTGCAGTAAAGGGAAGAGGAAAAGTAGGGGGTCATCCTAAGAAAGGTTAGAGGAAGGAAGGAGAAAAAAAAAAAAAAAAAAAAAAAAAAAAAAAGTTTTTGTATGCGAGGGGCTTGGACATCCAACAGGCATGTGTAAGCATGTTAAATAGGAATGAGTGGAGGTAAATGGTATTTATGATTTGATGTACTGTTAGAGCGAGAGCACGGTAACATTTATGAAGGAATTCAGGGGAACCAGTTAACCAGACATGAATCCTGGAGGTGGGAAGTAGGGTGCCTGCACTCTGGAGGGGTGAATATATTGCAGTTTAGAGGAGCATCTGAGCTGTTATATCAGTACATCTCTGGCAGGACAATGGGATATGGCTGGTATGTTAAAAAAAAAAAAAAAAAAAAAATCACAGGCAAATATTAGTACTTACCAGCAGTAAGAGCATTCATAAACTCCACTTGCTTCTCTCTGAAAAGGTAAGTATACCGCACACGATCCCTCTCTCTTGCCTGGTCACCAGTTGCATATTCTCGTAACGCTGCTCGGCTAGGATCATGTGCTGGGTCGTCTTGGGTAACTAAGACTACACACAATCGTCGACGAGATCTCACAGTTTCCACAGGACACAGCGCATCAAACACAGACTGAAAATATGTGCTAATTAAATATTCATTCTGTGGAACAAAGCTCAACTGTAAAAGTTTTCTCACCTCAACGGCCATCTCCCGCCAGGGCAGGTGACCAAAAGAAGGAATCTTGTTCACTATAATTCATTCAATCAATTTTTTTCCAGAACTGTGTTGACTTCACATTCCAGATTATTCTTCGACTGCAATATCCCCTCTCCCCCCTCCTTCAGAGTGCAGGCGCTAGCCTTCCCATCTTCAAAAGTGAAGTCCAGCTAACTGGTTTCCCTGAATCCCTTCATAAAAGTTACTTGCTCACAAACCACTAGCCCTTACATTAAAAACCACTTAGTCTCCATTCACTCACAGTAACCCTATGCACTTACAGTGGTACCTTGATTTTCGAACAGCTCCCAACTCGAGCAATTATGTAAGTGTATTTTTGTAAGTGCTTTTGTTAAGTGTATTTTTGGGGGTCTGAAATGGACTAATCTAATTTACATTATTCCTTATGGGAACAAATTCGTTTGGTAATGGCACTCGAAGAGCCTTCTGGAACAAATTAAGGCCAAAATTCAAGGTACCACTGTATTCTAATTCTTATAAATTACAGTAATACTGTAACGGGAATCTAAAATATCAACTTCACCAAAAGTCTACATGTAGTCATTATTTTTATACCACTTCTATTTATATCAAATGGTTCAAAGTACGTTTAAACATCTCCATGTAGGAATAAGCATTTATATAAGATAAATAATATACCTATACAAGCCAAATGTCCCTGCTATTTCATAAATGAAAATACCAAAAATCTCAGGACATTATAACAATTTCAAGTGTTCTCCAATAGCTGATACCAAGTGTATAATCATAGCCAGACTAACACTGAGGCTGGAAGTGGACAGTAACCCCCTCTCCTGTATAAATTACTAAATTTAAACAAAAAATTTTTTTTTCTTTTTGGGCACCCTACTTTGGTGGGATACAGCCAGTTTGTTAAAAAAAATATTGCCTACACTGCCAATGTGTTAAAAAAAATAAAACTTGTTTCTGTCTTTCTTCTGCAGTCTACTGATTAGGTACCCTTCTTTATAACCACTTTGCTCCATTCTCTCTACATGACCTAATAATTTCAAACATCCATTCTTATCACCACACCATTTACTAATTAATTTATCCCTTATTTTCTCCATAATATTCACATCAATGATCAATATTCTTAACCTAAGGTTTGCCAACCTACTACAGAAGATATCAGAAATACTGCTAGAACAAGTGGAGAAGTCTTCAAGAAAAAAAAAAAAAAAAAAAAACAGACTACAACCTCCATTCAAAAGTGCCAGATAAACCAGACTGTGATAGCTATGTGAGCCAGGAACAGCCTGGTTGAACAGGCCATCAGGCTGGTTTGCAAGAATAAAAAAGAAACCTCAAACCAGTTATTGTTTTAATAACGGTAGATTCCCCCCAGCCAGTACCTCGCAAGAGAGTAAGAAATCCTTGCTATCAAATGTCCATCACCTTCTCTATACTCAGAGAAGTAGAGGTTAAAGGCTTTCAACTTCCTCTTTTGCAGAAAAAGAGGAAGCTGAAAGCAGTAGAAATGTCTGAAACTACCTCTTGTTATGTACACGAGTACCTTTTATAACACTGTACATAATTTCTGATTGGGTTGAGCAAGTAACATTTTGGGATTATGGGAAAGCAGCGATTATCCAAATACATTCACTCTAATTTTTGCATTAAAAATTAGGTTAAGATTGGAGCAGTGAGAGTAATATAAATTTTTTTTGGCATTCTATGGTGGGAATCGGCGAGGTGCTTAATTTCTCGTAAGCTTATGTTGTGTTAGGGTAAATATATACAAACCATTTCCTTATTGCCATTCAAAATTAGGATGATAATATTGGCTAAAAAAATAAATTATTCTAAATGGGGAAGTGGCGAAGAGTCCTTCCTCCGTAAGTCATGTGTGTCATAAGAGGAAACTAAAATGCCAGGAGCAAGGGGCTAGTAACACCTTCTCCTGTATAAATTATTAAATGTAAAAAGAAGAAACACTTTTGTTTCTTCTTTTTCGGGTCATCCTGCTTCAATGGGAGATGGCCAGTGTGTTACAAAGTGTCATAATTTCTTTGCCTTTAACAGCATTATTTTTATGAATAGTCTTACATTATCAATGTGTAATTACCAGTCAATGAATTGTTTATCCAGCTGGCACAATGTCAGGATAAGAAATAAGATTCTGTTTGATTTTAACCCAGAGAGTTAGCCACCCAGGATAACCCAAGAAAGTCAGTGAATCATCAAGCAAGGTAGCATTCATGAAAGGATTTAGAGAAAGTGGTTAGTCAGACTTGAATCCTGGAGGTGGGAAGGGCAGCACCTGCAATCTGAAGGAGGGGTAGAGATGTTGCAGTCAGAGGATATTCTGAATTGTGATGTCAGCACATTTATGGCAAGACAGCAACAGAATGAATGAATGCTGGTAAATGTGTTTTCTTTGGGTTACTCTGCCATGGCAAGAGACTGTTGTTGAGGTACAAAAAAATTATCACACTTATTTAAACCTTAATCATGAATCTCACTTGGATTTGCTGCTACCAACTGAAAGGATTTATTATGTTTATAGCACCTAGTTATGAACAGCAGCTATGGGCTTCTATTGGTCTACTGGTGATTGTTGCTAGCCCAGCAGAGGCGAGTGTTAACAGCTTCAACCTCCTCTTCTCTGTAAAAGGACACTGAAGCCATTTCCACTGCCTTCAACTTCCTCCTGCAGAGAAAAGGAGGCTGAAGACAGTAGAAATGCCTTCAACCTTTTCTTCCTAGCAAGAAGGACAAAAAAAAAAAAAAGTCCACATCATTATACTCCAAGTTTCTAACATTTTTTTCAACAAACTGGCCATATCCCACTGAGGCAGGGTGACCTAAAAAGAAAAACTGAAGTTTCTCTTTTTAAATTTAGTAATGTATACAGAAGGGGTTACTAGCAACTTGTTCCCAGCATTTTTGTCGTCTCTTACGACACGCATTGCTTATGGAGGAAGACTTCTGTTCCACTTCCCCATGGAGAAAATTTCTAACACGTGTACTTTTATTTTTGGATCCAATGACAAAACTTCTTAATGCCCCTGCAACTTTCATTTCTCTTCTCTTCTATGTGTTACCTCACCCTTCACAGACTCATTTGCCAACACATCTACTTCCAAGCATCCAAGACAAGACAAGAGAGTTTAGGCAAGTCCCTTGTGGGGTGAGCAGGGAAGACGGGACAGGTGAAAAAAAGCGTAGGGTAGGAGTGTCTTCAGTCGTAGAGAAAGTGCCAGGATTTAACCCAGCAGCTGAGTACTCATGGGGCAGACTGGAGAACAAAAGGAGCAGGTTGTGAATGCATCGGTCTTTGTTAAATGGAAGTCTTGATTCTTGAGTAGCTTGCAACAGGCTTGGTCACAGGAAATGAGGCAAGTGAGGCACCTCATTTGTAGGGGTTATTTAATGTAAAACATTTATAAAAGTGCCATTCTCAAACTTCTTGAAGTTGGCTTGGGAGAAGTGATACAGTTTTCTTTGGTTACCAAAAGTAAAACGGAGTGGTTTGATAAACTGTAGAACTTGGGTATGAGTATAACGAAGTAGAATTTGAAGATATGACTGTGCTTAGTTGAAGACTGTACTAATAAATTACCTGCGAGGAGAGTCGAGGCAACACCAGGAACTTGTTGCCTTCTATAATATCTTTCATAGTGGCATATGGCAAGTCTGTCATTGCCACTGAAGCAACGGGTGTGTGCATGTCTTCATGGAACACAAGAAGTGTGTCCACTTTGTTGGAGACACTATAGCGTGCACGAATGCTGTCCGTATCTGCTCGGTCCATCTGAACATACCTATGGATTCAAGGGTAATACAATAAACTCTTATAAAATGACATCATATTGTGTGCAAAAGTGACTGAAAAAGTGCATCAAAAAATGCATAGCATGCAAATTAACTTTGATAATACATGCCATAAATCTATATAATAGCAAGTGACCTGCAAAATTTGGGAAGTACCCTCCAAAGATTTTCACAATCTGCTCAGCTTCACTTACTACTCAGTGAGAGCAAGTCATGTCCACTACGCAGCATTTTTCTTGTGTATTAATGTTGGTAGAAATGCTGACAATATGTTAAGTAAAAGGACACAAATGCAACTAATTTGACATTTTATTATAGCAATGTTTTGCTTGATCAAGCTACTGAAGAGTGAAACAGTGTCACAATAAAATGTCATATTAATGCACTTGTGTCCTTTTACTTAACAGCATTTTTCTTAAACTATTGTTTTCCAAAATTTACATAATTTATAAATGCTTAATTTACATAAAACAGCTGTCTGATGAGAATATTCAAAGCATTAATACCAATAATCCATAAAAGTTCAGTATGGTACAGTATTATAATTACAGTAATTACTTTTTTTTTTTTTTTTTAAACAAGTTGGCCATCTCCCACCGAGGCAGGGTGACCCAAAAAGAAAATATGTACATGTACTTTCATCATCATTCAACACTTTCACCTCACTCTCACACAATCACTGTTTTTGAGGAGGTACCCAGAATACAACAGCTTAGAAGCATATACGTATAAAGATACACAACATATCCCTCCAAACTGCCAATATCCCGAACCCCTCCTTTAGTGCCTGCACTCTAAAGGAGGGGTTCGGGATATTGGCAGTTTGGAGGGATATGTGTGTATCTTTATACGTATATGCTTCTAAGCTGTTGTATTCTGGGTACCTCCTCAAAAACAGTGATTGTGTGTGAGTGAGGTGAAAGTGTTGAATGATGAAAGTATTTTCTTTTTGGGTTTTTCTTTCTTTTTGGTTCACTCTGCATCGGTGGGAAACAGCTGACATGTTAAAAATAAAAAATTCCCTGCTGATTCTGACTCAGGTTTGACCACAGACAGCAAGTGATGTTAGTGATGTTACCTTCTCTTCCACTAGACAAGACATTATTGGCTCTGCTTGCATAGCTCATACAAAGTGAAAGTTATAAGGACAATTCTTCAAGGGATGCAAAGAGGGAGGAGTATATGGAAAGAAAAAGGAAGGTTAAGAGTGTGGTGAAGGAATGTAAAAGGAGAGCAAATAAGAGAGTTGGTGAGATACCATGAACAAATTTTGTTAAGAATAAAAAAAAGTTTTGGATAGCACAATGGTGATTTCACCAATTTTGAGTCCTATTTTAGGTCAATTCCACTGCTCCTTTTGACCAAATTCTTAGCTATTTTGCTAGCATGCCTTCTGTTCTATTGAGTATGCACAAGAAATTGCCCATTCAACTATTACAACTACCCTATAAAATGTACAGTTTTACACAAAATTAAAAAACCAATTTAAAAATAAGAGTACAATATAAACAATGTACACACTACTGGCACTAAAACAACATTTCCTCTATTTATTAATCACATCCCAGGCCTATCTTATACTGTATTACACTGGCCTTCCATTTTTAATTCAGAATCACACAAAAACAGAAGATTTACTGTATTTCCCAGATAAGAATATAAATGGGGATGACTGGTCATAGTTTACAACATCCCAATAATTGAATTAGACCTATTAATAACCCTAAAACAGATTGGGGTTTGTAGGGGGCCATACCTGTTCTCAGGAATATTGGCAAAAGTTGAATACTTCCGTTAATTTAAGCCCAATTTCATGCTACTTCTGTTCCTGAAAACAACCAAAATTGTCTCTATTTCAGTAGTATGTGTTCCATTCTATCAAATGATGTCAAAATATAGCCAACAGAACCATAAGAACCATCCTAGAAAACACCTCAAATTCTCTATTTTAAACCAAACACATGATCAGTTTTTACTTTTCTCATCATGCACTGTGTGGGGCAGGATTTTTTTATACTGTACACACTTGCTGTGCGAACCTATTCTCTAATATCTAGGCCCAAATTTACTGTTCACAGCTTATCTGAGTGAGATGAGCTCATGATGAACTAAACGAAGGACCCTGGCCTCAATGACAGTTCTACTTGACAGTCACTGAAAGAGCTGAGAGCAAGGGGCTAGTAATATCTTCTCCTGTATAAATTACTAAATATAAAGAGAAGAAAAGCTTTCGTTTCTTCTTTTACGGGTCACCATGCCTCGGTGGGAGATGGCAGACGTGTTAAAAAAAAAAAAATTTTGAGCCCAACAGCAAACAAAGCAATGTAGAAGAAAGAAAATGTCAATACTGCATATTGTAATCCATTTAAGCTACATTATCTTCATTAGCTTGGCTTGACCAAATAATTTACAGTACTATACTCTAATTGTTAAATATGTTTTTATTTTAAGCATATCACTAAAAAAAATATAAACAATTGAGTTTAAGTGCAATGCACTTAAACTCCATTGCAAACTGAGACTAAGTGAAATGATGTACAGCCTCTCCTCACTTAGCGACATACTCGTTTACATATGACTTGGACTTACGGCAGGCTCTCTGACCAGTGTGCATACCTAAATACAGTAGTGCATATTAGAGCTGATTTTCTCTATTCTTTTTATTATAATATACAGTACACTACTCTATAAACATTTAAAAATATACTAAAAATTATATAAATGGTTCCCAGGTGAAATTACAACAACATCAAAGATGATCGATACAAACCCACTACCATTATAGTAAGCTCCTTGCTTAGTGATGAATTCACTTACTGATGTGGTCTTAGGAATGGAACTCCGTCATTACGTGAGGAGAGGCTGTATAATAAAACCACACCTCAATGTCCATCGTCAAACCTCTTTAAAACTTCTAGTTTTGTTTCTAATGTCACACTTCTTTGTTTTTTGTGTCCACAGACATCAGGGGTGCACAGTGCACCTTTAGCACTCATTGCAACAGGGTTCAATCAAGGAATGAATGTTTGGAAAGTGAAAATTATAAGGAGCAGCTCCTACCATCATACAGTTCAATAACAAATATGGCGGACTCACTGAGTGCTTTCATACCGCGCTGTTTATTGTCATTCATTTGTACGATTATTGTATACTTTACGAATTTTTATTTTACTGTCCCCACACAGACAACTGCCCTAGATAGGAATCTATTTTCTTTTCTCAATGTTATAATGAAACAACATTGAATGAAACGACGTTATTTGAGGATTTACAGTACAAGCAGCAAATGTTCAAATGTTTAGCTGATACCACATACCCTATTACAGCTCTTTCTCGGAATTCCCAGCCAACCGTCAGGTACCGCAGTCTGATGATATCCAGTCGTCCGAAGATTAACACACGAACCTTTTGTATAATATTCAGTTATGATCTTCCCATTAATTTCCAAAAATACAATATAGTTATAATACAGAATACAGTACTGAGTTGAACTGTAAAGGTCTCATTATATATTCACTGAATTTGTTACTAAAAGAATGAGAAACTTGTGCAACATTTGGTAATGTTTATTGTGGAAACATTGCCATCAGTGGCTTCTTCAGTCCAGTACAGAAGCCGGTGGCTGGCAAAACATTTCCACAATAAAAATTACCAAGTGTTGTACAAGTGTCTCAATCTTCATATTAGTCTTCTAAACCATTTATGTCACATCACTAGAAGTCCTACAAAACTGGAGCCCACAAATAATATATTGTAAAGATTGCATAATAAATTTAGTTTTAGAGACTTTTTTTTTTTTTTTTTTTTTTTTTTTAACAAGTCGGCCGTCTCCCACCGAGGCAGGGTGACCCAAAAAAAAAAAGAAAATCCCCAAAAAGAAAATACTTTCATCATCATTCAACACTTTCACCACACTCGCACATTATCACTGTTTTTGCAGAGGTGCTCAGAATACAACAGTTTAGAAGCATACACATATAAAGATACACAACATATCCCTCCAAACTGCCAATATCCCAAACCCCTCTTTAAAGTGCAGGCATTGTACTTCCCATTTCCAGGACTCAAGTCCGACTATATGAAAATAACCGGTTTCCCTGAATCCCTTCACTAAATATTACCCTGCTCACACTCCAACAGATCATCAGGTCCCAAGTATCATTCGTCTCCATTCACTCCTATCTAACACGCTCAGGCACGCTGACCAAAATATTTTCTGACCTCATACTTAGTGAAGCTAGCATATATAATCTACAGAAACCATTCGGTGGGAGACGGCCGACTTGTTAAAAAAAAAAAAAAAAATTTACATTTGAAATACACATACATGGAAACACATTCAAACCCTAAATTTTGATTCAATGGTGTAACAGAAGCAGTTTTTTTTATGGAAATCAATCTATACTACCTCAGCTCATTTCAAAGCCCAGCCCTATCTAAGGTAAAGTGCCATCCAGCAGGATGCCACCCACACCAGTCGACTAACACTCAGGTACCTACTTACTGCTAGGTGAACAGTGGCAGCAGGTGTAAGGAAAAATGCCCAAAATTTCCATTCATACCAGGGACCAAACCCCAGACACTCCGTGTGTGAGCCGAGTGTACTACCAATTGCAATTACAATGACTATAATGAGGTCAATAATACAAATGAGAGAGAAATATCTCACGACTCTCAGATCACTTACCCGGTTATCCATCCATCCTCCGAGGAAGCTCTCAAGGTTTTCTTCAGTTATTCTATGCACCAACTTGTTTGGAACTTAGAACGTATGAAATCTGTAAAGAAAAATAATCACTAAGTGGGTTTGGGGTTGAGAAAGACTTGCCTAGCATGGGCCAGCAGGCCTGTTGTAGTGTTCCTTCTTTTTTTTTGATGTTCTTTTTTAAATAAAAGTGTATCCACAAGTACATAACCAATATGTCAGGAAATGTCGAATATCATATCTGTACAAACATGGAATGCTTGATCCTGCAACAACATAAAACTAATAAAAAATAATTCTTATATTAATGCATCTCTAAGAGTATCTGGCAAATTCTAGTTTGCTCAATTCAGATCACTATGCTGTAGCCATATTACAATGAAACAAAAATTTGACCCCTCTCGATGATGACACCTAGAGTATGCTCTGGGGGTCAATGACCCCATGGCCTGGTCCATGATCTCTTTCAATGGCACCTGGAGGATGCTCTGGGGGTCAATGAACCCATGGCCTGGTCCATGACCTCTTTCAATCATGACACCTAGGGTATACCTGGAGGGTACTCTGAAGGTCAATGACACCATGGCCTGGTTCATGACCCCTTTCAGTCCTAATGACCCTCTTAACTGCAAAAAATTGCATTATCCAAAAATTTATAAAAACATTTATTCATTCTGTTGAGTCACTTATGTAACCAGTCAGGTTTTATATTTCATGCCATTGCCACCTAGGCCTTGTGCTACCGCCTGGTGGGCAGAGTTCAAACCTAGAGCTGAGCTCACCAGACCTTGCTTGTCTCACTTTAGCACCAGACCTGTCAGCAGCACGACCTGTCTTTCTTACTCTCTCATCAGGTCATAGGTCTAAGCACAGCAGACCCCCACAATAAGTACATCAGCACAGTACATTAAGTAATAATACAATCTAAAAAATGAAACCAAATATCCAATGAAAGAGCAAAATACTCATTAGAACAAGTGACAGAATGCCCATACAAATCCAAATTTTTTAATTTTCCACTGTATAGCAAGATATCTGTATATTCTAGTATAGGGCTAGAGGCAGGATGGCTACATACACCACTGATCAGCCAACTGCCTCGCAACACCTACATTCATTGACTACAATGTTCATCCACATTGTCATTCGAGCCCACACCAGGAGCTCAGCTCACTGAGCGGTAAATTTGGGCATAGATACGAGAGAATGCATGTATGTGGTAAGTGAGAGTCATATAAAATGGCATAATGAGAAAAACAAAAAAACTGCGACTGTGTTGTTGATTAAAACAGGAACTTTGCTGGGTATTTTTGTATGCTTTTCACAGTTGTATTCATGGTTTCTTGGTCTTTTTGATAGAATGGAAGATATATTACAGAAATAGAGATGATTTAGATTGGTTTTAGTACAGAAAATGGCTCGAAACTGAGCTCAAATTAGTGGAAATGTTCGATTTTTGCCAATGTTCAAGAGTAAACAAATGACGTCACGTGTCCAATACATGTCAGTTGGTGGGTCTAATGTGTGTTCACGAATGTGCTGATATAATTTATACAATTATTACAATGTTGCATAACTGTAAATCTTCTATTTTTTGGTGTGAATAAAAATTCATTATGTGAATAAAAATTCATTATGTGAATAAAAATTCAAAATGAAATTCATTTGTAAAGCCTGGAAAAGTAACTAATAAACAAAGGGAATGTAATTTTAGTGCCAGAGATGCCTGGAATATTTATTCTGAACCTTCTTATGAAACTGGAATATTTTGAACTTTGTGTGAAATTGACCAAATTACCAATTTCCAATTGCTTTCTTGGGTAACTGAAATAGTTGATTGGATGATTTCAATTGATAAAACAGAAGTAATACTAGAGAAGTAGCTAAGAATTTGGTCAACTGGAATAATGTAATTGGTCTAAAATGGGAGTCAAAGTGGGCAAAACACCGACGACTAAATATCGCTGATGCACCAAAATTCTTGTGTAATTTTGTCAATTTTCCATCAAATTTCGTACTATTTGTTTTATTACCTTCAGAAAAAGATTCTCCACCATTTCATAAGAAAAAAACATTTTTTCTGATAATTCTTGGACTCTGTGGACAAGTTTCAGATCAAGGGATTGGACCCTGAAAGGATTAAGATTGGAGACTATGTTGTAAGAAGATGAATTTTGCCTAGCTGTACAGCTTATTTTGACTTGTGACATCTCATACTAATGGATAAAGAAGACCTCTTAGCAGCATCAACAGGAAGAACAAGTGAACACAATTGTAATCTAATAAAAAAAAAAAGCACTGCAAACAAGATATTAAAATTTTTCTTCATTGAGAGGTGGAACAATGGAGTGGTATCAAAGATGATAAAGGGTATAAAATCTAGAAATTTAAAAAAAAATTATACAAAAAGCTAAACACTGAAGGGAATACATCCAAAGCATAGCGCTGTTCCTATAACAGGTACAGTAATCATAAAATAATCTTAACATTAAAATCAAAACTGATGCAAAACTCATGTGGGAAACTATTGTAAATTGTTTACACAATCTTACCTAAAGAAGACACCATGCTGAGTGAGGCATCAGTGTAATGGTAAGGGTGACCATCAAGCAACATCACTAGGTACGGTACTGTCTTCACACCAAGTTTCTTAGCTAGTTCAATTTCTCGACCAGCATGTACCTAAAGTGTTCAACAAGGTAAATTTAAGAATTTGGAAAAAAAAAAAAAAAAAAAAAAAAAAAACTTGATTAAGTGATGCTTATTGGGAATAATCTAAAATATTGGAAATTGTTGGAGGCAAATCATCCTAAGTAAACATTAGTGTTTTAACTCCAGCTAAAATGATTTATGTCACTAAAATGTCAGGCTTAGTCATGAAAAAAATTAGTCCCTATTTTCTGTCTGCACTTCAAACAGTCTTTCCTTTACACAATGTTAAATTTATTGGTGTTATTGTATATAACAACTAACTAAATTTCATTGAATGACATTAATCGTACCTAACTAAACCTAACCTAATATCCTAATGTATCATTCAGAGTGGAGGCACTATACTTCCAATCCCCAGAACTCAAGTCTGGTTAACCAGTTTTCCTAAATTTACTCATAAAGGTTACTTCACTCATACAATGCCAGCACATCAAATCTCAAAAATCACTTTCAACTTCGATCTAGTATGCTTACACATGCCCAATGGATGCTCAAGCCACTATTACCTGAAACCTCCTTTACCCAGTCCTCTCAATCCTTCCTGGAATATTCTTTACTCTTCCTCCTTTCCAACCTCTTGGTTAGCCTTTAATGCTGCACTCTTTCTTAATGACCAAACTCAACAATTCCTTCCCTGCTATCTGAATTATACCACCACTATATCCTCTAATTTCTACACTTCTCTGTATAATATTCACACCATACACCAATCAACTACGTCACCCACACTGCCTTTAAACTCCTTGTTGCAACATTTAAAGCCAGTGCCTTACAACCTGAAAATGGTAGTGGTACTACTATACCCTTTACATTCACTTTTTTCAGCTCACTGATTAACTTCTTTCTTGTCACCTCAACACTCTACTTATATTTTTTCAGTTCACTGATGAACTTTCTTCTTTCTTTCCTGTCACCTCAACACCAACTATATTTTTTTTCAGCTTGCTGATGCACTTCTTTCTTTCTTGTCACCTTAACACTTCACCTACATTATTTTTTTTTGCCCGCCTATACATGATTTACCTTAAATTTCAAAGACCCATCTTCAGATATACAGTGGAACCTCAAATATCGAACTGCTCCCAACTCAACCAATTATGTGAGTGTATTTTTATATGTGCTTTTATAAGTGTATTTTTGAGGGTCTGAAATGAACTAATCTAATTTACATTATTCCTGATGGGAATAAATTCGTTCGGTAATGGCACTCGAACAGCCATCTGGAACAAAAAGTTCGATATTTGAGGTTCCACTGTACTTACTCCCAGATATCAAAATACAATCACTTCCCCCATATGCTCTCCTTCCTGCCTAATGGGCAATCTTTCACTGCCTAAACCTTTTCCTACTCTTATGACTTTTTTCTTGTCTATGTTTAGCTTTGACTTCCTTCTTTGACATACCTTCCCAAATTCCTCTACCAATCATAGTAATTTCTTTTAAGAATCCCCTCATAGGTACCATTTTATCAATTAACAAGGAAAACAAATTTTTAATTTTGCACTACAATAAACATAGAAACTTCAATTCACCTCTCTAAAATTAACCATCAATAATTTACCTTTATCCTATCAAGCATATCTCAGGTCACTCTATATTTAGTAATTATTTCAGGAGAAATGTACTAATTCCTAGGTAGTAGGCTGGTAGTAGACAGCAACCACACAGGGAGCTACTACCATCATGTCCAATGAGTTTAAAACGGAAGCCTGTAATTGTCTTACATGATGGTAAGATTGATGGTGTCTGTCTTGTGTCTCATAAGCATGCAAGATTTCATGTGTGTCTTGCTACTTCTACTTACATTTAGGTCACACCACACATGCATGTACAAGCATATATATACACACCCTCTGGGCTTTCTTCTATTTTCTTACCAGTTATTGTTCTTGTTTCTTTCCTCTTATCTCCATGGGGAAATGGAACAGAATTCTTCCTCCATAAGCCATGCGAGTGGTAAGAGGCGACTAAAAAGCCTGGAGCAAGGGGCTAGTCATTACTAAATTTAAAGAGAGAAACTTTCGTTTTTCTTTTTGGGCCACCTTGCCTCAGTGGAATACAGCCAGTTTGTTGAAAGAAGAAGAAATGTACTAATTATGTGATTCAGTAAATTTTTAATAGATTTGTTTGCCAAAATTATCAATATTGTTGTTGTTGGTTGTGTCTCAAAGCAAATCACCTAACAGGTTTCTCATACAATGATCCTTTCAGTGGTGCTGGCTTTATAGAGGAGAAGCAACAAAATTATTAATTACAGAACAGGTTGGGTTCAAACCCATGGCAGGCATGTCCGAACACTCACAATTCAATTACTCAGATATGGTAAACATGAGGAAATTAAATCTTCATCAGAGTACAAAACAAATTCTGGCCACAAAATAGAGCGAAACACCAATGTCAAAGACCTGGGAGTGATCATGTCGGAGGATCTCGCCTTTAAGGACCATAAAATTGTATCAATCGCATCTGCTAGAAAAATGACAGGATGGATAATGAGAACCTTCAAAACTAGGGAGGCCAAGCCCATGATGACACTCTTCAGATCACTTGTTCTATCTAGGCTGGAATATTGCTGCACACTAACAGCACCTTTCAAGGCAGGTGAAATTGCTGACCTAAAAATGTACAGAGAACCTTCACGGCGCGCATAACAGAGATAAAACACCTCAATTACTGGGAGCGCTTGAGGTTCCTAAACCTGTATTCCCTGGAATGAAGGCGGGAGAGATACATGATTATATACACCTGGAAAATCCTAGAGGGACTAGTACCATACTTGCACACGAAAATCACTCTCTACAAAAGCAAAAGACTTGGCAGACGATGCAACATCCCCCCAATGAAAAGCAGGGGTGTCACTAGCACGTTAAGAGACCATACAATAAGTGTCAGGGGCCCTGAGACTGTTCAACTGCCTCCCAGCATACATAAGGGGGATTACCAACAGACCCCTGGCAGTCTTCAAGCTGGCACTGGACAAGCACCTAAAGTCGGTTCCTGACCAGCCGGGCTGTGGCTCGTACGTTGGTTTGCGTGCAGCCAGCAGTAACAGCCTGGTTGATCAGGCTCTGATCCACCAGGAGGCCTGGTCACAGACCGGGCCGCAGGGGCGTTGACCCCCAGAACTCTCTCCAGGTAAACTCCAGGTAAACTCCAGGTAAGTGTGCTAACCACTGGACTACATGGCTAGTTTCATCTAAGTATATTTCTATATACACAATAGGAAGGTTAGCATGGGCCACCACTGTGACCACAAATACAGGTTTTTAAAGATGAATCCCACACCGGCATGATTGTGGTGTGCTCTAGCTCTAGTCTCTTTAAAGCTGCCGTCATGACTCTCGAAATCATAATAACACACTATCAAACAAATCAAAGAATGGGTCCAGTGGTTAACACACTGACCTGTGAGTGTTAGGGCTCACCAGTCATGGGTTCCAGCTCCATCCATTGTGATTTGTTTGATATCCTGTTATTACAATTTCGTGAGTCATGATGGCGACTTTGAAGGAACTTGAGCTAGAGCATGCCACACCCATGCTAGTGTGGGATTCATCTGTAAAAACTGGCATGTGTGGCCACAGTGTTGGCCTATGCTAACCTCCCTATTGTGTATGGAAATATACCTAATTGAATGTATCCTATTAGGGCTAGCTGGTCCAGGGGTTAGTACACTGAACTGTGAGTGTTAGGAGTCACCTGCCATAGGTTCCAGCTCCACCCATTCTGTGATTTGTTTGTAATCGTGCTCTTACAGTTCTGTGAGCCAGTAATATGATGTCTAAGAACACACATTAAAGTGAGTTATCTTACAGCCCTGTGTTGGGCAACAGCAGTCACACCTGCCTGTTTACTGGTGGTCATGAACTCGGTGGTCTGAGCCCAAAAAAATCAATGCATAAGCCAGGGTCACAAGCACTGGCTTAAATAGCACAATTTACTCTGTATATTAATGTCACAATATCTTAATTATCTTTTAATTACTGAACACAAACCAAATATTTAAAAGATAAACACACCACTATAATATTTAAAAGATAAACACACCACTATAATATGGTACACTCTAACATGTTAAACATAGAAAATATTACTAGATACATGCATAAAAACAAAATGTGCTTGGTTTTCAAACTGGCTACAAATATAAGAAAAATATTTTATGAAGACAGATAATTTGCAAACAGGAACTTCTATGAGATATTTTGCCTGTGGAACAGGACTGAAAAAAAAAAAGCCTGAATCATAAGCAAAAAATTTCAATAAAGATCCTTTTTGCCCAATGTATCTGTCATCTCAATGCATTCTCCAAAATAGTGTAGCCCATTACTAAAATATTAATATGTATCCACCAACAAAACAGAATTCATCCTCCGAAAGCCATGCGTGTCGTATGAGGTGACTAAAATGCCGGGAGCAAGAAGCTTGTAACCCCCTTCTCCTGTATACATTACTAAATTTAAAAAGAGAAACTTTCGTTTTCTTTTTAGGTCACCCTGCCTCGGTGGGAAACGGCCAGTTCTTTGAAAAAAAAAAAAACTCCACCAACCAAACACAATTCTTCCTCCATAAGCCATGCATGTCACAAGAGGTGACTAAAATGCTGGGAGAAAGGGGCTAGTAACCCCTTCTCATGCATACGTACACTACTAAATTTAGAGAGAGAAACTTTGGCTTCTGTTTTCGGGTGAACCCAAGCCTGGCCCATGGCCAGGCTCCAAGAGTAGTGAGACACTCGAAACTCATCAAAGGTATAAAGGTACCCTGCCTTGGTGGGAAATGGCCAGTTTGTTGAAAAAAAAAATCCACCAGCTACTGTAAAATAATATGTATAAGCACAAGGAATAAGATCATTCCACAGAGAATTTGATTCCTCTATGACATTGTCATGAACCATCTTTGTATCCATTTCCTCCTCAAAAACGCGCGCGCGCGCGTGCGTGTGTGTGTGTGTGTGTGTGTGTGTGTGTGTGTGTGTGTGTGTGTGTGTGTGTGTGTGTGTGTGTGTGTGTGTGTGTGTGTGTGTGTGTGTGTGTGTGTGTGTGTGTGTGTGTGTGTGTGTGTGTGTGTGTGTGTGTGTGTGTGTGTGTGTGTGTGTGTGTGTGTGTGTGTGTTTGTTTGTTTAACTGAATCTGCTGGCCTAATATTATTGTAAGATCTATGTACAATTTTAAAAATATGAATTACCTGGAACTATTGATGTACAGTGGAACCTC
Organism: Cherax quadricarinatus; assembly: GCF_026875155.1. Taxonomy (NCBI): domain Eukaryota; kingdom Metazoa; phylum Arthropoda; class Malacostraca; order Decapoda; family Parastacidae; genus Cherax; species Cherax quadricarinatus. The sequence goes on from NC_069491.1 coordinate 7,302,876, forward strand.
GGTATTCAAACAGCTCCCTACTCGAACAGAGCTCGGCACTCGACCAAACAAACACGACCTGCCAGAACTTTGCCATAAACTATTTCATGTTTCTTCGCATTTTTTGGTGTTTTTTTTATATTATTTGTATAACTAAGTCACCATGGGGCCTACGAAGATAAGTGATAACAGTCAACCAAAAAGAAAATTGGTTGGGAAGAATTCGTTAGATACCTGAACGGATCGGCACTCGAACAGCCTTGTGAAACAAATTAAGTTCGAGGAAATATTATTTATTTTTCTTTTCATTTATTTGCTGTTAGAAAGTGTCATGTCAGGAGTCCTGTCAGAAGGACTCCTGTTTGGAAGTGTCTAGCCTAAACTATAGGAAAATACATTTTTTTTTAAATAAGCTGGCTGTTCCCCACTGAGGCAGGGCAACCCAAAAAAAGAAAGAAAAATTTTCATCATTCATACATAATCAGTCTTTGTAGAGGTACCCAGATACAACAGTTTAGATGTCACTCCAAACAGTCAATATTCCAAACCACTCCCTTAAAGTGCAGGCATTGTACTTCCTATCTCCAGGACTCAAGTCCAGCTAACTGGTTTCCCTGAATCCCTTTACAAAATATTACCCTGCTCACACTCCAACAGCTTGTCAGGCTCCAAAAACCATTCGTCTCCATTCACTCCTACCTAATACACTCATGCAACCTTGCTGGAAGTCCAAGCCCCTCGCCCACAAAACCTCCTGTACCCCCTCCCTCCAACCTAAATGAAGAGCTAAAATTAAAGTTTCACAGGAGGTAGGAAAAACCTGAACTCTCTTTAAAACATTTAATGCAGCTTAATGCCTACCTTGAATTTGAAGAGGAAACATTAGACAGTATTTCAGTCCCTCTGGACCATTATCAAATCTTAGTTGCAACTTGTTAACTGTCCAGGAGGGACCAAAATATCCTCCAAATAGTGAGTTAATAATGAATAGCTGCAACCATAACATGGTATGAATATTAATATAGTGTAATACTTTAAGACTGTAGGTTTTCCCACCATATTTCTATATGACCTACAGTCTGTAATACAATTAAATAAATCATATATAAAATGACGCAAGTACAGTACTTTATTTACAAAATACAGTCGCTACAATATACAGTAACAGTTCACAAAAGAAATTAATACATACAGTAGCCATGCCAAAATTAATGGGTTGCAGTTCTTCATCGAGTCTTCGCCATATGGGCTCAATGTGAGCACAGGCTATGCACCAGTCTGAGTAGAAAAGTATCAGATACGGCTGCTTCTTGCTTAATGCGATAATTGAGTTCTGATAAGACCTGAAAGATTTTGCATTTTAAGAACATTTATCTTTAAAATATATCTGAAGCAGATTGTGCTGAGTATCCATTAATTTACTGTATATCTTAACTTCTTTTCTTGAAAAGAATTTAAATCAATACCTTAAGATCACAGGAATACATGTATATCAGTACTGTACATGCAAACTATTTCAACATATACTGTACATAAAGTTATAAAACCTAAACTATGCGCAATTCTGTGATTTTTCACTTGCCACTCTGTAGAACTATGCATCATCTACATTAAAACTCCACCTCAATGATGCACTTCTATAAAAATGTAAAATATTAGAGAGTGGAAGCTGAAAATTATGAATGACAGAAGGCATCTCTCTCCACCATTTTGTCAGGCTGCTACCATACTAATTATTCCCAGGTATTTTACGTGTTCCTTTCATTCTATTTGGTGACCCTCTTGAGTTCTGTATACAGTGTTCCTTTTGAGTTCCTCATTCTTTCCATACCTAAGCAGCTGGAGCTTATCACCATTGAACATCATGTTCTCCACTTCCCACTGGAAAACTTTGCTAATGTCTTCCTGTAATTTTCCAGTATCCTCTACCGTAGTGACTTTCATGTTTATTTAAGTGTCATCTGCAAATGATGACACAAAAGTGTGACGGGTGTTTTTATCTATGTCTGCTATGAGGATGAGAAACAGCAGAGGTGCCAGGACAGTGCCTTAGGGCACTGAGTTTTTTACCTTGGTGATGCTGGATCTTGCTCTGTCCACTACCACGTTTTGTGTTGTGTGTGTTAGGAACAACTCAAATACATATTGCAATAAGGAAAAATAACCCATATCAATTTAAAAAATTAAAGGCAACTAAAATTTTTTGGGTCCCTGCTGGAATGTTAACCCCTTCAGGGTCCAAGACCAAAATCTGAAGTGGTGCTCCAGTGTCCAAGAAATCTTGAAGAAAAAAAAAAAAAAAAAAAAAAAAAAAATTATTTTTTCTTACAGAATTAAAGAGCATATTTTTGTGAAGGTAATAAGACAAAAAAAAAATTCTGATCAGTACTTACCGAGATACAGTGCCAAGAAGTTTGTCAAAAATGGTGTGGTGGCGGCAACATCGACGAATTCCACGTACGCGCATTACATTATTTAGCGGTTTTTATAATTTTTTCTTTTCTTTTCCAATTTTTTTCTATTCCTACTAACATTTGGGGCCTGAGAGACCAATACTGTATATAATGTATATATATAAACTCACTGTATTGAACACAATAACCGCACTAAAATTATCATCATATTATTGTTTACCACTGTTGTTTATTACAATAAACATGCACAAATCTTGTATAATACTAATGTTCTATCATATATTTACATATTTACAATCACTGGACATGGTTTTAGAACTGCTGGAGCTGGAGCTTGTGGAACTCCTTGAAACAAGGCACCATGCACAGAGGCACCTTACATTCCTCACACATAAACCGAGTGTCTATGCATCTTTGTTGCCGTCGTTTTGTTTGTGCACAGACGATGCATCTCTTCTGAGCAAATTTCTTCTGAGTTGAAGGAAGCTGTATTATGAAATGATCACCTTCCCTCCTCAAACGCTTGGGTATATCCTGAGTAATTCGAGGACCTTGTTGTGTAGCAGGTGTTCTTACCTGGTACTTCATCATGAGTTGTCTGACAACAGACAAACAAAATTTACCATACGGTGGTCTGTTGCCAGTCTTTATTTGGTACATATTATATGCATTGAGCATTGAAATGTCCACGAGATGGAAGAAAAGTTTCATGTACCACTTGTAACTCTTACGAACACAGTCAACAAAACCAATCTGCATGTCACATTTGTCAACCAAGCACATGTTTTGTGTATAATCAATCACTGTCACTGGTTTTCGAATACGTTCATTAGTCACTCGATCAACTTTGCCACTGTCTTGCATTTCATTACGGTGAATGGTTGTCAACAATGTGACATCTCGTTTGTCATGCCACCGTAATGCCACGATGTCATTGGCAGTAAACACCTGCACGTCATCACCATGAGCACCTGCGTTCAGCCTGGGCATATGTTTACGATTAGAACGCACTGTGCCAACACACATCTGTCTTGTTCACATCGCATGAAATCACCGAGTAATGGGCTTGTGTACCAGTTATCGGTATATAATGTATGCCCCTTACCAAGATAAGGTGCCATCATGTTTCTCACTACGTCACCTGAGATACCCAATAACATCTTGGTATCTTTCAATGTTTTACTTCCCGTGTATACAACAATATCCAACACCCAGGCCACTGTCACAGTCACAGAGTACAAACAGTTTTAATACCAAAGCATTTCCTCTTGCTCGGTATATACTGCTTGAATGACAGTCTACCTTTGAACAAAATCAAAGACTCGTCAAATACAAGATTCTTGAATGGATAAAAGTATATGCTGAACTTTTGTTTGAGATACATGAAAACATTTCTAATCTTGTATAACCTGTCACTTCTGTCAGGCCTGGTTTTGTCAGAGAAGTGCAACATACGTAAGAGTAAGATAAACCTGTTCACTGGTATGATTTCACTGAAGACCGGGGTAGAAATTAGCCGATCTGTGGACCAGTATGCTTTTATATTATGTTTATAGACACGAGGCATAAGCATTATTGTTGCAAAAAGCAAATACATTTCTGCAACAGTCGTCTCTTTCCACCTGTGTAGTCTTGACTGTGGTGATATGATCGTATTTGCCATGGTGTACTCAAAATACTTATTACTTTCCCTCACAATAGTTTCCATCAATGGCTGGTCAAAGAATAATTCAAAGAATTCCATTTCATTGGCCATGGTTCCAAGGGGACAAGTAGGTAGAATTCCATTTTGAGAGTCATCAAAGTGGTGAGGCTTGGGAACAAAATTGGGATTTTGCTGCCAATCCCACATACGGTTTGCTGGTGGATACTGGACATCATAGGCTGGTTGTGCGGGTGGTTGTGGTTGTGGTGGGCTGGTGGCTGAAGCTCCGCTTTGTCCTTGAACTGACGAGTCAGCAGCGTGGGTCCCAGCCTGGGCTGGTGAGTCACGCATGGCGGTGCCACTACCATCACCACTAACACCATCCACTGATGCCTGTGGTCTATCCATGCCAAGTGTAGCCACATCATCCTCACTATCACTACCTAAAACTGGTGTAGGGCCACGGGATGTACTCTGGGATGTACTCCGTCCACTGGGCACAGCATAGGGTACACTACCCGAGCGCATGCAGTGGCGAACATACCGACGCTTCACTGGTGAATACGATTCCTCACTATCACTACTCGAATGATCATCGAGCGCAATAAAATCACAATCCACATCACTATCATCATCATTACTGAAGTCAGAGGCCTGGCCACGCGAAAATATTAATTTTCTCTTGTGTTGAGGCACAACCGACCGTGAGTCACGAGTGCCCACACCAGAGGTAGAAGGTTGAGGATCGTCAGGGTTTTCTGCACTATTATCGATATCCTGGTCATTCTTTTCGGTCACTAACTGATCAAAGCCGTAGAATTCGTCTTCATTTCCACTTCCATCAGTGTCAGAACTATCAGATAGGAAGAGGAGAGTCCCAATTTTCCGGGGAGTGAGAGCTGACTTGCGATGAGGCATGGTAAACAAGGGTAACCGAACCGGCGGGCGCCTAGATTTCTTGTTTATGGCGCACACCCACCACGCAGACCCGTTCTCTCACATGTAGGCCTATGAGCGCTTTCGCGCTAAATTTGACGGCACTAGAATTTTGGCGTAGATCTACGGTTTGGACACTCAACGTGAAGCCGTAGATCTATGGGACGGACCCTGAAAGGGTTAAGGCCTAAGGAAACTTTCTCTGCATGATGTTAACTTACTTGTATGTTATCGACTGCTTCTTATATATATTTGTTCCATCACCATGCTTGAAATTAAAACGAAAACTCCCCCCAAATGTGCTGAAAATATCATCAAAAGGATCAAATCGCCGATACGAGGAATAATCGTGCTGTTTGCGGAAATTAGGCTGTTCTTCTGTTTGGCCGGTAGTATCGTACAACCGACGTCTTTCAGGGTCCATCAACAGCTGAAAAAGAGAAAGAAAATTAAATATCTGCTTAAATATTGCTCATAAATCATTTAGGAAATTACAAAATACTCTCATAATCTTCCATACTACTAACTATAGTACATGTGCATACATGTACATGATTTACAAATACTCATTTTAAGTAAAACTGAAACCGACAATGAAGATAAAGCAGTTCATTCAATTATGTTTATCTAGTAGAAAAATAAAAGCAAATTAGCTAGTGTGCTATGTATACAGATATTTGCATTTTCGAACTGTAATATCGGTGCCACTCTGGCAAGACAGTGATGAAGTGAGTGATGGTGAAAGCATTTCTACTTTTTTGGGTCACACTGCCTCGGGATCACTTAATACTTCCTCTTACTTCATATCAATGGTGTGTCACTCGGTTTATAAAGAAAAACATTCAATTACTCCTTCAGCTCTGGGGTTGTTCTGCCCTCATAGCCCAACTTGAAGCTAGACTTTAGTAACTGCTATATCAACCAGGCTGTTGCTATCAACAACCTGTAGGCTTTACACAGGCAACAGTATAATGCAATCCTTTATTGAAAATGTTTCACTTAACTGATTTAAATTCAAATTTTTATTTATTTTATGCTGTACAAAAATAATGTAGTTTACATGTAATAATCATGGCAGCAAAAAGGGAAATAAGAGCATAATGGTACTAATGGTCCTACATAGGTGTGAAGCATTGGTTGTGAATGTTGCAACAAGAAGAAGGCTGGAGGCAGTGGAGATGTCATGTCTGAGAGCAATGTGTGGTGTGAATATAATGCAGAGAATTTGTAGTTTGGAGATAAGGAACAGGTGCAGGGTTACTAAAAGTATTATCTAGAGGACTGAAGAGGGGGTTGTTGAGATGGTTCAAACATGTAGAGAGGAAGGAACAAAATAAAATGACTTGGAGAGTGTATAGATCTGTAGTGGAGGGAAGGTGGGGTAGGGGTCGGCCTAGGAAAGGTTGGAAGGAGTAAAGGAGGTTTTGTGGGTGAGCGGCTTGGACTTGCAGCAAGCATGCATGAGCATATATATAGGAGCGAATGGAGACAAAATGCTTCTGGAACTTCACGTGGTATTGGAATACAAGCAAGGTAACATTTATGAAGGGATTCAGGAAAAGTGGCTGGCCGGACCCAAGTTCTGTAGGTGGGAAGTACAGTGCCTGCACTCTGAAGGATGAGTGTTGATGAGTTGCAGTTTTATAACTGTAGTGTAGGCATGCCTCTGGCAAGATAGTGATGGAGTGAATGATGAAAGTGTTTCTTCTTTTTCAAGTCACCCTGCCTTGGTGGGAAACGGCCGTTAATAAAAATATGTAATAAAAGATTGTTAGGCACAAAAGGGAGCCACTAGTATGCAACACATTTTGACTGAACTTATCCTAATGCTTAATAACTACTTATTAACCCTTTGAGGGTTTCGGACGTACTAGTACGGCTTACGACCCAGGGTTTTTGACGTACTAGTACACACAAATTCTAGCGCCCTCAAATCTAGTGGGAGAAAGCTGGTAGGCCTTCATATGAAAGAATGGGTCTATGTGGTCAGTGTGCACAGTCTAAAAAAAATCCTGCAGCACACAGTGCATAATGAGAAAAAAAAAAAACTTTTACCATTTTTTTGGAATAAAACAGCGACTTTGCACTGTATTTTCGTATGGTATTTATTGTTGTATTCTAGTTTTCTTGGTCTCACTTTATAGAATGGAAGACATATTACAGAAATTGAGATGATTTTGACTGGTTTTACAATGAAAGGTACCTTGAAATTGAGCTCAAAGTAGCAGAAATGTTCTATTTTTACCAAATTTCAAAAGTACATAAACAAATAGTGCCAAGCGTGCAATACACATCAACTGGTGAGTCTAATATTCTTTCTCAAGTGCACCAATAATATTTATACCATTTTTTACACTAATGCAGTAGTCTGCATAACAGTAAATCTTATATTTTTTGTGAGAATAAAAATTCAAAGTGGAAAGCAAAATAATATAAGAGGGGCCTTGAGACGTGACTAATGACCAGAGGAAATGTCATTTTAGTGCCAGGAATGTCTTTCTTGTTTATTCTGGACCCTATTCGGAAACTGGCATCTTTTGAAATTTGTGTGAAATTGGCAAAATTGCTAAATTCTGACCACTGTACTGGATAGTTGAATTTCATAAATGGGTGGTTTCTTGCACCCATTCGATAGAAAAAAATGGAGTTCTAGCGAAATATTCATGTTTTTTGTCGACTAGTACAGTGGAATTGGCCGAAAAATGGGGCTCAAAGTGGGCAAAATCGCCGATGCGTAAACATCGCCGAGACCGCTAACTTTGCGAGAGCATAATTCCGTAAGTTTTCCATCAAATTTCAAACTTTTGGTGTCCTTATGATCGGGAAAAGATTCTCTATCTTTTCATAAGAGAAAATAATTTTTTTTTTTTTTAAATTTGGCCGACCCTGAGAACGCGTTTCGGAGAGGGCCTGTCGACCCTCAAAGGGTTAATTAGACAGACATTTTCAAGTCACTACATGGGCAAAACTTTGCCAATAAAAAATTGTTAAGTACTGCAGGTGTGGGTTTCCATCTTGTTACGTATTTTATACCATTTTTCTCCACGCCATTATTTCGCCGAAAAGGCTCTTGTTGAAATTAGTACTGTAATCCAGTTTCTTGGAACTATTTTAGTCAACAGAGATATAAGGACTACTTATGTGCTTCTGTAAACCTTTGACTATCACCTGCAGGATGGTGTCAGGTGCATAAAAATACCATCATCAAATAAATGCACAAAACATGCTTACCTCATAGGCTTGGTTGATTTCAATAAATTTTGGTTCAGCTTCTGGTGATGGATTCTTGTCTGGATGCCTGTAACAATTTTTATGTATTATTATACATGTATACAGTATATACACAAAAAATATTATTACTGTATATTATCATTATTTCTAATAGATGCCATTTCTCACACCCCTTCTGTTACACAGCAATAAGGACTGGCATGGATACATGAGTATGTCACGGCAAGTCATAGTATAAAATAATTTAAAAACGAGAGCTACACGTGTCAAGGCAAGTCATAGTACAGTGGACCCTCGACTAACGCTATTAATCCGTTCCCGAGAGCTCATCGTTAGTCAAAATTATCGTTTGTCAAGTTAATTTTCCCCATAAGAAATAATGGAAATCAAATTAATCCGTGCAGGACACCCCAAAGTATGAAAAAAAATTGTTTTTACCACATGAAATATTAATTTTAATACACACAAACTGAAGAAGACATGCACAGTTACATGACACTTACCTTTATTAAAGATCTGGTGATGATTGATGGGATGGGAGGAGGGGAGTGTTGATGGTCTTAGTGTTTAGAAGGGGAATCCCCTTCCATTAGTACTCGTTATAATATGAAATGTTCCGATTATAAGTTTGGATGGGACCGTGGTGGCTGGCTGGCTTGTAAACACTGGCACCCACGGGACAAGTGAGGCGCGCTCAGGCCAAAGTGGACGCGTCTCGAACGGAACAAATAGCGTTGGTCGGGTTTTTTAGCGCTAGTTGAGGCAAAATTTTTGCATTAAAACGTATCGCTAGTCGGATTTAACGTTAGACGATGCCAACGTTGGTCGAGGGTCCACTGTATAAAATAATTTAAGAAGAGAGCTACACGAATGAAGCAGCAAAAAGGAAGATAGGGATTTCTTCTATTCACAAAATACAGTCATACCCTACCCTACATCAATAATTGGTTCCAAGAGCTATGACATAACCTGGTTTTTGACGTAAATTGAACATAATGCCTTAAAATTATGACAAACACCGTAAAACTAGAGTAAATGGCTCACTAAAGAATACAGTTATCACTAAACTATTTTTGATATTGTTTTAATGTCACCCTTGCACCATTTGTAACATTTTTAGTATATTTTTAAATGTTTATACAGTAGTGTACTGTATATTGTAATGAACAGAAGAGGAAATCAGCTCTAATAAACATTATTTAGGGATGCATACTTGTCAGAAAGCTTGTCATAAGTCCGAGTCGTGGGGTAAAAAAATTATGTCCTAAGTGGGGGGAGGGCTTTTTTAAGGGCCATTTTCCCAACTTTTTTTCCCTCTATTCTGTTTATTCCAATATACAGTACACTACTGTATAAACTTTTAAAAAAAATATCCCAAAATTTTATAAATGGTGAAAGGGGTTAAATGAAAATTTTTTTTAAAAGAGGGGGGAGAAAACCCCCACTGCCACTTTTAGGATACTCCTTGCTTACACAAATTCGTTTCCCACGTGGTCTTGGGAAGGGAAAAATTTCCATTATTAAGTGAGGAGAGGGTATGTAACTATTTTAACATAAAAGCCCCCAATGACAATAATTCACAGTGTTTGATTTTATGTTTTTTCCCTTTTTAAAAATTCTACAAAATTTTAAACTATTTTAAACAACTGAAAAGGGTGTCAAATTTTTGAATAAAACCCCTAAATAAAAACCCATAACATTTGGGTTAAAGTGTTCCCAGTTCCCGAGGGTGGGGAAAATTTGTCTGGAGTGAAAAACAAAAAGTTTAAATATTGAGGGAAAGTAGGGAAACCCAAAATGGGGAATAAAATAAGTAAATTTATTTCTAAAAAAGAAGAGTACAGTTTTTTAATAAAATTGGGGGGGACTTTTCATATACAGTATAAAAAAAATTTTTCCAAACCCCCCTTTTTTATGCATACCCATTTCAGAAAAACCTTAAAATCCATTAGGAATACAAAAATCTAAGAAATCCATGGGTTTTTAAAATGGTACAGTACTTTCTAATACAAAAAAATTTATACATATAAAACTGATATATAAAGGATGGGGGCCTTGGGGTCACAAGCTGAAGGACTCTTTGAAAAGGACAGAGACAATACAGGTTGAAAAAAATGTCAATTTTTATTAAGGTTGTTTAGGATCAATTGGGGCGGGGTTTCCCAAAAACCCTGGGGTGCAGCTTTCCCCCGGAGTGCGAGATGGCTTTTTGGGGGGTGCCACAAAGTTCTAATAAAAAGAAACAATTTTTTTTTAAAAAAAAATTTTCTAACTGCTAAAATTTATATTTGCATTTTGTACAAATTTTTACATTATTTTTTAAAGGGGGGTTTTAAAACATTCAAAATTAAAAAAAAATTTTATAAGATAAGAGGAGAAGGCAGGCAGATGCCTTTTCTGGTTTTCTAACACAAAAAAAAACGGGAATTTAAAATCTAGGGATCCCGCAAGGGAAAAAACTCATCATTTTCAGATTTAAAACAAAAATAAGCATGTAAGCCAAACCCCAGAAGACACAAAAACTGCAGGAAAACAAAAATCAGTGTTTTCCCCGGAGGAGTGGGGGGAACAAAAAGACCTTTAATGGTGAGAATTTCCATGTTAGGGATGGTAAGGGAAATTCCCAAACTAAAAACAAAAAATAAAGAGGGTCATCAAATAAAAAGAAAGGAAAAAAAATGAAAGGGTTGGGGAAAATTATGTATTGACCTTTTTTTTCAAAGAACACAAAAGGGCCAAAACCTGACACCCAGGAGGATGGAAAAGGGGGGTTTTACAATGAGATTTTTTCAGAACAAGGGGGAAAAAGTACCAAAGGGGTGCTTTTTTTAAAACAATTGCTGACCGGAGAATGGGTTTAGAGGAAAACCTTTCCCCGCACCCACATAATGTACGAATAAAAAAACTAAATTACTTTAGAATTTTGGGTTTAAATTTTCCCGGGCTTGTATTCCTGGAATGGGAGGGAGAAAGGTCATGTTAAAAATCATTTGGGAAAAACCTTGAGGGGGTTAGTAATTAAAATTTTCACACGAAAAACAAATCCCTGCAAAAGGGGGGAAAAAAACTCGGCAAGCTGGGTGCAACATCCCCCCCTGGGAAAAACAGGGGGGAACCCCCAAGTATCTAAGAGAACAAAATAAGTGTCAGGGATCCAAGACTTCAAAATGTTTTCCCAGCATACATAATGGGGAATTTCCCCAAAAAAACCCCTGGCGTCTTCAAAAAAGGCCTGGGCTGGGACCTTTAAATCAGTAAAAAAAAACCACCCCCCTGTGGTTTTGTATGTCAGTTTTCATGCGGGCCCGCAAATAGCCCTTTTGTTCCCCCCGGAGGGGCCCCGGGCACAGGGCCGGGCCCCTGGGGGGATGACCCCCAAAAAACCCTCTCCAGTTATACTCTGGGTATTGCAAGTGTTGTATGGAAACAAGGGCCCTAATGGAAATATGCACCCTAATAGAAATAAAAACCCTAATGGAAATAAGAGGCCTAATGGTAATAGGGACAATGGAAATAAGGACCATAGTAGAAATAGGTACCATAATGGAAATAAGGACCATTGTGGAAATAGGGAAAATAATGGAAATAAGGGCCCTAATGGCAATAAAAACCCTAGTGGAAATATTGAAAATGGAAATAAGGACTAGTGGAAACAGGTCAAATAATGGAAAAGAAGGACCTCAATGGAAATAATGATTATAATTCAATCAGCTGGACTTCATGTATGGATTATGGTACATAATACAGACACACGTATATGAAATATGATCATATAAGCCACATATCACTGTAGATCAGTTAGACATACCAGCCATCCAAGATACACTGATCAGTCTGTCGGAAATTCTCTGGCATATTAGTGCCTTACTTTCCACTTAATATTAATAAACTCGAAATCACACAACATAACCTGTGCCATGAAATCAAAAAATTGTTTTCGTATCCATGACTTACCATTCTTTGGCCAACTTCTTATAGGCCTTCTTGATGTCCTGGGCATCGGCCTTCCTCTTAATGCCCAGAATATCATATGGGTCCCTAATTTTGGCCAGAGTGGAGGCCAAAAAGGCCACAAATATGAGGAGGTAGAGGGTGGAGCGCATGATGGCTGGACTGCGGACTCCTGGACGCTACACTGCGCCACTTTTTAGTACTTATTAAGAGATAAAATAGATATTGCTGTCTTAATGATGTTTTTTTGACTTGTGTTTTGTGTATGGGTGTGTTGGGGAGGTGTAGCTTAAGTTGACTGCTGGTCTGGGAGGGTAGTGGGGGTGGAAATGTGGATTATTGTAGTGCTGGTGGCGATGATGACAGTGTGTGAACCAGCTGATCGATGCTGAGTCTGAGAGAATGAGAGAATGAGTGAGAATGAGAGAATGAGTGAGAGAATGAGAGAGAATGAGTGAGAGAATGACAGAATGAGTATGTGAGAAAACGAATGAATGAGTGTGAGAAAATAATGGAATGAGTGTGAGAGAATGTGTGAATGAGAAAATGAGTGAAACATTTTCACTCATTCTCTCACAATCATTGTGTAAGAATGAGTGAGAGAATGACAGTGAGAGAATGAATGTGAGAGAATGAGTGTGAGAAGACTGAATGAGAAAGAATGAGTGTGAGAGAATGAGACAGAGTGAGAATGACAGCGTGAGAGAATGAGACAGAGTGAGAATGACAGCGTGAGAGAATGAGACTGAATGTGCAAGAGTGAGACTGTGAATGAGTGTGAAAGAATGAGAATGAGTGAATGAGTGCGCGTGAGAGAATAAGATAGTTGTGGAAAATTACATTTACTTGGATGTATCATTATGTACATAACAGTAAATGAACACAGATAATTATTATTTATCAGTTCCACAAGTAGAAATTTGGGACACCTAGGTCGCAAAAAATGTCCCCCTTCAATACCACTGTCATATCCACAAGTTGCTCTGGACCTATTAATTAAATGAAATATACATACACCAGGAATGCTGGTAAATATATTAATTTGTGGACTGTATATTAAAATTTAAAAAGGATTATAGTATATACACACATTTACATAACAGAAGGAAAATATCTTAATATCACTCACCAATTTAACTGGAGATTAACTTGTATCATACTCAGAAAACCTCACTGTCTATACATGAAAATAACAACTGGCCAGTTATAACATAACAGACTTATCTGAGGTTCCTGGAGTTGTCTTGTCCAGTCGCCTGATATCTCAAGTTATACAAGAATGCACATCCAACAATTTCGCCTCCTATTTGAGAGGTGTCTGCCCAATTTTAACCTCTAGAGCACGAAAATTCATTCCCATTACACTAACTTTGCATCCAATTCAAATTAACAATGGCGACTAACCTCCCCAGCCGCAGGTTTCCCATTTTCGATAACATACTTCTTTTAAAAATACAATATAGGGCATCTGTTTACCTATAAATTACCGTATTTCCGGAAAATATATACAGTATTTTCCACAATAGTAGAGAGATGAATAAGATAGTAAAGGTGATGAATCACCACAACCACATTCTACAGAAGCATGTCAGCTAGGCCTGTATACCATGTACTTGTAGTAAATAAAGATATTATTAATAATAATATAATAAGTATCTGTAGACATGGACAGTGAAGTCCCACCATGTGACTCAGACCCAGCCATGTGGTTTCGTGTCAGTGAACACCATGTGTCCTTTTGGTCAACTGCTACCATACAGATAGATACCTAAAGTGTGACACCAAAGATAGAAATACACATCGGTAATTATTATGTAGTGTAGATGGAATATATTACAAACTGAAAATTATAGTCAGTTAAAGTCAATAAAATTGAGAAAAATAAAATCAGATATCTTCGAAACCTAACACGTTTTCCGAAAACATGTTTATCATTCATTTTAGTTCATTTCTTATTTTAATTAAATTTAATTTCCATGTTTAGGGCTCTCCAAACCTAAAGTGCCCCCCCCCAGGTCTAAATCCGGCCCTGATCAAAACTAAGCATTAAACCCACAAGAGATGTCAAATACGTAAGCAAAACAACAAGGAGACTGTTTTCAACACGAGTCGATGGACATTGTTCATTAGAATTACGATTTTAGATTAGATTTTGCCACCGAAGTGGCTAGTTTATTGTGCACCCCATATCCATCCTGTGGACGGTAGCGCGAGAGCATATGAATACACAAAAGGCCTAGGAACTAGGCCCCAAAGGGTTAACAGGAATACATACGGATTTATATCTACATATCTATAGTTCACTTATCTGTTACAAGCAAATTTAGGAAATTTGCTTAGTATATCTGGTATCTTATTTTCATTAATAAGATATCTTGACATGTCACATAAGTTATTATACTGTCTGTCTCTGTATTTCTCAGTAAGTGGACAATTAAGCACATAGTGTTCAAGACCATATGCCTGATCACATAATTTACATTTAGTTTGATCATCATCTGTCTCTCTCCCAAACTGCCAGAAGTAGTACTTGTAACCAAGCCTAAGCCTGGCCACTACAACATCAGTCAGTCTGTTCACATTGCAAGTTGCTCAATAAACATACTTATCTACGTTCATGTTATCATCGTGGGTTATAGATCTACTCAGGCTTCTAACTGCATTCCTATAACAATCATTTTCATTATTTACTTCTCTCCTAATATTATTCCTAATGCTAGACACAGTTATACCAAAGTTATATTCTACATTCTCCTTCTGGATACTCTTCTTGGCTAACATATCAACTTTATCATGAAGGAGTAATCCAATGTGTGATGGGATCCATAGCAATTGTACATTAATTCCTTTGTCCCTAATTTTTGAGTATCTATACCAGGCTTGTCCAATGAGCATGTTGTTGGAGTCTTTATATGATTCAAGAGCCTTCAATGATGACAGAATCAATAATGATGATAGAGTCAAGCTCAGTGTCATAGGTTAGCTTTAGCGCCATTAGGATTGCAAACAATTCAGTTTGCAGTATAGACGCCCAGTTGTTAATTCTTGTGCCTAACTCAACAAATTTATTATCTTTCTTAACAAGGGAGGTGGCAACAAGAGCAGATGCAGACCTGCCAGAAGACTCCTGTTTAGATCCATCAGTGTATATAACTTGTGATAACTTATTACTACCAGCTAGGTGAGAAATTTATTCTTGAGCAGTTGCTCTAACAAGAGATTTAAGGAATGGATTACTAGCAATGAGCTTCTTGGGAGGGACTTGCAGGTATGTGATATTAAATGAACACATCTTCCACGGAGAGGTGAAATGCTCTTGTTGCCTACAGTGATACAGTTCATGCAGGTTATAAAACTTAATGTAATTGCACGTTTTCACAATCCATTTAGATCTGTGTGTATTTACCTCTAGACACTTGGTAAGATTCATTGTGACAGTGTCTGGTTCGTTTCTCAACATTCTAATACCGAGTACAGTGTTAATCTCAATAATCCTATCACTGATAGTAGAAATACCAAGCTCCTTCCTCATGTTAAGAACTTTTGTAGATCTGGGACAGCCAAGAATAATCCTGAGAGCTTCATTTTGCATTAACTTCAAGGGTCGGAGAGAACTTTCTCTAGCTAATATCAACATGGGAGCAGCATAATCAATTAAGGACCCGCTCATCCCATTTGGGATCTTACCTGAACTTTCGTTCGTTCGTTACTTCTGGTTAGTGTGGCTTTGTCAATGGTCCAAGTCGGACCGAAACGTCGTCGTAAGCTTCTCTCTTTTACGTGCGGGTTATTTGTGTATTTACATTGGTTTTTATTGTTATTTAAAGTGGAGGGTCTTTGTTTCCTATTCATGCCCACTTGATCTGTGAGAACACTCTCAATAGTGGTAATTAAATCATCATTAAATTTTTGTGTGCCAGTGGGCTCGTAATTCTTATACCATTGATCCAAGTGGTTAATAAAGTTGTCTCTGTGTTCTGGTTTGAGAATAAGTTTCCTCCTTCTGTATTTAGCTCCTTGATTGCTGGAGATGTGATCAAGATTGACAGTTGTTAGTCTTGGGAAGTGATCAGATAGAAGATCATCAACTATGACAGAGTCATGCATCGTATATGATGTATTAAATCCAAGACACCGATCTAGTATGCCACCATATATGTGAATAGGCTCAGTAGTGCCCACAATTCGAACATTATCATGCTCATTTAGCAATTTCACTAGTTTAGTTCCATTGGTGTTTGTTATAGACCCACCAATATTCTTATGTCTGGCATTAAAATTTCCAAGAATGATGGTAGGTTCACTATTGATGCGATCTGGTAAAGCATCAGGTCGAAGCTGGTTCGCTGGGGCATAGAGATTAAAAATGTTTATGGAAAAATCGACTCTGCAAGGAAAGGAGTGAATGTGGCAAGTTCTTTCTGACATACATCACACAACAATTGGTTGACCTTAGGTTATAAGCTGCATATCCAGGCAAGTTTGGTGGAGGTGCTCCATCTTTCAATCTACATTCCTGCAAACAGATGACATCAATATTCTTGGTTGCACTAATATGATGTAAGTCAGGCAACCGCTTCCTGATGGAAGCAATGTTCCATGAAAAGATTTGTAATGTATCCATTGTAGTGAGATACTATAATCTCTTGCTCATAAGATGGTAAAACTATTATGCTTTGACTACAGTGTGCAGGCACTTAAGAGCAAGTAGCATAGTTTGTACGTCTTTATCTTCAGGACCTTTATTTTTAAGCATTTTTCGGCATCTTGACAGCCAGTTAAAAGGCAAGTTTTGAAGGCAAGAGTCATGAGCTTCTTTCTTACAAATTGCTGGAAACTGAACGAGGATTGCTGCACTTTTGACATCATCACCATGCTCAAGAGCATCATCCTGATTACACCAGGGCGTTTCAAATATCAAGGTTGAAGCCACGTTAACACACAGTAACAAGACTGTGTTAGTACCTTAATAATTACCAAGTGACAACCATCCACCCTACCCATCACCCTCTCACCAGTAACAACTACTCACCCCAAACCCCTCCACCAGCAGCCAACCCCCGACCCTTCCCTTAACGACCTTCCCCCTCCCCACAAACAACCACTGACGTCATTAACACCCCGTCCTCCAGGTCAATGGCGCCATTTAGCCATGGAGGTCAAGAACAGTGGCGCCACTAGTCATTCCACTGCCATCCACCACACCAACACCTGCAGATCTTCCAGTTCCATCAACCTGTGGTAACTTAAAAACCTTTGATTACTCCAATTTCATGGTAATTTTTGATAGATCAGCTTTGAAAATATTTTAGCAATTTTTCTTTCTACAAAATTTTGAAGGAAGCATTCTAAATACATAGTAATACTTCAAACTATTGCTTACTGTAGTTCATTAATATTTGCAGACATTGTTTTGGGGTGTTGCTGCTGGTGATAACATCTCTGAAGACTTGCAGCTGCCCACAAGGCAGACTTCACCATACAGCAGCTACCCACAAGGCAGACTTCGCCACACAGCAGCTACCCACAAGGCAGACTTCGCCACACAGCAGCTACCCACAAGGCAGACTTCGCCACACAGCAGCTACCCACAAGGCAGACTTCGCCACACAGCAGCTACCCACAAGGCAGACTTCGCCACACAGCAGCTACCCACAAGGCAGACTTCGCACACAGCACTACCCAGCAGACTTCGCCAAAGCAGTACACAGGCAGACTTCGCCACACAGCAGCTACCCACAAGGCAGACTTCGCCACACAGCAGCTACCCACAAGGCAGACTTCGCCACACAGCAGCTACCCACAAGGCAGACTTCGCCACACAGCAGCTACCCACAAGGCAGACTTCACCACACAGCAGCTGCCCACAACAAGGAAATATCAAACATACAAGATTCGATAAACTTCTTAATTAAAATGCAATAAATAACCTGCCTTTATCACAACAAAGAAATGTTCAAGGAACACACACACACAAAGGTGTTCAATGAACACACAAGAAATAGAGAAAGGAAATAACTTTGAGACAAGCCTCAACTGCTATATTTGTCAGCAGCAGGACAACATTCATACAATTCGGGAGCTTTAAGCTCGGGGAAAAAAAAAAAAAACCTACCCCAACCCTACTAACAGTAGTAGCAATGAGGCGGATAGCCTCAGTACTGCCATTATTAGTAGTTTGAGGTATGATACATTTAAAAATTCCATGACCTTGTGTTTGTAGCAACACTTCGCTTCCTGACAATACATAATTCAGTGGACAGTACAACTGTCTTCTAACACTGGCTATTATGATCTCTCGGCTCCAGTGTTCTGTCTTGTTTGCGCAATAAAATCCTCGTGACAAACAAGTTGGAGCGTAAATTGACTAACGTATTACAACCTAGCTAAACCTACTCCTAATATCCCTTAGATGCCTATATTTTTTTGTAACTGGAAAAAAAAATCTAAATCAAACCTGATCGACCTGTCCATTGAAAGTCAATGAGAGTTTACCGCTCCCTCCCCCATTCAAACTATTTTGCATACTTGCACAATTACCCAAATAAAATTTCCCACAAGATATTTATCCATAGGGGTTATAGAGCTTGTGGAATGTTAGGCAATCAGGTTTGATCCAAGGAAGGGGAGGGTACTTGATATAAGCAGTTGCAAGATACCTTCACTAGTACAAAGAGACCCCTTGGGGGGGGATCTAACCAGTTGGAACTCCTGCCGTATACCAGTCTCCTAACACACTACTATGCTAGCCTGAATTCATAACCTACCTTACCTGTCAGTTAAGGCTGTCATTCTAGGCACAACCTGAGAACCACTACATTCAACCTCCCCCACACTCTACCTCTATTTTTCTGGGTTTCTAACTCATAATGGTTAATAATCCTATCCTCACTAATACCAACCTGAACCCCCCCCCCCCATAACTATACTCATCAGCATCAGATGTTAGTGAATCCTTTCTGCCAACTCACTTCACTTCATATCAAATCACAGAGGTTTTCATCATTTTTCACCATTAACGTTTGCTGACAAGCGTTAGAATTCACTACTTATAAACTATCAAACCAACTGCAATTCTGAACGCTAATACTTTTACATTCATAGGAACCCGAAAACCCTTTTTGGAAAATTTAATGATGAATTTGTGTAAACTCAATGAATCAATATTTAACTTTGTTCAGTTTGACCAAAGGCATAAAAAACGTAGAACACCCACCACAACCACTACCCAAAGCCCGGAACCCACCAAAATCCCCACGGAAACCACGTGCAATAACAGATTGCAGACAGCTACTGAAGGTCGTTGGTGGGTTCCAAGGCCCACAGTTCTACGTAATCTATGCCTTCAGGGGAGATTACTCTCCCCTGCTATATGCATTCATAATGCATATAGCAGATTCTCCAGTTCTATACTTAACCTAACTACCTAAATATATAAAACTACTTACAATACACTTATGGAAACCGACAATGTAGAAGCAATTCGAGACGATCTTTTGGTTTCTCTTGGACGAGTATCAAGTCAGACGAGTGCTAATGGTGGTAGTATTAGTACTGACAATAATATTAGTGCTGGTAGTCAGTCTAGCAGTAAGTACTGGTAGTAGTGGAGGTAGTAGTAACATTAATAGTAGTAATAGTAACAATATTCGTAGCTGAAATAACGTCAGTACAAAAAAACTGGGGTAATTGCGACAAGTTAACCTTCAATAATAAAGTTCAACAGGAATTTACAACAGACATGAAAAGAAACTCCAATATTCCTATTGAAAAATGTTAGGAAAGAAATTTTTATTTACTAAAAGTCTGGCTAAGAGACTGACCATCTTTTATCAAGGTTGGAGGGTAGAGCTCAAAATTAACTCTCCAATTTAGTCTCCAAGACTGCTGTCACCTCTGTAGTCGACAGATAAAGTTACTCCCCAAGTGAAACATTTCATGAGCAATGATACCTGTCACAATGTCTCTTACCAACCAGGTATTGTACACCATTTATGTGAAAACAACGAAAGTTAGAGAAAGCTGGTCCAGAAAAAAAAAATAACAAAACTAAAGCCAGGTGCAGTCGAAAGTAGTCTCAAAATAACCCAGGTTATACCGAAACGTCTGAAGTTTCCTCCCCAAGTGTCAGTTTTGTGAACTTAGTAAACAAAGCAACTTGAGACTTGCCAAAGGCATAAAAAACGTAGAACACCCACCACAACCACTACCCAAAGCCCGGAACCCACCAACATCCCCACAGAAACCACGTGCAATAACAGATTGCAGACAGCTACTGAAGGTCGTTGGTGGGTTCCAAGGCCCACAGTTCTACGTAATCTATGCCTTCAGGGGAGATTACTCTCCCCTGCTATATGCATTCATAATGCATATAGCAGATTCTCCAGTTCTATACCTTACCTATCCTACTTAACACCACCTAATTCTATAAGTTATTTTGACAGTAGAAACTAATAATTGTAGACCTACAGTAGTGTATATATATACACCACAACTCTGCAGCATACTCCAGGTATAGGCCTTACTAATTTGCAGAGCAGTGGCAGCACAAGGGAGGATGAAGGGAGGTAAAGGCAAGATCAAGGGGTCTAGGTAAGATCAAGGGGAGTTTAGGTAAGATCAAGGGGGTTTAGGTAAGATCAAGAGGGGTCTAGGTAAGATCAAGAGGGGTCTAGGTAAGATCAAGGGGGTCTAGGTAAAATGAAGGAGGGTCTAGGTAAGATCAAAGGGGGTCTAGGTAAGATCAGTCTACAAAGTCTGTAAATATACACTGTATAACCCAATTTCAAAACAAATGCCCCCCCCCCGCAAGACGCTCTAATACAAACTCTGGAGTCGTAAGCGCTAAACCCACAAAGTTGTACTACTGAAAATATTTTTGGGACTTTCAAATCATGAAATTACTTGGCCAGGCCCTCTACAACTCTACTAAAAATAGGAAGTTGTAGTTAATTCCACATTTCTGAGGAACTGTTATTGATTTTTAAGGCTATATTCTGCCTAAGAAAAATTTATCCCGCCATGTGAAGTTAAAACTTTGGCTGTGTAGTTTTAAAAATAGGTTAGACAAATGAGCGATTGAGAGTTGGACTTCCCTAACATGGGCCAATAGGCCTGCTTCAGTGCTCCTTTCTTGTCTTAATAGTGAATACGCCCGATTTAATAGGCATTCCTTACACCCAGCATCAAGACCTCTACCATTACCCTCACCACACTAAACCATCTCGGTATAATTATTAACCCCGTAGATTAACACAGAATTACACAATCAAGTCAGGATGACATCTATGACATTTTTTATCAGGGTATGTATACTCCCCCAGGATGCGACCCCTACCCGATTCAAACGACCTTCTCAACCTAAACCTCTCCATCGGTAACAAGAAACTAAGCAGTTTGGTCGTGACTTCCCTCTTCACTAAAGTACCTACCAGACAAGCCATCCAGGTTCTCCGATGTAAAGTCAATCAGGACCTTAATCTTCCTCTACCTCTCCGAGATTTTGGTGACCTGATTGAACTCTGCGTTAATTCCACCTGTTTTTCTTTCAATAACAGGCTCTACAAACTTGCGGCATAGGAATAGGGTCCCCCATCAGTGCTGTCTTGTACACGGAACAGGGGCGTCGTGAGGATGGGGGGCCGCCCTGGGTGACACCATATAGCCTCTAAAGGTGACACTAATGCCCAAAGCAGTGCTGCACCAACATAAGAGAAGAATCCTTCGTTTCTATACAGCCTATTATATATTAACAAAGTACAAATAAGCCTATATAGGGAAAATCATTGATTTTGATGTGATAGATGATTTTGCATAATTGAAGGCAAGGAAATGTAAGATCAGATTCACCGAGATGTTACCTGTACTCAAGGTCAAATGTAAGATCATTCGTCGCTCGACCTCTGTAGTGAGCGGACCTGCGTTACACTGCTCTCTGCTGGCCGTTGAGACAAGCTGAGATTTTCTCAATATGGCGGAGCAAATACGAAGGCGGATCAACACTGTCTGTATACAGCTGGTGCATGGGGCTGTGACGGCCCATACAGCTTCTGTTATCCTACCAGCCATCATCAGGGAGACTTATGGCGTAGCTGATGAACTTTATGGAGTGGCGCTTAATGGAGCCTATAGGGTCTTCGTTAAGCTAAGAACAACGAGTGTCTACGAGCAGTTAGTCAACAAATATCAAGACCATTGTGTGGTTGTCAACCCGGCAGTCACAGTGAGGCTCTTCGATGTTTCATGTTACTACACATGGGTTAAGGTACGAAATGTGCCTTTTGAAGCCGATGAGACGGACTTACGACAGGTATTCGGCAGGCATGGGACTGTACATATGGTGACCGTCGGAAAGTGGACGGAGGGCGCATATGCTGGCCTCCTTGAAGGTACCTTCTGCTGAAAATGTCTTTGAAACATCCCATACCGTCGTATGTAGTGATGAATGAATTTCGTACGCAAGTGGTGTCCTATGCTGGGCAACGCCGCACTTGTCGTCTTTGTGGAGAGTACGATCACGTTGCAGCACAATGTGGCCGCCAACAGTGGAAGGAGGACGCAGGGCAGTCACCAATGGAAGAGACGTCCAGGAGGTGACTGTTGTGCCTGAGTCGGGTGCACGTCCAAAGTCATCATTGTGGAGTGAAGAGGTGGAACGAGAGGAGCTGATTGAGGAGTCTTGTATGACTACCTGGAGATCCTTCCTCCGTTGGCCCAGTCACGCTGGGCATGGAGGGCAGGATGGTCGCGGAGGAGAGAGTGGACGACACATTAGCGAATGTGCTGAAGGGATTGTCGGACACACCGGGAGAGGTAGAAGAGCAGGAGATTGAATTATCCCTTGGGAATGTGTCTTGTGTACGGTCCCAGGATGTGGAGGAGCTGGTTGAGAAACAGGCTGCTGGGATGGATGTCATCACTGTAGAGGCGGTGGTGCACAACGAAGGCCTTCTGGAGGTAACTATGGAGGCAGTGGGAGGATCATGCAAACAGGTGGCGGCATTGTCAGACTGATGATGTCCTCACCCCGGCGCAGAGGCCTGGCAAGAAGGTGTGGGCAGAGGTGGCACGAGGCGGCCCTAAGGGGCCAAGGGGTCCGGTGGTACACACTGGAAGACCTCCGGCATCTGGTCGTGTACATGGTGGTAAACACTGGCAGGCATCTAAAAGCGGATCAGTACCGACAGGGCACAAGGTATAGCTGGCTTAAAGTGTGTTTCAGTAAATGTAAATGGGCTGCGAGACAGAGTGAAGTGCATGTGGTTTGTGGGTTTTCTACAAAGGTATGGAGTGGATGTGGCTTTTGTTGCAAGAGCACAATTATAAAGCCGGGTGTGAGTTGGTACTGGATGGATTTCAGGTGTTTGTTGCACATTCACCTCGATTGAAAGGGGGGGGGTTGCCATCCTTCTGCGAGAGACCAGCCTGTTTGTTGTGTATCGTAGTGAGGTAGGGGAGGAAGGACGGGTCGTGCGAGTGGATGGGCTGTGGATGGGGAAGAGGGTCGCGCTAGTGTCTATGGGCCCACAGAGAGGGATGGTCCTGTCAAGACTGCCTTTGTGTGGGATGTGTTTAGTGTACCACCTCCGGTCGCTTCTCCCTTGGCGGTTGTGGGGGCTGACTGGAATTGTGGTGAGAAGGAAAGATGCGGAGCCTAGAGGGGCGGGGTTTCACTCTGTAGTGTTAGGGGATCTTTTGAGAGGGGCGGGGTTGTGGGATGTAGCTACAGGTGAGGCGTGGGAGGTGCAGCGGTCGTCTGGACCGTTTGTATGTAACAGACTGCAAGGGTGGAAAGGGTGTGTGTGTGTTGACGTAGCATATTCAGATCAAGATCATCGGGCAGTAATTATTGAAGTAGGGTGGGATGGTTGCCTAAGAGGCATAGGAGTTTTTGGAAATTGAATGTTCGGCTCCTTGAAGATGGAGGGGGGAGTTTACCTGGAGTTTACCTGGAGAGAGTTCTGGGGGTCAACGCCCCCGCGGCCCGGTCTGTGACCAGGCTCCTGGTGATCAGAGCCTGATCAACCAGGCTGTTACTGCTGCTGCACGCAAACCAACGTACGAGCCACAGCCCGGCTGGTCAGGAACGACTTTAGGTGCTTGTCCAGTGCCAGCTTGAAGACTGCCAGGGGTCTGTTGGTAATCCCCCTTATGTATGCTGGGAGGCAGTTGAACAGTCTCGGGCCCCTGACACTTATTGTATGGTCTCTTAACGTGCTAGTGACACCCCTGCTTTTCACTGGGGGATGTTGCATCGTCTGCCAAGTCTTTTGCTTTCGTAGTGAGTGATTTTCGTGTGCAAGTTCCGTACTAGTCCCTCTAGGATTTTCCAGGTGTATATAATCATGTATCTCTCCGCCTGCGTTCCAGGGAACAGGTTTAGGAACCTCAAGCGCTCCCAGTAAACTGAGGTGTTTTATCTCGTTATGCGCGCCGTGAAGGTTCTCTGTACATTTTCTAGGTCAGCAATTTCACCTGCCTTGAAAGGTGCTGTTTAGTGTGCAGCAATATTCCAGCCTAGATAGAACAAGTGACCTGAAGAGTGTCATCATGGGCTTGGCCTCCCTAGTTTTGAAGGTTCTCATTATCCATCCTGTCATTTTTCTAGCAGATGCGATTGATACAATGTTATGGTCCTTGAAGGTGAGATCCTCCGACATGATCACTCCCAGGTCTTTGACGTTGGTGTTTCGCTCTATTTTGTGGCCGGAATTTGTTTTGTACTCTGATGAAGATTTAATTTCCTCGTGTTTACCATATCTGAGTAATTGAAATTTCTCATCATTGAACTTCATATTGTTTTCTGCAGCCCACTGAAAGGTAGTAGTTTGAGAACAATAATACGAAAAGAACTTCAACTGAATTTTATGGACTTAAGGCTCAGGGAGATTGACACCAGTGAGTCCATCTATCATCATTCTATCATGCAGGAGGAGCCACATGTCTATGGTGCATCCAACAAAATAAGCAGACTCTTGGATGGTCACTACCGCCCGGCTCCGGCTGGGTTACAAGTATCTTTGGACAGGTTAAAATCACCACCACCAGATGTAGAAACCGAAACGAAATTGTAAACTTGTGACAGTGGACTATTGTCACACCTGCGTCATATGTACTGGAGTGGATAAAATTAATTGAATTTAGAAACATTCACTCAGAAATGTTCAAGAAATGGCAAAGTATTTATCCACGTGAATATTACAGACATTCTGGAGAAATACCTGACTTTGCTAGCTGTAAGAAAGCATTAACATGTGTGCGGTGTCGTGCATGTGGTGTGTGCGTGGGCGCGTGTGCGTGTGCGCGTGTGTACTCACCTAATGTGGTTGAGGGTCGGCTCGCTCTGGCCCCGAGTGTGTGTGTGTGTGGTGTGTGCTGTGTTGTGTGTGTGTGGTTTTGTGTGTGTTGTGTGGTGTGTGTGTGTGTGTGTGTGTGTGTGTGTGTGTGCGCGCGCGCATTCACCTAGTTGAGTTGCAGGGTGAGTCCAAGCTCCTGTGTGTGTATGGTGTTTGTGTGTTGTTGTGTGTGTGTGTGTATTGAATGATGTGTTTGTGTGTGTGTGTGTGTGTGTGTGTGGTGGTGTGTAGTGTGTGTGTGTGTGTGTGTGTTGTGTGTGTGTGTGTGTGTGTGTGTTCACTGTTCTATCTAGCTGGATTTGCTGCACTCTACAGCACTTTCAAGCAGGGAATTGCCGACTGA
>NC_069491.1:7333729-7458729 GCF_026875155.1 Cherax quadricarinatus
AGGTGTATTAAAAGAATGAGGAAGCGGTAAAGCCGGCGGGGTGGCAGGAGGAGCAACACGTCTCTCCTATACGACCACTGAATTTCAACTGACCTTTAGTGCCCTTGAGGTTGGTCACTGTCCTGACCTTCACTATAACACCATCACTGATAACCTGACTAACTCTGACTACCACCACTAGATGCCACTACTACACCACCACTACCATCACTAGATGCCACTACTACACCCTCACTATCAGTACTACTCATGGTGGAGTGCTCAACCCATGGGGGTCATGGACCACCTGGGAGAATAACTTCACTCCCAGGTGACATAGATCACATTTTTTAGATCAAGAGACCCTCACCACCACCTTCAAAGAATCTCTCACGGCCACCACTCTCACCACCAGAAGCACTGAACTCCACTTCTATTGTATCACTGGTACCAAGGCTGGATTTATAAGGGGCAAAGGGGGTAACTGGCCCGGGCTCCCCTGCTAGAGGGGCTACCCATATGAAGGACTTCCTTTATAATAAAATGTAATAATAAAAATTTAGTTTAATTAATGAAAGGAATTAACAAATAAAGTGTGTGGGGGTATCAGAAAATAGAAAGAAAGGGTGCCCCCACCCCCTCTCCCTTTGAATAACTTGATTTAACTAGTATTTCTGGTTAGCATCAATTTAGAGGTAAATGACCAGACCATGAGGTCAGAGGTGACCAGGGTGCACATGCATGTGTATGTGTGTGTGCATGTGTCTGTGTCTATGTGTGCGAGGTAGCTACTGTGTGTATGGCTTTGAATGGCTTTGTCGACCTCAGAAGGGCTATTTCTGGTTAGTGTCAGTGTATAGGCAATGACCAACGAGTCAATTGGTGGCCTAGGGCTATATATGTGTCTGTGAGTGTCCGTCAACCACTTTTCGAGCTAGGCAAAGGTGTGGGGCAGTGGTGTCCATGTTTTTGATCTGTGTGCTGCTCACAAAGGTTTGTGATATATCATCATTTTGCAATTACATCTTACACATGCACACACACACACACACACAGGAGCTCGGACTCGACCCCCGCAATCTCAACTAGGTGAGTACACACACACACACACACACACACACACACACACACACACACGTAATGATGGGAGACAGTAATGGGGAAGCTGGAGGTGCTGTCCTGGGAGACAGTAATGGTGAAGCTGGAGGTGCTGTCCTGGGAGACAGTAATGGTGAAGCTGGAGATGCTGTCCTGGGAGACAGTAATGGGGAAGCTGGAGATGCTGTCCTGGGAGACAGTAATGGTGAAGCTGGAGATTTTGTCCAGGTAGTCGGGAACTATATGCAGGAAGGAATACATATGAATGACCGCATAGGGGACAGGAGCCATAGTAGGGAAACAAGTGTAGTCAAAGATAAGATAAAACCAATATTGCAAACTAGAAATACCGCAGGAAATAGCAAACAAGAGGACTCCACTAGCAATAGTGAGGATATATTACCAAAAACAAATGGTGGGAGCTCCATTGTTGGTGCTAGGGAGGATAGAAGTAAGACAGGGAAACATGCACCAACAGGGAATACAGTCACAGAAACCAAGGCAAACGGAAACCAAGCCTGTGCACATACTATGCACTCGGTATCTGCTGGCATGGGAAATCTGGAAAAACAGATGGGACGTGCAACTATGACCACCCTAGGAAATGCCATGCCCATATGACAACAGGAAAATGCAACTCCCTTCCTGTAAGCTTTTTCACCCTGAACTGTGTACCTCTTCAGTACAGGAAAGACTGTGCTATAACTTAAATTGCCAGGCATACCATCTAAAGGGGACAAAAAGATTAAAAACATCCAGGCCATGGGAAAAACCTGGGTAGCCACAGCACTCAAGAGGGAGAGGTTTTTTAGTGCCAGGAGAAAAAAAACTGGCAGGAAATGGCAGAAATCGTAACCAAATCCAGTTCATTCCTGGGTGGAACCACAGTCGATGGCCTCCACTCCAAACCAACAGATACAGATACTAATGCCGGAAAAAAAAATCCCCCCCAGTACCAACAATACCACCAGTCCGATAACATTCTTCTTTGCAAATATACAGGGTCTAAGCCAGCAACAAACAACAAAATTACCTTTCATCCGTGGACTGCTTGCAGAGGCAAAGGCAATGTTCGCGGCTTTCACTGAGACCCACATAAAGGATCACTTAGACAACGAAATATGGATCCCAGGTTACACTATACAGATGTGACAGAAGTGAACAGGCAAAAGGGGGGGGTTGGCCTGTACATTGCAGAGTCACTTGTTTGCACAGAACTGCTAAATGCCTCAAATGATGTAGTGGAAGTTTTAGCTAGTAAAAGGTCGAGAACCAAAACCTAGTCATTGTGATAGTCTACAAGCCTCCGGATGCAACATCCCAGCAATTCCAGGAACAGCTGTTAAAAATTGACCACTGTCTGGAAAACCTTCCAGCTCCTGCACCCAACTTCTTGCTCCTGGGGGATTTCAACTTAAGGCACCTAAATGGAGGAATATAGCAAATAATATTGTTGCAGTAATAACACCAGGAGGCAGCTTGATGAAAAACTCACACTCACGCGAGCTTTTAAATCTCTGCACAAAATTCAATTTAAACCAGCAAATAATAGAGCCTACTAGACTGGAGATACACTAGACCTCATCTTCACTAACAATGATGATCTGATAAGAAATATCACCATATCAAAAACAATATATACTCAGATCACAACATAATTGAGGTTCAGTCATGTTATGCGCGGAGCCCCAGACCGACATAATGAGATTAGTCACGAGGGAGCATTCACCAAATTCAACTTCAATAACAAAAACATTAAAGTGGGACCAAGTAAACCAAGTCCTAACCGATATAAGCTGGGAAGATATACTAAGCAACACAGACCCAACTTATGCCTAGAACAGATTAACTCGGTAGCACTCGATGTATGCACAAGGCTTATTCCTCTAAGAAAAAGGAGGAGTAGATGTAAAACAGAAAGAGACAGGCGCTCCCTTTACAGGCGACGGAAAAGAATAACAGAGCGGCTAAAAGAGGTCAATATATCTGAAATGCGTAGGGAGACACTGGTCAGAGAAATAGCAAGCATCGAACTTAAGCTAAAAGAATCCTTTAGGAGTCAGGAATCGCGGGAAGAACTAAAAGCCATAAATGAAATCGAAAGAAACCCAAAGTATTTCTTCTCCTATGCCAAATCAAAATCGAGAACAACGTCCAGTATTGGGCCCCTACTTAAACAAGATGGGTCCTACACAGATGACAACAAGGAAATGAGTGAGCTACTCAAGTCCCATATGACTCAGTTTTTAGCAAGCCGCTAACCAGACTGAGAGTCGAAGATCAAAATGAATTTTTTATGAGAGAGCCACAAAATTTGATTAACACAAGCCTATCCGATGTTATCCTGACGCCAAATGACTTCGAACAGGCGATAAATGACATGCCCATGCACTCTGCCCCAGGGCCAGACTCATGGAACTCTGTGTTCATCAAGAACTGCAAGAAGCCCCTATCACGAGCCTTTTCCATCTATGGAGAGGGAGCATGGACACGGGGGTCGTCCCACAGTTACTAAAAACAACAGACATAGCCCCCACTCCACAAAGGGGGCAGTAAAGCAACAGCAAAGAACTACAGACCAATAGCACTAACATCCCATATCATAAAAATCTTTGAAAGGGTCCTAAGAAGCAAGATCACCACGCATCTAGAAACCCATCAGTTACACAACCCAGGGCAACATGGGTTTAGAACAGGTCGCTCCTGTCTGTCTCAACTATTGGACCACTACGACAAGGTCCTAAATGCACTAGAAGACAAAAAGAATGCAGATGTAATATATACAGACTTTGAAAAAAAGCCTTCGAAAAGGGGGAAACCATGGCTTTAATAGCGCACAAAAGGGCGTGTTTAAAGGAAAAACGGGAAAAAATGGGTCGATGGTCTATAATTTCCTCCAAAACGAACACAGGGGGGTAGTCGTAAACCCAGAGAAAAGTCCGAGGCAGCTACGGTAAAAAGCTCTTTTCCCCAAAAAGGCCAGTACTCGCTCCCATTTGTTCCTCACCCTTTATATCCGACATAGACAAGGGGATGTCCCCACGGGCCACCGTGTCTTCCTTTGCAAAATGACCCCCGGAACTGATGACAGGTTTTTCCCATTGCAGACACTCCCAAAGCTCCAGGCAGAAAATCAACCAAATCTTTCAGTGGGTTTCCCAAAAAAAAATATAAAGTTCAACGTGAGAAATTTCAATTATTCAGATAGGGTTTAAACATGGGGAAAATTTTAAAATTTTCATCAGGGGCAAAAAAAATTCTGGCCACAAAATAGAGCGAAACCCCAACGTCAAAGACCTGGGAGTGATCATGTCGGAGGTTTCCACCTTCAAGGCCCAAAAAACATTGTATCAATCGCATCTGCTAAAAAAAATGACAGGGGGGTTTTAATGAAAAACCCTTTAAAAAATTTGGGAGGCCAAGCCTTGAGGGCCCATCTTCAGGTCATTGTTTATCTAGGCTGGAATATTGCTGCCCAATAACGGCCCCTTTTTCAAGGCAGGTGAAATTGCCGCCCCTAGAAAATGAAAGGGAGAACTTTACGGCGCGCTTAACGGAGTTTAAACACCTAAATTTATTGGGAGCGCTTGGGGTTTCCCCTTAAACCCTTGTTTTCCCCGGGAAAACGCAGGGGGAGAGATACTTTGTTTAATATACACCGGGAAAAATCCTAGGGGGAATAGTACCGAACTTGCACACAAAAAATCACCCACTACAAAAGCAAAAGTTTTGGGCAGCCCGATGCACCCCCCCCCCAAATTTAAAAAAAGCAGGGGTGTCACTAGCCTTTAAAGAAAACCATACAAAAAGTGTCGGGGCCCCGAGATATTAAACTGCCCCCCAGCAAAACTTTAAGGGGGATTCCCAACAGACCCCTGGCAGTCTTCAAGCTGGAAACTGGACAAGCACCAAAATTTCGTTCCGGTTCACCCGGGCTGTGGTTCTTTATGTTGGTTTGCGTGCGGGCCACCCAGCAACACCCCTGGTTGATCGGTCTGATCCCCCAGGAGGCCTGGTCTCAGCCCGGGCCGGGGGGGGCGTTGCCCCCGGGAAAACTCTCTCCAGGTAAACCCCGGTAAAAGTGGGCCCCCTTTTGACGGGGCGGGGGGTTTCCCAAAAGGGGTCGGCCCTGGGGGGGGGGGACCAGTGCTATTTTTGGTATTTTGGAACGCATGAGGGAAAAGGGTTTTGATCGGGAAGTGCCCCTTTTTGGGCAGATGTGTGAAGTTAATGAGGAGAATTAAATTAAATGAGGCCAGGAGGTTTAAAAGGGGACCTGGAAAGGATGGACACCTGGTCCAGCAAATGGTTTTCCAAAATTTAACCCTCCCAAAATGAAAAAGTCTGAAGATAGGGGAAGGGCACAAAAGGGAACACGATGGTATAGGCTAGGGTGGCCAAAAAGCAACCTCACTCAAGGGGAAAAGATCTTGGGGGTGAAATATAACAACCCAGCATGTCTCCCGGAAAACACACATCAATCAGATAAAATGCTGCAGAATGGGCGGGCCCGGGGAAAAAATGAGAACAGCATTTTCCGGGCACCTTAGGGAAGGAATCGTTCAAAAACCTGTACAAACCCTGTATGTAGGGCCCAATTTCTGGGTATGCACACCCGTTTTGGGGAAACCCCCACTTGATAAAGCACGTCCCAAGGGAAAATAGAGAAAGTACAAAGGTTTGCAACAAGGTTGTTCCAGGTAAGGGGAAAGTCCTATGGGAAAAAAATTAAAGGGGAAAACGGCCTGACGACAATGGGGGACAGGAGGGTCAGGGGAGACATGATAAAAGAATATAAAAAAATGCGTTTGGGAAAAGACAAGGTGGACCCGGAAGGGGTTCCAGGGAGGGGGGCAAAAGAAACAAGGGGGGGGGGGGGGAAATTGGGGAAATTTTAAGACACAAATGGTCAGGAGTTTTGTTGGAAAAATTTCTTCGGAAAAGAGTTGTAAGGCAGTGGAAAAAGCCTAGAAAATGGGGTTGTGGAAAGGGAGGAACCATACACAGTTTTAAGGGCGGGGGTTTGATAAAGGTCATGGAGCGGGGGAGGGGAGGGGCCTGGGAGCAACCGGGGGAAGGGCGGGGCCAGGAGCTAGGCTCGACCCTGCAAAAAACAAATAGGTGAGTAAAAAATAGGTGGAAATAACACCCCACACCAAAACTAATTCCCCTTCTTTAAAAACCTTGTGGTGAAAAAATATTCCTAACAAACCCTTTGACTCATTGAGTCTTCAATTTTCCCAAAATTTTGACCCCCTTTTTTCTGTGGGCCCCTCTCTGGAACATCCTGTTCTGTCCACCTTATCATTCCCTGCAGTAATTTTTTATGTTGTTTTTCCCTATCCCCCCCCTAACCCTCCTGTCCTCCCGTGTCGTCAGGGTGTTTCCCTTAAAACCCTTTTTTGTAGGACATTCCCCCTTAAACTTTTGGAACTAGCCCCTTTTTGCAAACTTTTTCGTTTCTTTTTAAATTTTTTGACGTGTTGGGCCAGGCCCTGGGTTCCCAAAATTTGGGGCTGCATAAATTCCCGTATGGGGTTTGGGCATACACGGTGTACAGAGTTTTTGAATGTTCCCTTTTGAGATATCGGAATGCTATTCTAGGGTTTTTTTAAAGGGCCCTTTTGCCCGCCCGCAGTTACCTGGTTGATGTGCACTTCCGAGATGTGCTTTGGTAGTATATCACCCCAAGATTTTTTTCTCCTTGAGTTTAGGTTTTCGTCTTTGGCCACCTAGCCTGTGGGTGTGGTGTACCTACTAGGGGGAGTTTCACACACCACAACCCGGGTAGGTGGCCAAAGACTGCAAAAACCCCATTCAAGGAAAAAAGAAACTTGGGGTGTGGGGTTTTGTGTGTGTACTCACCTAGTTGTGGTTTTCAGGGGGTTTAGTCATAAGCTCCCGGCCCAAACCTTGTGTGGGTGTGTGTGTGTGTGTGGGGTGGTTTTGGGTTTGTGCTTACCTAATTGCTCACCTAACTGTGGTTTGCAGGGGTCGAGACTCAGTCCGGGGGCCCGGGCTCTTCACTGATCGCTACTAGGTCCTCTCTCTTCTTTTGCTTCCAGAGCTTTGTCATACCTCGTCTTAAAGCTATGTATGGTTCCTGCCTCCACTACATCACTTGTTAGGCTATTCCACTTCCTGACGACTCTATGACTGAAGAAATACTTCCTAACATCCCTATGACTCGTCTGAGTCTTCAGCTTCCAATTGTGACCCCTTGTTTCCGTGTCCCCTCTCTGGAACAGCCTGTCTCTGTCTACCTTATCTATTCCACACAGTATTTTGTATGTCGTTATCGTGTCTCCCCTGGCCCACCTGTCCTCCAATGTCGTCAGTCCGATTTCCCTCAACCTTTCTTCATAGGACATACCTCTGAGCTCCGGAACTAGCTTTGTTGCAAACCTTTGCACTTTCTCTAATTTCTTGACGTGTTTTACCAGGTGTGGGTTCCAAACTGGTGCTGCATACTCCAGTATGAGCCTGATGTACACAGTGTACAATGTCTTGAATGATTCCTTGCTAAGGTATTGGAATGCTATTCTCAGGTTTGCCAGGCGCCCGTATGCTGCAGCAGTTATCTGGGTGATGTGTGCCTCCGGAGACATGCTCGGTGTTATGGTCACCCCAAGATCTTTCTCCTTGAGCGAGGTTTGCAGTCCTTGGCCACCTAGTCTATACTGTCTGCAGTCTTCTTTGCCCTTCTCCGATCTTCATGACTTTGCATTTGGCAGGGTTGAATTCCAGGTCTCTTTGAAGTCCTGCCTGGTCCTCATTTGATTTAATTCCCCTCATTAACTTCACATCATCTGTGAACAGGGACACCTCTGAGTCTATCCCTTCCACCATGTCATTCACATATACCAGAAATAGCACTGGTCCTAGGACCGACCCCTGTGGGACCCCGCTCGTGACAGGTGCCCACTGTGATACCTCATCCTGTACCATGACTCGTTGCTGCTTCCCTGTCAGATATTCTCTGATCCATTGCAGTGCCCTTCCTGTTATACGCGCCTGATCCTCTAGTATCTGCACTAGTCGCTTGTGAGGAACTGTGTCGAAGGCCTTGCAGTCCAAGAAAATGCAATCAACCCACCCCTCTCTCTCGTGTTGCACTTCTGTAACTCCAGAAGGTTTGTGACACAGAATTTGCCTTCCATGAATCCATGCTGGTTATCGTTTATAATCTTGTTCCGTTCCAGGTGCACCACCACTCTCCTCCTGATATTCTTCTCCATGACTTTGCATACTATACAGGTCAGTGACACTGGTCTGTAATTTAGTGCCTCTTTTCTGTCTCCTTTTTTAAAAATGGGAACTACATTTGCGGTCTTCCGTACCTCAGGTAGTTGCCCAGTTTCAAGGGATGTGTTGAAGATTGTGGCTAATGGCAAACACAGTATATGCGTGTGTGTGTACTCACCTAATTGTACTCACCTAATTGTGGTTGCAGGGGTCGAGACTCAGCTCCTGGCCCCGCCTCTTCACTGATCGCTACTGGATCATCTCTCTCTCTGCTTCCTGAGCTTTGTCATACCTCTTCTTAAAACTATGTATGGTTCCTGCCTCCACTACTTCACTTGCTAGGCTATTCCACTTGCTGACAACTCTATGACTGAAGAAATACTTCCTAACGTCCCTGTGACTCGTCTGAGTCTTCAGCTTCCAGTTGTGACCCCTTGTCCCTGTGTCCCCTCTCTGGAACATCTATCTCTTGTCCACCTTGTCTATTCCCCGCAGTATCTTGTATGTCGTTATCATGTCTCCCCTGACCCTTCTGTCCTCCAGTGTCGTCAGTCCGATTTCCCTTAACCTTTCCTCGTACGACATTCCCTTGAGCTCTGGGACTAGCCTTGTTGCAAACCTTTGTACTTTCTCTAACTTCTTGACGTGCTTGACCAGGTGTGGGTTCCAGACTGGTGCTGCATACTCCGGTATGGGCCTAACATACACAGTGTACAGTGTCTTGAACGATTCCTTATTAAGGTATCGGAACGCTATTCTCAGGTTTGCCAGGCGCCCATATGCTGCAGCAGTTATTTGGTTGATGTGTGCCTCCGGTGATGTGCTCGGTGTTATGGTCACCCCAAGGTCTTTCTCCCTGAGTGTGTGTGTGTGTGTGTGTGTGTGTGTGTGTGTGTGTGTGTGTGTGTGTGTGTGTATGTGTGTGTGTCAGACAATTCGTTGCTTGACTCTCTGGGATAGCGGATGAGGGCAGTACTGCCCCTACCGTCAGGTTGTGGCGACATACGGACGATGCCGGGTGAATACTATTGGCATTGAAGTCGTTCGTGGGGCTGTTTTTCCCCATTCGGCACAGCTACTGTTACCGGCTATCATCAGGGACACCTATGGTATAGCGACTGAAGAGCTATATGGAGTAGCATTGAATGGGGCCTACAGAATCTTCGTAAAATTCCGTAACACCAGCGTTTACAAGGATATCGTCACAAGATTTCAAGACGTCAACATGACGGTGAATCCAGTGGTAATGGTGAGACTACATGATGTATCTTGGTTTTTCACATGGATGAAAATTAGGAACGTGCCGTTTGAAGCAGACGAGGCGGATCTACGAGCTGTATTTGAGAAATAAGGAACTGTGCACCTGGCAACGATGGGTACATGGAAGGACAGATCATACGCAGGAATGCCTGAGGGTAGTTTCTCGCTAAAGATGATGCTACGACACCCTATACCTTCTTATGTGCAACTGGAAAATTTCAGGATGCAAGTACTCATAACTTACGCAGGGCAACAATGGACATGTAGATTGTGTGGCGCCTACGACCACATTGCAGTGAAGTGTCCTCGTCGTCGGGACGCACAGGAGCCAGAACAACACCAGGAATCGTCAGGGAGTCAAGGGGCGCCTGTAGGGGCATCTGTGATGGGGACATCAGGTCACAAGGTGCGGAGTGAGGAGGTTGATGAAACATTGCCACAGGATGATGCATGCGCCATGCTGACGGGTGAGCAGGAAACTACAGGGATGACAGGTGCCTGTGAGTAAGGTGCCACTCGAAGACACGGGATATGAGGAGTGCCATAGACTCGATGATCCATGACCTGCTGGGTTCCCCGAGAAAAGTATCCATAGAGGGCCTTGTAGGTGCTTTGGAGTCTGCTCTGCCCACCGTGCAAGTGGTGGAGGATGTATTGGGGTCCAGTACGGACAATGCCTTGCAGCATGAAACTGTAGAAGCGGAGGTGCACGATGCAGGCTTTCAAGAGGTTGTGAGGAGGAGGACCATAGTGTCTCGGAAGAGGGCGGCTGCATCATCGGACATAGACGATGTGCTTACACCGGCCCAACGTATAGGAAAGAAGGTTTGGGCCAATGTCGATGAGTGGGGCCTTGGTGGACCCAGGGGTAAAGGTCCTGGTAAAGGAGGCCACAAAGGTCCGGCTGAGGGCCTTGGGAATGTCCAGAGGAAAGAGGATAGAGGTTCCACAGTGCATAAAGGCAAACCTCCAATTACAGTTTCAAGAGCCTCACTATAAATGTTAATGGTTTAAGGAATGAAAGGAAGCGCAACTGGTTTCAGAAAATTGTGGTACGATGTGGAGTGGATGTGGTGTTCATACAAGAACATGATTATAAACCTGGATGTGTGTTGGTGGTTGAGAGCTTTGTTGTCTATGCAGACCATTCGCCACGTTTGAAAGGGGATGTTGCAATTTTAATAAGGGAGACTAGCCTATTTACTGTTCACCATTGGGAAGATGGAGGGGAGGGGAGGATATTTCGGGTGGATGGGTCGTGGGGGAGGGTGAGAGTATCTTTGGTGTGTGTTTATGGTCCGGCAGAGAGGGATAGTGGGGTTAAAAATAACTTTGTTCGGGATGTATTGGTTTATCACTTACGATCGTTGCCGGCAGTTGCAGTGGTGGGAGGAGACTGGAATTGTGTGATTCGGTGTAGGGATGTGGAACCAAGAGGGACGGGGTTTTGTTCAGGAATGTTGGGCGAACTGATAAAAGGAGTGGGTTTGGTAAATGTAGCAGGGGGTATGACATGGAACGTCGAACACACATTTGTACGGCAGGGATACGCAGCTCAGCTGGATAAAATCTATATTACTAGACCTGTGGCGGTAACGAGTGCCAGGGATGTGGATGTGGGGTTTTTGGATCATAGGGGCGTCATGGTGACTTTCGGTTGGGAGGGGGTTATTGGAAATTAAATGTACAACGCTTATGTGATGATGAGGAAGGGGTCTTATTTGCGAGGTTCTAGGAGGAATTGTGGAAGGGTGGGAGAGGGAAGGGTGATGTGTTGGTGTGGTGGGACACTTGCAAAGTCGAGGATCTGGGAATTTTATGTTCATCTGGGGCATCGAAACAGTCAAATTTCTTATGGACTTATTAGTATATGAAGGGCAATTAAGGATGGGGGTGGAGGATATCATAAGTTTGAAAGATAGACTCAGGGACCTA
This sequence comes from Cherax quadricarinatus, assembly GCF_026875155.1. Lineage (NCBI taxonomy): Eukaryota > Metazoa > Arthropoda > Malacostraca > Decapoda > Parastacidae > Cherax > Cherax quadricarinatus. The sequence continues at coordinate 7,345,247 of NC_069491.1, forward strand.
CATAACGAGAGGTTTGACACGGTGCAGGTAACGGGTGATTTCGAAGAGGTATTATGGAGTGATAGATCATTGTCACGTGTCCTGCGTGGACAGACGGAATGGAGTATGGCAAAGGAAATGGTTGGGCTGCGCATGCATGATGCAATGGCAGGGTATGCAGAGGGACAAGAATTGGGATCAACTGAGGAGATGGGTGGGTATGTGGATACTTGGGTTGCAGATTATATGGACAGTGCAGGTATAAGTGGGGAGGCTATATGGGAGATGGGGAAAGCATAGAGTGTGAGCTTACCGAGAGTGATAGGGCGTTGATGGGTGGGGCCATCACTGTGGAGGAGGTGTGGGAGACTTTAATGAGCAGGTGTTGAGGCAAGCCCCTGGTATTGACGGTTTGACCAGTGACTTTTATGTGCAACACTGGGGTGTCTTAAAGGATTTTTTGATAACCTTATTTAATACTATGAAGACATGGGGGGTGTTAGGGGCATCACAGGCAACAGCAATAGTTGTATTAGTACTGAAAGGTGTTAGTCAGCCAACAATCAAGGATTGTCGTATGATATCACTCGTGTGGGGACTATAAATTATTTGCAAAAATGTTAGGTAATCACTTAAAGAAAGTCATCAATAAAGTAATTGTTAAAGGCCAATTTGGAATTCCGAGGCATTCTATGTATGAGAGACATGGGGTCATAAGACGTTTTATAGGAAGAATGCATGAGGAAGGGGGGGGGATGTATTAGCGATTGATTGGGAGGCATGCTTATGACAGCGTGGAGCATCAGGTGTTGTGGCGCTTTATGAGATGGCAGGGTTTTGGAGAGGAAATTGTGCAATGGGTGCAGTTGTTATATAGGGATGTTAGTATGTTTGTGCAAGTCAATAGGAGGTTGGGAACGCGTGTGAGGCTGGCTCGGGGTTTGAGACAGGGGTGCCCTCTGTCTCAAATCCTGTTCGTGTGTTTGCAGAACCCTTTTTATAGTGGAAAGATGCGTCCATGAGGATATGTGGGAGAATAGAAGCGGTGGCCAACTGGGTATCATAGGATATGTCGATGACACAACGGTTCTAGTGAGAGGGAGGGAAGGTTTAAGGGGATTGGGGAGAATTGTGGATGTGTTTGGGGCAGCGACAGGTATGAAGGTGAATGTGGATAAGAATAAACTTCTAGGTTTGGGTGGGTGGGAAGAGGGGGACAAGATGTGTGCAGGGAAAAGGTGGTGGGTAGTGGACAGATTCAAGATTTGTGGGATTGTGTATATGGCTAATGAGGTGACTGCGAGAGAGGAAAATTCCATGTGTGTTGTGAATAAGGTGCTGGGACACTTGAATGGGTTGAGGACGTCTCACCTTTCTTTACATCAGTGGGTCATTGTGGTGAATGCACTTTTGTATAGCAAAATTTGGCATGTTGCTGCAGTGTACCCGTTCGTGTTGGCGATGTAAGGAGGCTCTCCTTCAAGGACCATAACACTGTATCAATCACATCTGCTAGAAAAATGACAGGATGGATAATGAGAACCTTCAAAACTAGGGAGGCCAAGCCCATGATGACACTCTTCAGGTCACTTGTTCTAACTAGGCTGGAATATTGCTGCACACTAACAGCACCTTTCAAGGCAGGTGAAATTGCTGACCTAGAAAATTGTGGAAATTTATTTGGTCCCTAAAGTTCCACAGGACAGATCCGGCATGGCCGTAATGGAACGGCTGAGCTGGGTGGCCCTTATACCCCACCCAAAACAAAGCATTCTCTCGAGTTGGCGTGGATTGTTGGTAAGCTTATTTAATTTATAGATTTACCCTTCAGGGAAGGAGTAGGTAGTTTTACTGTTAGTATATTAATATTAGGTTTACTAAGGCAACTGTAGATAATAATAATGTAGACCTAAGACCTTAACATAGGTAGTAATAGGCCGATAATGTAGGCAAACACTAGGATAAGTTAGCTAGGGAGAACTGGCAGCCCTAGTTTGAATGAAGAGATGAGGGTCTGGAAGAGAGACCAGCTCATTCTTTTTAAGACAGACACCAACTGGACAAGACGTGCCGTGATCAGCAGACGGCGCCCCCCACGTGTCTTCACATTTGAGACCTAGGGAAATCTGGTAGAGGCACCTCGATGTACCGTAGATGACCTCCGTCAGGCCCATACAGTAAGACAAGACCTCCACTTTATCTCATAGATTTCTGGCCAGTGTCTGGGGAGAACTGTGAGTGAGTTTGATCTGTGGGCCCGGTGTGCAGCAGGCAGTGCATGCCCAGTAAGTACCAGTGTACAGAGTTGTCATGGTGTCATGTGGGTTTTCGATACGTGAATGGGGTAAAAATACTCATGTAGGCTGGTAGTACATATAATATATAACAGGAAGTATGGAAAGCGCCAACAGCCGACCTGTCTCTCTCTGCTGCTGACTACGACTGACCCATAGTGCCTACAGGTGAGGGTGTTTGAAATCCTGCTATGGTCAGCAGCAATATGAATACAGTCAATGATTCACACAGACCGTTGGTAGTGAGTCATCTACTGGTACACTGGTTACTGGCAACTGGTTACTAGGAACTGGTACTACTACTGAGAGCTCGGCGACGCTAACATATGTCGTCCCGATATACAACTAATACAAACTAGAGACGGCAGGTGTACGGCTTGGGCTGATTCTATACAATGTCAAAGTACACAACAATTGAACATTATAACATACATAAGTAGAATACTGGAATGGAAGCTTACATAATTGAAACTGTAATAAAACTGTAATGCAGTACAAGGTATAATATAGCACAACTCATCGAAGGAAACTCAACGTTGGGATTACACAATAGAAGTGATAAAAAAAAATTTGATCAATCGATCTGTATTCATGTGATCTACAGATTCTGAGGAAGGAATATATACAAAGAAAGAAGTGTTTAACAGAAAGGCAGATTCGGTGCACTCAAATCTAGACTGTTAACTCTCAGAATTTGGAGAGAACGTGAACATAAAAAAAATTCTTGAATACTTATAAGTTGATACTGTAATTATCCATCTAAACAGGTTATTTACATTTAACCCCAACTCTGCTAGGGTGAGATTGATATATGCAGAATGGGTGTCATCTCTATGAGGATCAAACTCTGTTGCACTGGCTAACTCATGCTGTATTTGAGGCAAATCTGAATTGGTAGTTAAGATAAGATAAGATTTCGTTCGGATTTTTAACCCCGGAGGGTTAGCCACCCAGGATAACCCAAGAAAGTCAGTGCGTCATCGAGGACTGTCTAACTTATTTCCATTGGGGTCCTTAATCTTGTCCCCCAGGATGCGACCCACACCAGTCGACTAACACCCAGGTACCTATTTGCTGCTAGGTGAACAGGACAACAGGTGTAAGGAAACGTGTCGAAATGTTTCCACCCGCCGGGAATCGAACCCGGGCCCTCCGTGTGTGAAGTGGAAGCTTTAGCCACCAGGCCACCGGGCCACATGATACTTGAGGATTTCTCAATACCTGTCGTGTATGTAGGGAATAACGACATTCAGGTTGATCATCTGACTGAGTATCAGAGGTAGAGAGTACAGGATCAGGAGGATTGTCAGAGTCTGTCACATTAGTCTGGGTTGGAGCATCATTATCATCACATACTAACTTCATATGATCTAAATGTGATTCTTTATACTGACCAGTACTAATTTCTCTAACCTTATACTTATTACCAGTGATATGTTCAACTACTCGATAAGGACCAACAAACTTTTGATCAAGCTTAGGCATTACAGACGTTTTGTTAAAGTTAGTCAGCATAACTCTCGAACCTACTTTGATTTTGGATGGCTTCGCTCGAGTGTTTGCAACTCTTGTAAATTCTGCTGTTGATTTATGAAGTGTTTCACGGATTCTTCTAAAAACACTTTGAGCTAAGCTGGTACGAGTTGCTATGAAATCATCAGGGTTGTAATTTGGTTTCGGATTAGAATATAACAACTCATAAGGCAAACGTTTATCTACACCGTACAATACATAATGTGGAGTGTCACCTATGGAAACATTGTAAGCAGAATTTATAGCACACTGCACATCAGGTATAACTTCATCCCAAGTTTCACTGTTGGGATTGATAGTGGATCTCAAGACATCAAGTACTTTCTTATTGGTACGTTCCGCTAACCCATTGCTGGCAGGATGATGAGGAACAATGGTGGATTTAGAGATCTTGTACAAGGTGCACAAATTTTCAAGAATCTCATTACAGAATTCACCTCCATTATCTGTTATTAGGGACTTAGGGGTGGTATGCCTGCAGATAATGCGTTCTTTAAACGCTTTAGCTACTGTCTCGGCAGTCTTATCTGCAACAGGAACTAACTCACAATATCTGGTGAAATGGTCTACCATAACACATAGATGTTTGTTGCCCTGGAGGGAACATTGGAAATTAGTTAACAAATCTAGCGCAACTATTTCCCAAGGTTCGTTAGTGGTTGGATACACTTGGATTGGATTAGGACCATTAGCATTACCTTTATATTGCATGCAGACACTACATTTCTTAACATACTCAGAAATATCAGTTGCCATATGAGGCCAAAAGTATTTCAATTTGGCTTGTTTTACTGAACGATCCATACCAGGGTGCACAACACCTGGTACTTCGTGAACTAGCTGTAAGGCTACATTCGCTAGTGACTGTGGAATTACTAACTGGTAAACTCTTCTTCTAGGAGTACCCAACTCGGCTGTTCGATACAGTAATTCTTGGTTCATGACAAAATCACTGATGGGTGCTGGTGGCTTCACAGTCAGAATAAGATCTCGAGAGATCAGTCTAAAGCTCGTACTACTAACGTTGGAGTGTACTATGGTAAAGAAGTGTCTAAGGTAAGAACCTCTAAGCAGAACCTCAGAGGCACTCATGCCAGAATATGCGTGTTCTGCGAAGGCGAACATGCTAGCACGAGTTGTTCGGAGTATATAACACTGAGCAGTAGGCAACAGAGACTAAGGGAGTTGAGACTCTGCTTCAAGTGTTGTGGGGAACACTTTGTGAGAGACTGCGGCACCCAGCTCAGTGAGTGTCGAGTCTGTTGCAAAGGTAAGCACCATACTGCACTATGTCCCAATAATTTAAGGGAACCCCAGGCTAGTAGGGATATCTCTCAGGTAGAGATAGAAAGTGAGTCCGAGCCTGAAATGATAGCCAGCATGATTAGTGGGAGTGAAGTCTCTAATCTGAGTGAGAATCACAGAGGTGCTGCCCTACCTACAGTCATGGCAAAGGTTGTGAGTGGGCACAGGTCCGAAACAACCCGATTATTCTTTGACCCAGGAGCACAAGTATCCTTGATAACAAAGAAGTTGGTGGCTAAATTAAAGTTGAAGGCCACAAAGAAAGTTATTATGATGTTGGGAGGGGCTATAAGTCAGGTCCCACCCAAATCTTATGATGTGGTGGATGTCACAGTCAAATTAGGTGGACATCGCAGAGACATTACAGCCTTGGTGGTAGAGCTGCTACCCACGGCAATTACAGCGAGAGGTCTTGCTGCAGCAGCTAAGCAATTGAAAGACCTTGATGTGAAGCTGGCAGACCAGGGAATTACCACTGACACAGTCAGAAATGTAGGTATCCTGGTGGGAGCCAATCATATAGATGACTTCCTGTCTACACGATGGACGTTTAAGGAAGGAATTGGTTTATACAGATCCCAAGTAGGATACATCATAGGCAGCAGGATTCCACCTGAATTCCCTGCCACACCAGATAGAGGAGAAGCTGTCCCCATGATAGCTGGGAGAGTAGTGATAATGAATACCAGTATACACGATGAACCGCCAGGGAAGCTGAACCAGGTAGGGAGTGACGAACACTCGGTCACCTTGGGAAAACACTTTTACAGGGTACATAAAGAGGGAGATAGATTGCCATTAAATCTAGGGAACCTCATAACAGTGGGAGGAAAGGCTACCAAGGCATGTGGGCCACTGGGTGGGAAAGTACGGAGCCACTCAGTCAAGGCTAGACATACGAAAGACGTTAAAGTTAAAGGAAAGGGTGCTAAGACCACCGGAACCAACAGGTTTACATCCCCAGAGGTCCATGCAGGGGAAACTGGATGGTTGAAGTTAGACCGGAGTCTGCTCGACGAGAGTGGCCGGACGGCACTCGTGTCCAGGGTCCGCCATGGGGGCTCGCGGAAGGTGAACTTGATTTAGACTTAGCACCTACCTTCGCCGGCGGGAGGATGTGGAAATTTATTTGGTCCCTAAAGTTCCACAGGACAGATCCAGCATGGCCATAATGGAACAGCTGAGCTGGATGGCCCTTATACCCCACCCAAAACAAAGCATTCTCTCGAGTTGGCGTGGATTGTTGGTAAGCTTATTTAATTTATAGATTTACCCTTCAGGGAAGGAGTAGGTAGTTTTACTGTTAGTTATTAATATTAGGTTTACTAAGGCAACTGTAGATAATAATAATGTAGACCTAAGACCTTAACATAGGTAGTAATAGGCCGATAATGTAGGCAAACACTAGGATAAGTTAGCTAGGGAGAACTGGCAGCCCTAGTTTGAACGAAGAGATGAGAGTCTGGAAGAGAGACCAGCTCTTTCTTCTTAAGACAGACCCCAACTGGACAAGACGTGCCGTGATCAGCAGACGGCGCCCCCCACGTGTCTTCACATTTGAGACCTAGGGAAATCTGGTAAAAGGCACCTCGATGTACCGTAGATGACATCCGTCAGGCCCATACAGTAAGACAAGACCTTCACTTATCTCGTAGATTTATGGCCAGTGTCTGGGAAAATTTGGGTGAGTGAGTTTGATCTGTGGGCCCGGTGTGCAGCAGGCAGTGCATGCCCAGTAAGTCCCAGTGTCTCTTGGCAGTCTGGAAGCTAGTGTCCGTGGTCTGCATAGTTATACTAGGGGATACACACCCTCTTGGATATAGGAATTTCTGAGGTGCAGGCAGGTCACTAATAACGATTGAATTATTGCAGGAATTAAGGCTCCCGGTTGCACGTGGTTTCTGAGGGGAAGTCCAAAGGGGCTAAGGCAAAGCTTAGGGAAGTTGAAGATCAGGATATATGCTGCAACACCAAGTAAGTTAGTCCTTTATACGTGCATGCAGGCGAGTTTCTTGTAACATCAATCATTTGTGAAAATCTGTCCTATAAGCCACTTGTGAGGCTGAGGTACCCACCTCAGAGCTCGGCGTCAACAGAGTTTGCCAGGGTAGGCGACTCACTTGGAGGCAGTCCACACAAATTTTCACAAAAATGTACACCTGGAGTTTACCTGGAGAGAGTTCCGGAGGTCAACGCCCCCACGGCCCGGTCTGTGACCAGGCCTCCTGGTGGATCAGAGCCTGATCAACCAGGCTGTTACTGTTGGCTGCACGCAAACCAACATACGAGCCACAGCCCGGCTGGTCAGGAACCGACTTTAGATGCTTGTCCAGTGCCAGCTTGAAGACTGCCAGGGGTCTGTTGGTAATCCCCCTTATGTATGCTGGGAGGCAGTTGAACAGTCTCGGGCCCCTGACACTTATTGTATGGTCTCTTAACGTGCTAGTGACACCCCTGCTTTTCATTGGGGGGATGTTGCATCGTCTGCCAAGTCTTTGCTTTCGTAGTGAGTGATTTTCGTGTGCAAATTCGGTACTAGTCCCTCTAGGATTTTCCAGGTGTATATAATCATGTATCTCTCCCGCCTGTGTTCCAGGGAATACAGGTTCAGGAACCTCAAAGCGCTCCCAGTAATTGAGGTGTTTTATCTCTGTTATGCGCACCGTGAAGGTTCTCTGTACATTTTCTAGGTCAGGGAATTTCACCTGCCTTGAAAGGTGCTGTTAGTGTGCAGGGAATATTCCAGCCTAGATAAAACAAGTGACCTGAAGAGTGTCATCATGGGCTTGGCATCCCTAATTTTGAAGGTTCTCATTATCCATCCTCAAGAAGGAAAGGGCCTAACATCTGACATATGCTAGGCAAAATAGAAGAAACTGGTTAGCTTTAATAGCAGTTGATTTCTGGTAGGTTCTGTTTCTCAAAGAGTATTGTCTGTACTATGAGCAGTAGGATTCCAACCAGACTGTCAACTAGCAAAGCTGTTTTTATTACAATAGCATGCACAGTCCCATGGTTCTCATATACTTTTCTCAAGGAAGAGAAGCAAACATACAACATGTTTACAGTTTAATGACAAAAAAAAACATTATGAACTTAAAATCGGAACTAATCATATAAAAATATAAAGTATAAAGATGCATTTATATAAATAATACTGCACTTCAAATCAAGTATCCACTCAGAAATCAATTGAGAGGATCACCACATTGTTGGCTTTGTTTTTTAAATTCTTTCCATCAAGTATGACATCCCCTTACTCACAGGCCATCCATAAGATTTCAAGAGGTCTTAACACATCTTCCTGCACTTCAAGTCTAGTATGTTCATTCACGAATCAAGATTTTATTTCTTTGCAAATATTACAATGTTTAATTACAATTTTGATTTGTTAAGTACAAAGAAAGCCACTATTATGCCGGGGCATTCCGGGCAGACTATCCTAATATGTACTCAAAAACTACTGAAGTCTAGACAAGATAAGAGTGGTTATCTTTTAATTATTCATTATTTTATCTTAACATTAATGCGAGGTAATCAAAGTTGAAAGTTGATAAGGATAATAATCTTGATGTTGCACATAACGAATAACTATTACAAGATTTAGATTTTTTAGATTTTGCCACTGAAGTGGCTAGTTTATTGTGCACCCCATATCCAGCCTGTGGACAGTAGCATAAGAGCATATGGATACACAAAAGGCCTAGGAACTAGGCCCCAAAGGGTTAACAGTAATACATATGGATTTATATCTACATATCTATAGTTCACTTACCTGTTACAAGCAAATTTAGGAAATTTGCTTAGTATATCTGGTATCTTATTTTCATTAATAAGATATCCTGACATGTCACACAGGTTATTATACTGTCTCTGTATTCCTCAATAAGTGGACAATTAAGCACATAGTGTTCAAGAGAGTGACCATATGCCTGATCACATAATTTACATTTAGTTTGATCATCATCTGTGTCTCACAAACTGCCAGAAGTACTTGTAACCAAGCCTAAGCCTGGCCACTACAATATCAGTCAGTCTGTTCACATTGCAAGTTGCTCAATAAACATACTTATCTATGTTCATGTTATCATAGTGGGTTATAGATCTACTCAGTCTTCTAACTGCATTCCTATAACAATCATTTTCATTATTTACTTCCCTCCCAATATTATTCCTAATGCTAGACACAGTTATACCAAAGTTATATTCTACATTCTCCTTCTGAAGGAGTAATCCAATGTGTGATGGGATCCATAGCAATTATACATTAATTCCTTTGTCCCTGATTTTTGAGTATCTATACCTGGATTCTCCAATGAGCATGTTGTTGGAGTCATTATATGAGTCAAGAGCCTTCAATGATGACATAGAATCAGTAATGATGATAGAGTCAAGCGCTAAACCCGGAGGATTATACAGCGCCTGGGGGGGTGGATGTGGAAGGCATTCAGGCTTAATTCGGGGAACTGGAGTACAGATCCAGAGAACCTTCACGGCACACATAACAGAGATAAAACACCTCAATTACTGGGAGTGCTTGAGGTTCCTAAACCTGTATTCCCTGGAACGCAGGAGGGAGAGATACATGATTATATACACCTGGAAAATCCTAGAGGGACTAGTACCGAACTTGCACACGAAAATCACTCACTACGAAAGCAAAAGACTTGGCAGACGATGCAACATCCCCCCAATGAAAAGCAGGGGTGTCACTAGCACGTTAAGAGACCATACAATAAGTGTCAGGGGCCCGAGACTGTTCAACTGCCTCCCAGCATACATAAGGGGGATTACCAACAGACCCCTGGCAGTCTTCAAGCTGGCACTGGACAAGCACCTAAAGTCGGTTCCTGACCAGCTGGGCTGTGGCTCGTACGTTGGTTTGCGTGCAGCCAGCAGTAACAGCCTGGTTGATCAGGCTCTGATCCACCAGGAGGCCTGGTCACAGACCGGGCCGCGAGGGCGTTGACCCCCGGAACTCTCTCCAGGTAAACTCCCTCCAGGCTATTGTGTAGAGTTTTTAAATATATATGGGGTTAGGGGTGTGACTGGTTAAGGAAGGAAGTAGTAACACTTCCGGTAGCCAAGGGCGGGCTGGGGTTAATTTCCCTGGGGAATAGGTTAAAGGGAGTTTATGTCAAGCATGAGTTCAGGTGAGAGTATAAGGAAAGGGGGAGGCTGTGTAAAGTGAAAGAAAATATTCAGAGGTGGTGGAGGAGGAGGAAGGATCTTCGAGACTGTGAAGCAATTTTGCAAATATTTTTGCAGGCCCGTGCAACAACGAAAATGAGGGTTGTGTCAGTAAGAAAGGAGGGTTTGGTCTCAGATAACGGTCCCTGTGGAGGGAGCTTACCCCAAGTATGCGTGGGACAGCATTTGGCGGCATTTGAAGGGGTTGCGCTTACGTTCACATGTGAAGGAAGTGATGTTTCGATTCTTACACGGCATCCTACCATCAGGGGTGGTCTTAAAGAATAGACAAATTCGAGAGAGTGGTGCGTGTTCATATTGTGAGGAGGAAGAGACTACATTCCATGTTGTTTATTTCTGTGAGCGTTTAGGAGTCGTGAGGAAATGGTTGGGGAAAGTGTTTTGACTCGTGGGAGGGGGTGGATTGTCAGTTTTAAGGGCTTTAAGTTTGGATCTGGACGGGGCTGAGGACAGGGTTCAATGGGCATTGGCTTATGTAATTGTTCATTTTGTTTACATGTCATGGACGTTGCGAGAAAGGGCGGTATGAGAAAGACTAGGGGCGTTAGCAGCAACTAAAGGGATGACTAAAGGGATATACAGAGGTAGGTGGGAGCAAGATTTTCTGAAAAGTTACAGAGCCTTTACATTGGGGGATTTGTGGTGACTAGTTTCAGGGGTAGAAACGGGCTCGTCTCCCAGAGGACATGACATTTTGGAGTATGTGTGGTGTATGCTTGACAAGGACGGGTTTTAATCGATCACGAGTGCGTGCAAGTGGGGGTGGGGTGTAAGGTGTGATTGGGAGAGTATTACTCTCAGCGGGGATTATATAATGGTGGAAGTAGGGGCAGGAACGAACCTTGATGCCATTCAGTACAAAATAGTTTCCTGTTGTGTAAGGTGTGGCATACCAGGTATTGTACTTTGAGGCATCTCAGTTTAGGGTACCAAGACATAATGTTGGATTTGGCTTTACGTATTTAATGTATTCCTGTGTTATACCCACCATGCAACTTTTATAGTTTGTTGTGCGAAGTCGCACATTGTGTTGTCTTTGGTGTGACCTAAGAGGAAGTCACTACATATCCTGTAACGGAATATTTTATTCCCACAATGTATATTAGCCTTGATAACAAATGCAGGTTATGCCCCGGTAGATAGTGTTAATGTAAAGGAAGAGGTTCGGGGGGTATGGATGTGTGATGCCCTGTGTTTTGTTGGGTAGGGGAAGGAGAATGGTATGTTACAGCGTGTGGTGCTTTTTATGTACCTTTCACGTACTATGTCGAAACAATTAATTTACTGATTTGCAGGAAGCAATGTTAATATGTTTTCCTAGGCATTCATTGCGTGTTTTAGTAATAGACATTGTTAAGCTTTTTTATAACTTGACTTGTTATTTGATGCATATATTTACTGTTCTGAACCTGATTTTCATATTTGTTTCTAATGTGCTCCTATGTTTTTTTCCTAACCATGTGAATTATATGGCTTGTTGAGCGAAGTCAATTATTGTATTGTGTTTGGTGAGACTTTTGATAAGTTCACTATATGTTCTACAAGGGATTATCATTATTACCAAGGTAATGCTTTCGACTACCTTTTAAGGTAGCTTTTTTTTTGTGGTTGAATATGTTTTAACAATATGCATTCCTTGAGTGGATTGTATGGGCAAGTGTCCCTTATCTATTATCTGTTATTTTTGCCTATATGTTTCTGGTTTGTGTAACTGAGTTTTTCAATAAAATATAAAAAAAATGTCAAAAAATCTGAACATTTGTTTTTTTCAGAAGATCCAGTTACCTCGGAAAATTCAGTTGTCAGGAGCTCAGAAAAGAAAGATTTCCAAAGAATCAAGAGAAAGAAATGCTGCGATCTTTGCAAAGACAAAACACCTTACAGAATTTTTCTCTGCTTCCGTAGTGAAAAAACCTAGAAGCTACTGATGAAGAACCAGTACCACTACCAGATGATGTTTCTTCTGAGGACCCACCAGCATTCCCAAGTACATCTGCAGAAAATAAAAATAACATACAAAATCATGATAGTAAAGGTGATGAATCACCATAACCACATTCTACAGATATTTCTGTACATGGACAGTGAAGTCCACCATGTGACTCAGACCCAGCCATGTGGTTTCCTGTCAGTGAACACCATGTGTCCTTTTGGTCAACTGCTACCATACAGATAGATACCTAAAGTGTGACACCAAAGATAGAAATACACATCGGTAATTATTATGTAGTGTAGATAGAATATATTACAAACTGAAAATTCTAGTCAGGTATTTGTAAAGTCAGTAAAATTAAGAAAAATAAAATCAGACATCTTCTTCGAAACCTAACATACTTTTTTCGAAAACTGCTGTTTATCATTCATTTTAGTTCATTTCTTATTTGTAATTCAATTTAATTTCCATGACGAGGGGCTTCTCCAAACCTAAAGTGTCCCGGGCCTCCCAAGGTCTAAATCCGGCCATGGAGCCATGACCCAGGGCCGGATAGTGAGGGGGTAGTAGTGCCATCTAGTGATGGTGTAGTAGTGGCATCTAGTGGTGGTAGTCAGAGTTAGTCAGGTTATCAGTGATGGTGTTATAGTGAAGGATAGGACAGTGACCAACCTCAAGGTCACTAAAGGTCAGTTGAACTTCAGTGGTCGTATAGGAGAGATGTTTTGCTCCTCCTCCTGCCTCCCCGCCGGCTCTACCGTTTCCTCATCATTTTAATACACCTAAATAACGTAAGTATTGTCTGGTGACGTATTTGCCAGTACAACAGAATTGAGCTGCAGCGCCTGGTCCCCGCCACCAGTTTTGTCACCAAATTATTAATATTTTAATAGCCCTAAATTTAATTTTCTTTGGGGTCTAATGTCTTAGAGGGGGGTGGGGGTGATTGACCTTAGTGGAGAGGTTTTGATGCGAGGAACTGGAGCTACTCCCCTTCCTCTGATCAAACAATAACTCTCACTAGCGTTACATAACTCATAATTTGTGTATCCAGTTCTGGCTATTTTTCCATTATTGAAAAATAACTCACATGATCCAAGGAACTTGCGCCCTATGATCCAGATATAGACTTCCATGTAAACAAATTGTTAGTCATCAGCTTTGTCAAAGAAATATTAAAGAAAAAAAATAGTTTTAAAATTTAATGGGTTATACCAGTCAAGCAGTAAATGTTACTAGTTTATTTTACATGGTAATGTTTACCTATAAATGTGTAAAGTTCAGGTTTAATGTGAATGTTTTTTTTCAGGTGTGGTAACTGAGGAGTGCTGTGCCCGGCTGTGTCTGCTGCAACATTGATCAACACAGCAACATTGACCCGTCGAGGGGGGGAAGACAACCAACTAGTAAATGATCTGACCCATAACCAGTTAGTGTTATATGGAGATGCAGCATTGGAGACGTCGTTAGGTGAGCAGGGCCACTTGTAAGGTATTTTCAGGGTTTTAAGTCCACTAAAGTTTGGTTATTGAAGCAGATAGTAATTATATTTGGTGGGAAGGGTGGGGGAGAGTATAGGAAACATTGTAAGAAGTTGATATCAAAAGTAGCTTAGTGGGAAAAATTAGGTTATCTCAAAAACCAGAGATGAAATCTCTGGCCAGGAAAAAATGAGGAATGTATTCTAAAGGTAACCTTGAATGGAATGGAAATAAAAATTTTAGAAATAGGTTTTAAAGCTTAGAATTTAAGACTGATTAGATTTTAGGAAGCTTTTGTTAGTATATGGTTTAGCGTTCTTTTGATAATTAAAAAATAATAATTTAGTTAGTGTAATAAAATATATTATGCAGTCTAGACCCATCCTGCAAGATTGTAGGAAGCAGAGATGAAATGTGTAAGTGATATATCATGGCTCAGTTGGTAGTGGCGTCAACTGAAGATTCGATCCCGGGCACAAGTGGGCATGTTCCTTTATATCCATTGGCACTGTTCACATAAGAAAGGGGGAACACTGCAGCAGGCCTTCTGGCCCTGAACAGGTCTACTGGTAGGGGTCGCATCCTGGGGGAGTAAAAATACCCTGATAAAAATGTCATAGATGTCATCCTGACTGATTGTGTTAATCTACCGGGTTAATAATTATACTGAGATAGGTTAGTGTTGTGAAGGTAATGGTAGAGGTCTTGATGCCGGGTGTAAGGAATGCCTATTAAATCAGGCATATCCATTATTAAGACACAAGAAAGGAGCACTGAAGCAGGCCTATTGGCCCATGTTAGGTGAAACTCTCAACCACTCATTTGCCTAACCTGTTTTTAAAACTACACAGCGGGGATAAATTTTCCTTAGGCAGAATATATTATAGCCTTAAAAATCAATAACAAGTACTCAGAAATGTGGAATTAACTACATCTTCCTATTTTCAGTAGGTTTGTAGAGGGCCTTGCCAAGTAATTTTGTTGAAATCCCAAAAATATTTTCAGTAGTATAGCCTTGTGGGTTTAGCGCCTACGACTCCAGTCTGTATTAGAGCGGCTTGGGGGGAGGGGAAAGCATTTGTTTTGAAATTGGGTTATACAGAGTATATTTACAGACTTTGTAGATTGACTGATCCTACCTAGACCCCTTGATCTTATCTAGACCCTCCTTCATTTTACCTAGTCCCCCCTTGATCTTACCTTTACCTCCCTCCGTTCCCCCTTGCGCCGCCACTGCTCTGCAAATTAGTAAGGCCTGTACCTGGAGTATGCAGCAGAGTTGTGGTTAAATAAAAACACTATAGGTCTACAATTATTAGTTTGTCAAAACTTATAGAATTAGGTGGTGTTAAGTAGGATAGGTAAGGTATAGAACTGGAGAATCTGCTATATGCATTATGAATGCATATAGCAGGGGAGAGTAATCTCCCCTGAAGGCATAGATTACGTAGAACTGTGGGCCTTGGAACCCACCAACGACCTTCAGTAGCTGTCTGCAATCTGTTATTGCACGTGGTTTCCGTGGGGATTTTGGTGGGTTCCGGGCTTTGGGTAGTGGTTGTGGTGGGTGTTCTACGTTTTTTATGCCTTTGGCCAAATTCGGAAGTTAATAGCTAGAATAGGGGGGGGGGTAAACTCAAGGGACAGGTTAATGAAAGCGAGGTTTGAATAAATTTTGTTTCATAAACAGGCATCTAAGGGATATTAGGAGTAGGTTTGGCTAGGTTGTATTAACATATTAAACATTCCTTAATTGCCGCAGAATCCTCCTGACGAACAAGACAACACTGGAGACAGGCTATTGTGTTAGATCATAAGAGGTGAAGTTTGAGTTGTACTGTCCACTGAACAACGCTTCCTGACAATACAAAGTGTTTGTCGCAAGCGCAAGGTCATGCCTTTTTTAATTTCATCATACCTCAAACTATTAATAATGGCAGTACTGAGGCTATCCGCCTCATTATTACTATTGTTAGTAGGGTTGGGGTAGGTATTTTTTTTTTTCTTCCGAGCTTAAAGCTCCCGAATTGTGTGAATGTTGTTCTGCTGCTAAATATTGCAGTTAAGGCTTGTCTCAAAGCTATTTCTTTTGTGTTCCTTGAACACAAATGTGTGTTCCTTTAACATTCCTTTGTTGTGGTAAAGAAAGACAGTTTATTTATTACATTTTAATTAAAAAGTTTATCGAATCTTGTATGATCGATATTCGCCCGTGTTGTGGGCAGCTGCTGTGTGGCGAAGTCTGCCTTGTGGGCAGCTGCTGTGTGGCGAAGTCTGCCTTGTGGGCAGCTGCTGTGTGGCGAAGTCTGCCTTGTGGGCAGCTGCTGTGTGGCGAAGTCTGCCTTGTGGGCACTGCTGTGTGGCAGTCTGCCTTTGGGCAGCTGCTGTGGCGAAGTCTGCCTTGTGGGCAGCTGCTGTGTGGCGAAGTCTGCCTTGTGGGCAGCTGCTGTGGTGGCGAAGTCTGCCTTGTGGGCAGCTGCTGTGTGGCGAAGTCTGCCTTGTGGGCAGCTGCTGTGTGGCGAAGTCTGCCTTGTGGGCAGCTGCTGTGTGGCGAAGTCTGCCTTGTGGGCAGCTGCTGTGTGGCGAAGTCTGCCTTGTGGGCAGCTGCTGTGTGGCGAATCTGCCTTGTGGGCAGGCTGGTTGTGGCGAAGTCTGCCTTGTGGGCAGCTGCTGTGTGGCGAAAATCTGCCTTTAGGGCAGCTGCTGTGTGGCGAAGTCTGCCTTGTGGGCAGCTGCTGTGTGGCGAGTCGCCTTGTGGGCAGCTGCTGTGTGGCGAAGTCTGCCTTGTGGGCAGCTGCTGTGTGGCGAAGTCTGCCTTGTGGCAGCTTTCTGTGTGGCGAAGTCTGCCTTGTGGGCAGCTGCTGTGTGGCGAAGTCTGCCTTGTGGGCAGCTGCTGTGTGGCGAAGTCTGCCTTGTGGGCAGCTGCTGTGTGGCGAAGTCTGCCTTGTGGGCACTGCTGTGTGGCGAAGTTGCCTTTTGGGGCAGCTGCTGTGTGGGCGAAGTCTGCCTTGTGGGCAGCTGCTGTGTGGCGAAGTCCCGCCTTGTGGCAGCTGCTGTGTGGCGAAGTCTGCCTTGTGGGCAGCTGCGTGTGGCGAAGTCTGCTTGTGGGCAGCTGCAAGTCTTCAGAGATGTTATCACCAGCAGCAAAAACCCCAAAAAATGTCGCAAATATTAAAGAACTACAGTAAGCAATAGTTTGAAGTATTACTATGTATTTAGAATGCTTCCTTCAAAATTTTGTAGAAAGAAAAATTGCTAAAATATTTCCAAAGCTGATCTATCAAAAATTATCATGAAATTGGAGTAATCAAAGGTTTTTAAGTTACCACAGGTTGATGGAACTGGAAGATCTGCAGGTGTTGGTGTGGTGGATGGCAGTGGAATGACTAGTGGCGCCACTATTCTTGACCTCCATGGCTAAATGGCGCCATTGACCTGGAGGACGGGGTGTTAATGACGTCAGTGGTTGTTTGTGGGGAGGGGGAAGGTCGTTAAGGGAAGGGTCGGGGGTTGGCTGGTGGTGGAGGGGTTTGGGGTGAGTAGTTGTTACTGGTGGGAGGGTGATGGGTAGGGGGGATGGTTGTCACTTGGTAATTATTTTTTTTATATTTTATTTAAAACAATACAATACATTAAATAGATAAAAGAACATAGTATCAGTTCTTACCCAGAATTATAAATTACATTGTCAAAATACACACAGATGTTTAACTCTGTGCTGACACACTGTCCCTCATCCCCTATACATTATATCCCATGCACCTATGTTAAGCAGTCCCTTTTGCCACCTGATGCCCTCGCTTCCTTCCTGCCCTGCAGCGCTGTATAACCCTTGTGGCTTAGCGCTTCTTCTTTTTGATTATAATATGTTAAGCAAGATTACACAAGACTACATTACAATAAGCATTATAATTATTATAAACAATTAATAATTAATTATTATAAACAAAACTGGGGAGGCCAAGCCCATGATGACACTCTTCAGGTCACTTGTTCTATCTAGGCTGGAATATTGCTGCACACTAACAGCACCTTTCAAGGCAGGTGAAATTGCTGACCTAGAAAATGTAAAGAGAACCTTCACGGCGCGCATAACTGAGATAAAACCTCAATTACTAGGAGCGCTTGAGGTTCCTAAACCTGTATTCCCTGGAACGCAGGCGGGAGAGATATATGATTATATACACCTGGAAAATCCTAGAGGGACTAGTACCGAACTTGCACACGAAAATCACTCACTACGAAAGGAAAAGACTTGGCAGACGATGCACCATCCCCCCAATGAAAAGCAGGGGTGTCACTAGCACGTTAATTAAGAGACCATACAATAAGTGTCAGGGGCCCGAGACTGTTCAACTGCCTCCCAGCATACATAAGGGGGATTACCAATAGACCCCTGGCAGTCTTCAAGCTGGCACTGGACAAGCACCTAAAGTCAGTTCCTGATCAGCTGGGCTGTGGCTCGTACGTTGGTTTGCGTGCAGCCAGCAGCAACAGCCTGGTTGATCAGGCTCTGATCCACCAGGAGGCCTGGTCACAGACCGGGCCGCGGGGGCGTTGACCCCCGGAACTCTCTCCAGGTAAACTCCAGGTATGTGGTGACTACTGTTACATGTGGTGACTACTGTTGCATCACTGGTATGTGGTGACTGCTGTTGCATCACTGGTATGTGGTGACTACTGTTACATCACTGGTATGTAGTGACTACTGTTACATCACTGGTATGTGGTGACTACTGTTACATCACTGGTATGTGGTGACTACTGTTACATCACTGGTATGTGGTACTACTGTTACAATCACTGTATGTGGTGACTACTGTTACATCACTGGTATGTGTGACTGCTGTTACATCACTGTATGTGGTGACTACTGTTGCATCACTGGTATGTGGTGACTACTGTTGCATCACTGGTATGTGGTGACTACTGTTGCGTCACTGGTATGTGGTGACTACTGTTGCGTCACTGGTATGTGGTGACTACTGTTGCGTCACTGGTATGTGGTGACTGCTGTTACATCACTGGTATGTGGTGACTGCTGTTACATCACTGGTATGTGGTGACTACTGTTACATCACTGGTATGTGGTGACTACTGTTGCATCACTGGTATGTGGTGACTACTGTTGCGTCACTGGTATGTGGTGACTACTGTTGCGTCACTGGTATGTGGTGACTGCTGTTACATCACTGGTATGTGGTGATTGCTGTTACATCACTTGTATGTGGTGACTGCTGTTACATCACTGGTATGTGGTGACTACTGTTACATCACTGGTATGTGGTGACTACTGTTACAGGATTGGTATGTAGTGACTACTGTTACATCACTGGTATGTGGTGACTGCTGTTACATCACTGGTATGTGGTGACTGCTGTTACATCACTGGTATGTGGTGACTACTGTTTACATCACTGGTATGTGGGACTGCTGTTACATCACTGGTATGTGGTGACTACTGTTACATCACTGGTATGTGGTGACTGCTGTTACATCACTGGTATGTGGTGACTGCTGTTACATCACTGGTATGTGGTGACTACTGTTACATCACTGGTATGTGGTGACTGCTGTTACATCACTGGTATGTGGTGACTGCTGTTACATCACTGGTATGTGGTGACTGCTGTTACATCACTGGTATGTGGTGACTACTATTACATCACTGGTATGTGGTGACTGCTGTTACATCACTGGTATGTGGTGACTACTGTTACATCACTGGTATGTGGTGACTGCTGTTACATCACTGGTATGTGGTGACTGCTGTTACATCACTGGTATGTGGTGACTACTGTTACATCACTGGTATGTGGTGACTGCTGTTACATCACTGGTATGTGGTGACTGCTGTTACAATCACTGGTATGTGGTGACTGCTGTTACATCACTGGTATGTGGTGACTACTGTTACATCACTGGTATGTGGTGACTGCTGTTACATCACTGGTATGTGGTGACTACTGTTACATCACTGGTATGTGGTGACTACTGTTACATCACTGGTATGTGGTGACTACTGTTACATCACTGGTATGTGGTGACTACTGTTACATCACTGGTATGTGGTGACTGCTGTTACATCACTGGTATGTGGTGACTACTGTGTACATCACTGGTATGTGGTGACTGCTGTTACATCACTGGTATGTGGTGACTACTGTTACATCACTGGTATGTGGTGACTACTGTTACATCACTGGTATGTGGTGACTACTGTTACATCACTGGTATGTGGTGACTGCTGTTACATCACTGGTATGTGGTGACTACTGTTACATCACTGGTATGTGGTGACTACTGTTACATCACTGGTATGTGGTGACTACTGTTACATCACTGGTATGTGGTGACTGTTACATCACTGGTATGTGGTGACTACCACCCACGGGATGATTATTGGCTTATATTAAATAACAAATTGATCAAACTACCACCAATCTTCATTTTTTTATCCCTATATAATACTGCTTGTATGTGAACTGTAAAAAAGTGAATTAATTTGTATAAAACTTAACTTAAAACTAAATAAACTATGTATGTATGTAGTTTACCCTGGAGCGAAATATTGTCGTGAAAAGTTCGTTTACATATAAGAAAGTTTATTGACATTTTTTAAATAATAATTGAGAAATAAATAAGTTAATTGAGTACAATTAGAGTCGTATATCTTGAATTACTTAGATGTTAACGTATAAATTAAAAAAATAAATTAATATAAGTATTTTACATTATTAAGTCCCACAGTGATGGTAACTTTGAAGCATCTGCAGCATATGTTATGCAAAGATTATAATGCCACTTTTTTTTATATCGTAAATTATGGGTAGTTTTAATTAAAAATAATAACAGTATGCTATGATAATTTAGACATTAGGTGATATGTAGTTGAAGATCCGGAATGTAAGATTTTGTAATATATATCAAGAGCGTGTTGTTTTGAGGAAAATGGCGTTGGACGTAATTTATTGTTTATGTGGCCAATCCACGGATTTGTCCCGGTTTATGATACAATGTGATATTTGTAAAGACTGGTTTCACGGGAGGTAAGATTACAGTTAGTGTTAGATAAGTGAGAGTAGTGTATTAGAGGTGTGTGTTAGTTAACAAGACTGCTGCACTCACTGCCTCACACTACCTCACCTCCACCTCTTATTAATCTCCTCCAACTATCACTTACTCTTACTTAAAGACACTTCCTGGTGACTTAAAGTAATGTTTTTTACGAGTTGTTAGTGTAACGGTGGTGAAATTTTTGGGTTATTGTGTGGTAGAGGTGTAAGTGTGGTAGAGGTGTGAGGTCACGTAGGCCCAGTCTCTAACACCATTATCACATTTCTCCAACATTTAACTCTCTTTAGTGGCGAAACGTTTCGCCTACACAGTAGACTTCTTCGGTCAGATACAGAGGCATCAATAGTAGTGAAATAAAGATGATGTAATCTGTCCATCAACCTTAGAGAAAAAGTGAGGTGGTCAGTCTCTCAGCCTCCAGGCTTAGGGACTAAGTAATTACTTTACAATAATTACATTATGTTACGTAATTACGGTACAATATTAATTTTGTCGTACATTGCTGCTCATAAACTCTTGGTAATTATTATTGAGTTTGATAATCTACTGACACATTATCTAGCTCTGCTCTTGCTTTCTTGCTCTCTCTCTCTCTCTCTCACTCTATCACTTTTTTATTCTCACTTTCTGGCATGCTCTCACTTGCTTTCTCTCTTGCTCTTTTGCTTTCTTGCTGTCTCTTAATCTCGCTCAATTGCTCACTCTTTTCTTTACACAAGGGATTTACAAGATTTGGTTTATTTAGAGCAGAGCTGTAACCTACGTCCATTTATTTGAAAGCCATTTTGTTTTGTTATGAAATATGCAAATTGGGAACAGTATGAAGTTGAAGCAATCTGTGGGCCAGCAATTTAATTTGGTCAACTGACTTAATTTTGTTGATGTCATTATATTGTACAAACATTGTCGAGACTTGAGTCATCTTAGGATTAAATGATCTCAGATGAAGCAGTGTTCTGGAGTGTAGTTGCTTGTTTGGTGCCCGTCTTGTGTAGAAGCTCACTTCTCGCTGCCTTCTGGTACTTTGACAGTATTGGCCTTGTACATGAGAGTATGGCCACCCACATCCCTTCTTTATTGAGGGCTCTGCTGAAATGACAGGTCTGTCCAGGCTGGGTCCAGGTAAAAGATGAGTCATCTTACTCTGTTCTCTATTCTGTCAAATCACAGATGAGACAGAAGGCAGACAATCCAAGAAAGTGGAGTACACTCAAGGTGTGAGTGTACTTGTGCATCGTATAGAATCTTGCAACCTCTACTGTTGAGCAGATACGAGATACGTCTAAGTGCCATAAGCTTCCTGGCTGCTTTGTTCGCAAGATTCACAATATGGTTCTTCATAGTCACTTTTGAGTCAAATTTCACCCCAAGGATATCAACTGCATCCCCAGGTACCAACACTCTCCCATTCATTCTTACCAATGCTCCAGCATTACCATCATCATACCTAGAGACCATCATCATTTGTGTTTTCTCAGAAGCAAATATGACCTACCATCATTTTCCCCAGGCTGACATAGCTGTAAACTGGTGATTGATGTAACTTAGAGGAACTGGCATTTTCTCTCTCGGATAAGTAAATGTCAGATCATAGTTGTCTGCATATGCATGGGATTCTGTGATGAAGAATGTCACTCTCTCTCTCATACTCTCATTCTCCCTCTCTCATACTCTCATTCTCCCTCTCTCATACTCTCATTCTCTCTCTCATACTCTCATTCTCTCTCTCATACTCTCATTCTCTCTCTCATACTCTCATTCTCTCTCATACTCTCATTCTCTCTCTCATACTCTCATTCTCTCATTCTCTCTCATACTCTCTCATACTCTCTCATACTCTCTCATACTCTCATACTCTCTCATACTCTCATTCTCTCTCTCTCTCATTCTCTCTCTCTCTCATTCTCTCTCTCTCATTCTCTCTCTCATTCTCTCTCTCTATTCTCTCTCTCTCTCTCTTTCCCCCTCTCTCTCTCCTCTCTCTCTCCTCCTCTCTCTCTCTCTCTCTCTCATACTCATACTCTCATTCTCTCTCTCATACTCTCATTCTCTCTCTCATACTCTCGTTCTCTCTCTCATACTCTCATTCTCTCTCTCATATTCTCTCTCTCTCTCTCTCATACTCTCTCTCTCTCTCATACTCATACTCTCATTCTCTCTCTCATACTCATTCTCTCTCTCATACTCTCTCTCTCATACTCTCTCATACTCTCTCATACTCTCTTCATACTCTCATTCTCTCATACTCTCATTCTCTCATACTCTCATTCTCTTTCTCTCTCTCATACTCTCATTCTCTCATTCTCATTCTCTCTCTCTTTCTCTCTCTCTCATACTCTCTCTCTCTCTCTCTCCTCTCTCTCATACTCTCATTCTCTTCTCTCATACTCCTCATCTCATTCTCTCATTCTCTCATTCTCTCTCTCTCTCATCTCTCTTCTTCTCTCTCTCTCTCTCTTTCTCTCTCTCTCTCTCTCTCTCTCTCTCTCTCTCATACTCTCCTACTCTCATTCTCTCTCATCTCTCCTCTCTCTCTCATCTCTCATCTCTCTCATCTCTTCTCTCTCTTTTCATCTCATACTCTCATTCTCTCATACTCATCTCTCATATCTCATTCTCTCATATCTCTTCCTTTCTCTCATACTTTCTCTCCATCTCTCTCATACTTCTT
Source organism: Cherax quadricarinatus (assembly GCF_026875155.1). Classification (NCBI taxonomy): domain Eukaryota; kingdom Metazoa; phylum Arthropoda; class Malacostraca; order Decapoda; family Parastacidae; genus Cherax; species Cherax quadricarinatus. The sequence goes on from NC_069491.1 coordinate 7,368,731, forward strand.
CATTCCTCTTCTCTCATCTCTCTTCTCTCTCATACTCTCATTCTCCCCTCTCATACTCTCATTCTCTCTCTCTCATACTCTCTCTCTCTTCATACTCTCATTCTCTCTCTCTCTCTCTCTCTCTCTCTCTCATTCCTCTCTCTCATACTCTCATTCTCTCTCTCTCTACTCTCTCCTCTCCTCTCTCTCATTCTCTTCTCTCTCTCTTCTCTCTCATCTCTCTATACTCCATCTCCTCATCTCTCTCATACTCTCATTCTCTCTCTCTCTACTCTCATTCTCTCTCTCTCTCTTCTCTCTCTCTCTCTCATCTCATACTCATACTCATACTCTCATTCTCTCTCATACTCTCATTCTCTCTCATACTCTTCATTCTCTCTCTCTATACTCTCATTCTTCTCTCTCTCATACTCATTCTCTCATCTTTCTCTCATACTCTCATTCTCTCTCACTACTCCATTCTCTCTCATACTCTCATTCTCTCTCTCTCATACTCATATTCTCATTCTCTTCTCATACTCATACTCTCATTCTCTCTCTCTCATACTCATATCTCTCTCATCTCTCTCTCTCTCATACTCATACTCTCATTCTCTCATACTCATACTCTCTCTCTTCTCATCTCATACTCTCTCATACTCTCATTCTCTCTCTCATACTCTCATTCTCTCTCATACTCATACTCTCATTCTCTCTCATACTCTCATTCTCTCTCATACTCTCATTCTCTCTCATACTCTCATTCTCTCCACCTCTCATACTCATTCTCTCTCATTTTCTCTTCCTTTCTTTCTTGGTGGTACTCTGCCATCCACTGGAACACTATCTTGTATCCCTTCCTGTTCTTTTAGTTTCTGTATTTCTCTCTCATGTGGAACTGTGTTGAATGCTTTCTTGCACTAAAAGAAGATGCAGACCTCCATCCCTGTCCTTTTTTTTTTCCAGATAACTCCTCTCCTACCTAGGTACTTTGGTGCCTTTCTCTCTAAAATCTTCTCAAAAACTTTTGATAATATGCATGTTGAAGATAAGGGCTATAGTTCAGTACCACTTGTAGCTAAAATGAAAATGGTATGTAGTACTGACAGGTTGATAAGTAAGACACATATGCAACAGTTGGGTATCTTTATTCCAAAATGTTTTGCCTACTAAGCAGGTTTCTTCAGTCAAGTAGAAAAGCATAAGCAGAAGCAGTAGAGTTTTGAAGACTATGTAATCGGTCCATCACCCTCAAAGATGTAATTTTGAGGTGGTCAGTCAATCAGCCTGGAAAAATTTTGCTCCATAATCTGGAAAAATATTGGTGTGCAGCCATCAGTTACAGCATGGTTGATCAGGCCCTTATCCACTGTGAGGCCTGGTTATCGACCAGGGCATTTACCCTTGAAACACCATTCAGGTATACTCCAGGTATACCATGACTGGAACAGTGCTACACAGATAAACATTGAACTAGTTAATGGTCCAAATCAGACGTGGTCCTGGGTTTCATTCTCCTATGTTTGGGTTATCTGTGTAAGATCTCCATCAGTTTCACCGACAACTGTTATATTTTTTAATAAATTGAAGATAAACAGCATTTTACCAGGGAGTTCATAAAGCCTTGCTTTGCTGTACATTTATAACACTTCTGTAGTCTTATTCCTGCCCCTTTGTTGAGCAGTACCACTTGTTTTTAAATATAGTTTAAAAGTTCGAGTTGCCGGTAAACGAGTACATTACTAAGCGAGGAGAGGTTGTATTGTATTTTGCTTTATGTGTATGAAACACTTCAGTATTCCCAGCTTGTGTTATTACTGTGATTGTATTTCCCAATTTGGCATGTGCATCAACACTGTTTTATTGCATTTCAGATGTGTTGGAGTACGAGAATATCAGGCAGTAGACATCGACAGATTTCACTGTCCGCGCTGTGAAGCATATAATGGCCCATCAGTTTGTAAGCTGCTGAGATTCATTGCTCAATTTAGAAAGAATAGTTGTACCTGTTGTTTATTTACCGTCTGAATAACATTTTCATTTCAAGATACGGTAGATTATTTTCATTAGTGTGAGTTTCAGCAAATTCAGGAACACTAGCATTCATATGTCAAGATTTAAAATATGATCCACACAGGCCACTAATATTTAGATATTGTGTATCAAAGTACTGTTTTTTTCACTTCTCATAAATGGATTAGTAAAGATTTTATATTTGTATAAGGAACCACAGTTCAGGTGGGGCTTGAACTCATGGCAGGTGAGTTGTAAAACTCTACGCCAGGATGTAAGTCACAGGGCCAGCTGGCTACAGTAAGATTCATCCAACTTGGTATATTTATACACCATAGGGAGGTTAGCATGGGTCCCACTGTGATCACAAATGCAAGTTTTTATAGATTAATCTCCTGCCAGAGTGGCCGTGACAAACTCTAGTTCAAGTCCCCTCAAAGCCGTCGTCAGTCATGGCTTTGTTGAAGTATTTCATTTTATTGTTTAGCCAGAGCACATCATCATATGACTATCATCACCACCAGCTGATTTTCCTGACAAATTTAACAATAACAGCAATGATACTTTACTGTAACTGGAAAGATATGTGAATAGTAACTAACACTTAATAAAGTGTTTTAATCAAATTGGGAAACCTTTATGAATGACAGTGTTTCATTTAGTTTAGCAACTTTTTGAGGTTAATGATTTGTAAAACCTTGTATACAAAATATAAAAATTTATTTCTTTGCAAAGGTTACAATGTGTGATTACATTTCATAATTTGATTGGTACAAAGAAAGCCACTGTCATGCCAGGGCATTTTGAGTGTAACATTTATAAATCTTTCCATACTTTATTAAAGTACTTTATTTATTCCAGTATTTTATTACACATTTATATTCATTCTTAAATTTTCCCTCTTGCCAAATTTATTTATCTTTTTTAATTACAGTATTTTAAGCTTTTTTCATGCAAGCTACATTATTTGCTTTTCAGTAAAAGCCCGTCTAAATTGGCATCGTCACGATTACTCGGAGACTGATGCTGCGTCCAAGCCAGTGCAGACCGGCACGCAGGTTTTTATCAAAGAACTCAAAACTAGACATTTCCCCAGGTATGTAAGTATTTAGTCATTCAAAGTTTATCTGTTGGAAATGCAAACTAATTTAAGCAAAGTGTAAGGTTTTATTTGTTTTACAACTACAGCAAACCTTTACGTTATAGTACATTTTTCCATCAAATATACTGTAGAAAAAAAAAAGTGGTTTGTACCTCTAGTAGAGTATTGTGTACAAATTTAACTTGCATGTAGTGTCTTTCTAACAAAATAATTTTTTTAAGGTTCCTTTATACAGGTCCGCCATCACAAATCTGGCAATCAGTTATTCGGTTCCTTCAGTTATTATCGGCACTAATTTTGGCTAGCATAATTTCAAATTTCCAGGGTCGCCACACCAACCTGCTGGTACTGTTTGGTGGCGCTACTTGCTGCATAAGTCATTCCAATTTCTTTTTCTCCATTTATTGTTTTAACCTGCTTACTTTTAGCCCTAGCCATGGTTCCAATGAATAAAAGAAATGCTTCTCATTATGTAAAGCACCTACACAGTACATTATCCATTAAAGATAAGGTGGCTTTGAAGCCACTGTCGGTTGCCATGAGCTCAGTCTCATGAAGCAGGAGAATATGCTTTATTATTACACTAATATCAACACTACAGCTTATTTGCCTATCACAATTGATCTAATATGACATAAGAAACAATATTAAGAACATAAAACATGTTAAATACTCCAGAATGAATAATATTTGACATAACACCGAGTAGTTCGACAGAAAAATAAAAGGAAAAATAAAAGCACTAATGATGCAATCATAAAAATGCTAGATCTGCTTTACACAGCATTGGAAAATAAGGAATATCCACTAGGAATTTTTATTGACCTAAGAAAAGCTTTTGACACAGTAGACCACGACATCCTACTCCACAAACTTGACCATTACGGTATAAGAGGCCATGCGCTTGCTTATTTCAAATCTTACCTTACTAATAGGTATCAGTATGTCACCATTAAAGACACAGCATCAACAACATGGCCACTTGATACTGGAGTTCCGCAGGGAAGTGTCCTTGGTCCCCTGCTCTTCCTCGTATACATCAATGATCTTCCAAACGTATCCTAACACCTGAAACCCATTCTCTTTGCTGACGACACGACTTATGTCATCTCTCACCCTAATCTTGCCACCCTCAACACCATTGTTAACGAGGAGCTGATCAAAATGTCGACTTGGACGACAGCCAATAAACTTACGCTTAACACTGACAAAACCTACTAGATTATGTTTGGTAGCAGAGCAGGAGATGCACAAATTAACATTAAGATCGACAACACTCTAATTACCAGACATAATGAGGGCAAATTCCTAGGCCTATACCTTGACAACAACCTGAATTTCAGCACCCATATTCAACACATAACCAAAAAAGTATCCAAAACGGTTGGGATCCTCTCCAAGATACGATACTACTACGTGCTGCAAAATGCCCTTCTCACACTATACCACTCACTTATTTATCCATACCTCACCTATGCTATTTGTGCTTGGGGATCAACTGCAGCAACACACCTAAAGCCAATAATAACCCAACAAAAAGCTGCAGTAAGAATAATCACTAAATCCCATCCCTGGCACACACCCCCCCCCCACTCTTCATAGATCTAAACTTACTCCCTGTTCAGTACATCCACACTTACTACTGTGCAATCTACATCTACAGGACCAATATCAACCTTGACCTAAAATGCTTTCTTGATAGTTGTGACAGAACCCACAGGCATAACACCAGACACAAACATCTCTATGACATTCCCCATGTCCGACTAAACCTTTACAAAAATTCAATGTATGTCAAAGGCCCTAAAATCTGGAACACCCTACCTGAGAACTCTAGAACTGCAGACACATTCATCACCTTCAAAACTACCATTAGAAAACATCTTATCTCCCTGATACACCCTGTCAACTAACTACACGAATACCACCTGGTGGTTCACACTTACACTCACTCACCCATTTGACCATAAACAGAAATATTAATCTCAATCTTAAAATAATGAATCCTGTGATACTCCAATACTGAAACTATGTACTGTGCCAAAACAAAAGCATTCACATTGCTAAACTCACAAACTAGTATTTAGTCACTTAGCCATAATACCAACTTACCTCATAATTTGTAATATTTTAAAATTAAGAATTAAACTAAGTCTGCCCGAAATGCCTAGCCATGCTAGGTGTTCTAGTGGTACACTCTGTAATCATTATTTTACTACATGTAAACCACACAATAACCAAATTCTGTAAACTCAGCATTGTAATCATTATAGAGAATAAACTTTGAGTTGAATTGAGTTATGAAGAGGATATGGTAAACAAATACCATTCTCCTATCCTTGTCATGGGGACTTATATTAGAGAAAACGGAGTGTAGCACAGGGCTAACTATGATATACACTCGTACTCCACCATAAACTTAAAACAAAAAAGTTATTTTCTCTCTATAGATTATCACACATAGCAGCATATGTGTAGAGAACCTAGGATAACCCCAAAAAAGTCAACGTGGCTTATTTTTATTACCTGGCTTGGGTTAGCCATATATGATTTTTGGTAAATATTCGATTCCCAGCCAGGGTAGAAACATTAGGTGTGTTTCTTTACACCTGTTGTCTATGTTTACCCATCAGTAAATGAGTACCTGGGTGTTAGTTGACTAGTGTGGGTGTTATCCTGGGACACTGACCTAATTTTCTTGAAATACTCAGCATAACAAGTGCCTTTTTATACAGTAGTATGTCACTGATGTCAGCTAGGCCTGTATACCTTGTACATGTACGTGTAGTAAATAAAGATATTATTATTATTATTATTATTATTATTATATTATTATTTTCTCAGTTTGTTGGGTTATCTTATTCAAACTTGGGCAATGTATGATGGAAAGATACTTCTTCACGTACACCAAAAAAAAAAAAGAAATCAGACTATAAATAGCGGAGTTCACTTCTCAGCCATTAGCGGCCGCTTAGCGGTATATTTTTGTATGGTTGTTATGGTTATATTCTCATTTTTTCGGTCTTATTTGATAGAATGAAAGATATATTACAGAAATAAATATGATTTTGATTGCTTTCATGACGAAAAGTACCTTGAAATTGCGCTCACAGTAGCAAAAATGTTCTATTCTTTAGCGTATGTACACCAAAAAAAAAAAGAAATCAGACCATAAATAGCGGAGTTCACTTCTCAGCCATTAGCGGTCGCTTAGCGGTATATTTTTGTATGGTTGTTATGGTTATATTCTCATTTTTTTCAGTCTTATTTGATAGAATGAAAGATATATTACAGAAATAGATATGATTTTGATTGCTTTCATGACGAAAAGTACCTTGAAATTGCGCTCACAGTAGCGAAAATGTTCTATTCTTTAGCGAAGCTCAAGAGTAAACAAATGACGTCACCGTCCAATACCTGTCCGCCTGCCAGTCTGAATTCCAATACGGAGTCAAGAATGGATTGACATTATTTATACAATTATTACAATAATGCAGTAGTCTGCATAACAGTAAATCTATTTTTTGTGAATAAAAATTCCAAATGGTAAGCAAGAGTAATATAAGAGGGGCCTGTAGCCATGACTATTGAACAGAGAAAATGTTATTTTAGTGCCAGGAATATCTGCATTGTTTATTCTGGACCCTATTTTGAAATTGGCATCTGTTGAAATTTGTGTGAAATCGGCCAAATTGCCAATTTCTGACCACTTTATTGGGTAGTTGAAATAAGTGAATGGGCGGTTTCTTGTACTCAGTTGACAGACTAGAAGTAAATAAGTTTATTCAGGTATACACAAATACAGTTACATAGATTATCATACATAGCAGTGTATGTATAGAGAACCTTGGATAACCCAGAAAAGTCAAAGTGACTTATTTCCAGTACCTGGCTTGGGCTTGCCATGTATGATTTTTGGTAAATATTTTTTTTTCTCGGTTGTTTGTGGGCTATCTCATTGAAACTTGGGCAATGTATGATGGAAAGATGCTTCTTAATATACAACAAAAATAAAAAAGACGGACGATAAATAAGGGAGTTCACTTCTCAGCCATTAGCCGCCTCTTTGCAGTATATTTTCGTATGGTTTTTATGGTTGTATTCTCATTTTTTGGACTCATTTGATAGAATGGAAGATATATTACAGAAATATACATGATTTTGATTGTTTTCATGACGAAAAGTACCTTGAAATTGAGCTCAAAGTAGCGGAAATGTTCGATTTTTGCCGATGTTCAATGAACTATGTAAGTCAAGTTGGTTAATTTTATTAAGTGTATTCTAACCTAACCACTCTGTAATTCGGCAAACTCAGTAATCCGGCACACTACAGGCCCCAATGATGCCGGATTTGTGATGAAGGACCTGTAGTATATATAATGTACAGTAAAGGCTCAATTTATCCACCATTCAGTCAACTGAAACTATAATTATTTCAAGAATATCTACTTTGAGTGTTATTTACATGACTACATGCTCTTCTAAGAAACCACCTTGGATATTTGTGAAATTTCCATTTTCTGGAAATAAATGACAAAAAACTGTGTTCCGATATACAGTAGTAAGACTAATGGTATAAAATTAAATAAAAATAGCTATTAATTGTTAGAAATAATCCATTGCCAAAATCAGATAAGTGTGATAACACAGTACGTATATATTCCACGGAATTAAAATATATCATGGAGTACTTTCAGGAATCACCTTGAAACTTTTGCTTCTATAAACCATGGTACGGGTGGGTATTGAACTCACGGCTAGCGAGTCCAACTAGTTGGACGAATCTTATTTGTGTGATAAATGGTTTGAAAACTGGCAAGTTGATGATGAAGACACTTATTCAGCATATGGGAAACTTTATTAAGGAAATGTTTTGCCACACAGTGGCTTCTGCAGTCCAGTACAAAGCAGAGAGGGGTAAGGAGAGGAGGAGTTTGAGGTAATCAGTCCCTCAGCCTGGAATCGATGTGTTCAGTCCATCAGTCTTGTAGAAAGTACAGCATATGGCCACAGAAGTGGCTCATATACTGTAGACAGGCGAGTCAAAGCAGGAAGCGGGATCACAGTGGAACCATCCACTAATGTAAGTAGGTCTTTGTCCAAAGGTTGGACAAGTATTGAAGAATTCATCTTGTCAGTTTTCAAACCATTTATCACATTTGTCAGACACTGCAACATCATGGAAACTTGGTATGCTCATTTTTTAGTTACAGATGGGTCACAAAATGTGGACTGCTTTTATGATGCCTGCTTTCTTTTGGATTAGCAGAAAATGTGTATTTTGAAAACCATCCATAGGATTTTGTTCAAAATGTACTCGCTGTATTTTCACTCTCAGATCTCTTATCTCATAAGTGCTAAAATTAATGAGGTCTAACACAGTCAAAGCAGAACACATGAAGACGGAGAAATTGCATTTTTCTTGCAGTGTTAAAATAACTTAAAAATCACCTTCAATTCTGGTAACCTTCTGAAGGCATAAGAAGCGAGCTGCTACACTAATGTAGCTGTGATACTAACTTAATCCTCCTCTACGCACCACCACCTTCCTGTTCTTCCACACCTTGCACTACTACAGCAAATGTTTACTGTAAGATGTTGGATGATAAATGGGTGAATCCAATACCCATGAGATTGAACTGCTCTTCCATCCACAGGAAGTTACCCCCCCTTCCTTCCCTAATTAGAGGGTGTACAGCATTAGTATGGATGAAGCATGACACACTCCAGGCGGGCCTCCCCAGAATCCCTTACATGAAAATAAATTCTTCAAATCAAAGTGTGCTGCTGTTGATGAGGTTATAAAATTAGTGAATATTAGTATTGGGAAGAGATACAAGCTTAAAAGATAATGAGTCTCTTGAAGTGGTTATCACTTATTCTTTGCTGATGACAGTACCTTTTGGCAGATTTCTAAATGAAGTTGCAGAAGTTGGTGGATGAGAAAAAGTAATGTAGGCAATGAAAGGTTACATGACAGACAGGAAGGAAGGTATATGAAAGAGACGAGAAATAAATGATTGCAGTCTGAATGGGTGTGGATGTGTGTGTATATGTGACTCTGACAAGACAGCAACTGTATGAATGACTGTGAGTGTGTTTCCTTTTTTGGGTCTCCTTACCTTAATGGAACATGGCCAATATGATAAAAAGATTGTGAGCTGTTGTGCATCATAGACTAGATGAGGAAAGGACAGTAGCTGAGTGTTTAAGAGAGTGTTTCAGAAAGTTGTTTATTACTGGATACATAATAAGGTAATGTATCAGAGTACAGTGGAACCTCGGTTGCCAACTGCATTACTTGTTGAACAAATCAGTTTTCAAACTTAGAAATTTGAGAAAAAAATGTCCTGGTTTTCATATCTTCTCTTGGGTGTCGGCTAACAGTGTGAAAGGCTCAGGTCACGGGCCTACAGAATGTGCAATTTAAAATGAGTTGACAGTGCAAGGGCCTTGAAATTGAAACCCGTACTTGTTTATTGTTCTCAAAACTCACGATTTTTTAAGAAGAACAATGTTATGAAAAACAGATTGGCTGGGTAACAAGACAGTTTTTTTTATTGAGTGGGTTCATGAGGTTTTTGCTCCCACTGTCAGGATTTGTTTTATATGGTGTGCACTTACCACATAAATGCATTCTCTCATATCTAGGCCCAAATTTACTGCTCACAGCTTATCTGAGTGAGCTGAGCTCATGATATAATACTACGGCTTGGGCCCTAGCTTCAAGCCTGAAGAACTATGAGATGGACCCTCAAAGGGTTAAAAACAGTTGCCACTCAGGGCCCTTTTACTTATGGATAATGATTCTGCTTACCCTCCAAGCTTGGAAAATGAGTTGCTGGATGAGTTCAGTTTTATAACTGCGAAGTTCCTGCCTCCTAACACCACTCCTCTCGTCCAGCCGATGGACCAGAAGGTCATTTCTAACTTCAAGAAACTACACCAAAGTAGTTTTTGAAAGGTGCTTTGAAATCACTTCAGAAACAAATTTATCCCTCAGGGAGTTCTGGAAGGAATATTTCAATATTTTCACCTGCTTGAGACTTGTAGACAAAGCCTGGAGGAATGTGTATTCCAGGACTATGCAGTCAGCATGGAAGAAATTGTGGCTTGACTTTGTGGCAGCCAGGGAATTTGAAGGCATTGAAGATGAGCCTGAGCCGGTAGAGGATATTGTGTCCCCAGGGAAGACCTTAGCCCTGGAGGTGACTGATGATGATGTGGAGGAGTTGGTGGAGCACATAATGGAACTCACCACAGAAGAACTTGTAGACCTTCAGAAGGAGTAGCAGCAGATTGCAGCAGAGTAGCTATCACCAAGAGGAAGAGGAGGGAAGGGATGATGTGCCCATTGCACTTGTCAAGGAAATGTGTGCTAAATGCATGAAGTGCAGGAGTTTGCTGAAAAATACCATCCAGACAAAGCAGTGGCCATCTGTCTCTCTGAAATGTACAATGAAAGTGTAATGTCTCCATTTAGACAAGTTTTAAAATGCAGCCTGAAACAAACCTCACTGGACAGGTTTTTAGTGAAACAAAGAACCAGTGAGCCAGAAGAAGGTATTAATGGTGAAAAGAGACAAAGAAGAGAAACAACACACAAAGCACAGTTGCCTGACATATTAATAGGTGACGACTCGTCTTCCAAGCAGTAACATAACCCCTTCCTCTCCTCCACCTCCTGCTTCCAGTATGCCATTAACTCTCCTCTGACAGGTAAGAGGCAGTTAAATTTTCATTTACTGTACAGCATTTCAAAGTTTCTTTTAGTATTCATTTTTACAGTTTTATGTAGTACAGTGTAGTAAGTATATTTTTAATAAATTTTTATTATGTCATTTGGGATCTGGAACAGATTTGGTTGTCGTTCATTTTGGTTGTCAAATTGACATTTGGAACGAATTAATTTCGAAAACCGAGGTTCCACTGGATAGTGATTACAACACTTTGTGGCCTTTGAATGATGCATTGAAGTAGATATAGACATTAGAGATGTCATGTTTGAGGGCAGTATGTGGTGTGAAAATTATGCAGAGAATAAGAAATCAAGAAATTAGAAGATGTTATGGTTGTATGAAAGGCTTAATTCAGAAGGTAGAGAAGGGTTAATCGAGATGGTTTGGCAATTTAAAAAAATAGAAAGAGCATGATAGGTTGAACCAAGATGGTGTATAACTCTGGGGTGGATGGAAATAGTAGTAGATGTCATAGGAAAGGATGGAAGAAAGCTGTGAAGATTTTAACATGTTAGATTTGAGTGAGTGGATACATGTGGTTTTTGGGATTCGACGTTTTGACCAGACTCAAGCACTGAAAGTGAGAGGTGGATGGGGATGTCATGAATTTTTGGGTCATTTTATTATTGTATAAAAAGGGAATACATTGCCTAACATGACCATACCCCCGGCTGGGATTGAACCCGCGGTCATAGGGTATGGTTTGTTTGCAATCGTGTCATTACGATTTCTTGAGTCATGCCTAACATGAGATTGTGCCTAATGTACTGTTTTAAGCACTGTGCTGTATACTTAATACAAAATATTTTATTACTGGGCAATTTTTCTGTCGGAATGTTTTGTATTTGCTACTATGATGCCTAGTATAGTTCAGAATTTTCCCATGTGCTTGATCTTGGCCTACCACTTCACTTTTTATCTTCTGTGTTTCCTTACTCATTCATTTAGAGGTCCAACAGTCTGGTGCTGAGGCGGTGGCAATTTCTGGATGTCCTCTGTAAAATTTAGCTGCTGCTTTCCTCTGACTTAACACCTTGAACATGTAGAAGAACTGATTCTATTTTTTTTATAAGTGTATGTGCAGATACATATCTATGGTCTGATTATGATATTACAGAATTTAATGTTGTTATGTATCTAAAAAGTATTTATTAAATATTATGATCTTTACATTGCTATGTTATAAATATTGTGTATGTCCTTCATTAGAGTTTCATATTTGATTAAATGTGCATTTGCTCTCAGTTCTGAACACACACATACACATGTATATGACTTTTTTTTTTTCTAGTTCTGAAGATGTGGTCTGTAGACTTAGAGGACAACAGCTTACACTGCCACATATTATCGCTAACGGTTTCAACAAACCTATTTTGGTTGAAGATAGAAATGGGCTGGATCTCATCGTGCCCCATGACTCCTTTAATGTCCTGGATGTTGAGAATTATGTTGGTAAGTGAGTACAACAATAAATCTTACTGATAATTTTTATATTTTTATACTATGTTATGTAGGTAGTAGGTTGGTAGACAGCAACCACCCAGGGAGATACTACCATCCTGCTAAGTGAGTGTGAAACAGAAACCTGTAACTGTTTTACATGATGGTACGATTACTGGTGTCCCTTTTTTCTGTCTCAAACACACTGGATAACAGATATATCTTGCTACTTCTACTTAAACTAAGGTCACACTACACAGGCATGCACATGCATACATACACACATATAGGTTTTTCTTCCTTTTCTTAATAGTTCTTGTTCTTCATTTCCTCTATTCTCCATGGGGAAGTGGAAAAGAATGCCAGGAGCACTGGTCTTGTAACCCCTTCTCCTGTAGAAAATGCTAAAAAAGAGTAGAAGAAAAACATTATAAAGCTGGTATGCTTGAATGTGCATGGATGTAGTGCATATGATGAGAAAGAGATGATTTCTAATGTTATGAATGGAAAGAAGGAGGTAGGCGAGTTTCAGTTGGGAGAGAGAAATGGGATTAAGTCAGGAGTATCTGAGAGTGTTAGAGCTAGGGAAGGGGTAGCAATAATGTTGAAGGATCAGTTATGGAAGGAGAAGAGGGAATATAAATGTATAAATTCAAGAGTTATGTGGATTAGTATAAGGGTCGGATGCAAAAGTGGGTCATAATAAGTGTGTATGCACCTGGAGAAGAGAGGAGTGTAGAGGAGAGAGATTTTGGGAGATGTTAAGTGAGTATGTAGGAACTTTTGAACCAAGTGTGAGTAATATTTAATTATTGAGAGAGTAATTGTGGTAGGGAGAAACATTTAGAGAGGGTGTGGTAGGTAAGTTTGGGGTACCAAGTGTAAATGATAATGGGGGGGCCCTTTGATTGAACTTTGTGTAGAAAGAGATTTGGTAATAGGTAATAAATATTTTAAGAAAAAGAGGATAAATAAGTATACAAGATATAATGTAGGGTGTAATGACAGTAGTTTGTTGGACTATGTATTGGTAGATAAAACACTGTTTGGTAGACTCCAGGATGTGCATGTTTATAAAGGGGCCACAGATATATCAGATCACATTTTAGTTGTAGCTACAGTGAGAGTAAAAGGTAGATCGGATAGAAGGAAAAATAGAAGCAGCAAGTAAGAGAGAGGTGAAGGTTTATAAACTAAAGGAGGAGACAGTTAGGGTAAGATACAAAACTACTGGAGGATGGATAGGCTAGTGAGAGCATCAGCACTGGGGTTGAAGATGTATGGGGTAGGTTTAAGAATGTAGTGTTAGTGTTAAGCAGAAGTTTGTGGTTACAGGAAAGTGGGTGTGGGAAGGAAGGAGCGATTGGTGGAATGATGATGTAAAGAGTGTTCCTTTGTTCTTATGTATAATGAATATTTTTTGATGTAGCTACATTCAGTCATTCACATGCAACACAAGAAAGCCCTCCTTGACCTTAATGCAGATTTTACCCATAAGCCTATCTTCCAAATAATTGACTGTGATCAAGGAAGTCGTGAACTCCTATCTATCGGGAAAATGATTTTCAGCTCTGTCAGTGTCAAAGCAAAGTAAAAGAACTTTCTCCTGGACATTGAGAAACTAATGTGAGGCACTTTGAAGAAGAAAGCTCTCTACAACCCTTGGATTTAGCACTTAATTTGATTTTATCATCATTTTCGAAGAAGAAATCACTCCCTCATGAGATAAGCTGATACATGGAACAGTAGCAAAAAATCCATTGGCTGAATGATGAACACTTTCATGTCATTTCACTGTTTTTATATTTTATTAATTATGATTCATTCTGATTTGATAGATATTAACAGAAATGGAGGAGATGCTGTTTGTGTCACATACTTTGTAACACTTTTTTTTTTTCTTAGGACCTGAACACGAAGTGGATGTTATTGATGTACAGAGACAGTCAGATGTTAAGATGCAACTTCACGAATTCATAGAGTATTTTTTGAGTCCCGCCAGAACAACAGTCCTTAACCTCATCAGCCTTGAATTTTCAAACACCAGGTAAGAGTTAAAATTATATTTGACTGTCAAAACATGATTTAGATACTTGGGGTATTAGAAGTGGTGGTGCAGGGAGCCACCAAGTGGTGGTGCAGGGAGCTACCAATTCATTTTTCAACCTACTCTTAGAAATGGAGCTCTGTCGTTAAGTTAGGAGAGACTGCATTTTGTATTTAACAGCAAGAACTTGGCCAACTATTATTGTCCAAGTTCTTGGCTGTCATAAGATTTTCAAGGTTAGGTTCTACCACCTTTAATTATTTATAACGTACTGAATTATAAAGCGTGAAAATATCCAGTAATAAATCTGAAATTTAGTCTGATTTAAATAAAAACTTGGGTTTTTGAGATGCCTTGTGAATTTTATAATATTTTGTTGATTGTCTTGCATTTTGATAACTTCTTTTCCTTCATTACAGTCTTTCTCAGTTAGTCGAGCCGCCCTATATTGTTCGGAAATTGTGTTGGGTGACAAGCTCCTGGCCAACAGATCCTCCGCCCGGTCCACCACTCTCTCGTCCTAATGTGTCTAAATATGCCCTGATAGGTGTAGAGAACTCGTATACAGATTTTCACATAGACTTTGGGGGCACATCTGTATGGTATCATGTTTTGTGGGTAAGTGTGGATTTCACTCTGTTATTTATTGGTTATGTTTTCCAACTCTAAGAGCAGAAAAACACCTGTATGATATTACATATATACAATACTGTATTTTAATTTACTATTGCATTATTACAAAATGTTGTCTGTTAATGCATTTCCTTTTGCTGAAAAAAGTGTCACTTGTATGTTGTAAGTACATTATTATTTTGTCATGACTTTTCTCCTCCACTGTAGAATTGTATCCAAATTAAAGCTCATAATGTAAGAATATTTGTGGTAAGCAGAAAATAAGAAAAAAGCCAAAACTGAGAATTAGATGGATAAAAACTGGCCATAAAATGGAAACCTAAAGACTGAGATATTACATAAAAGCGATTATATATGAATATTCTGGGAAATTGCAGGTATATATAAAGAAATGTAGGTATCAACACCCTATAAAGGTATGAATTTGCCGAAAGGTCACGGTAGCTATGAAGACAAGTGTTGGTTCTGTTACCCAAAAATTATGTAAGAGCTCATTTATATTTTTTTTAACAAACTGGCCATATCCCACTGAGGCAGGGTGACCCCCCCCCCCCCCCATTTTTTTTTCCAACAAGTCGGCCGTCTCAAACCGAGGCAGGGTTACTATGCCCTTGCTCCGAGCATTATAGTCACCTCTTATGACACACATGGCTTATGGAGGGAAAATTCTTTTCCACTTCCTCATGGAGATAGGAAATAAAGAAGAACAACTATTAAGAAAATAGAAAACCTAGATGGGTGTGTGAACATATATGCATGTGCATGCATGCGTAGTATGACATAAGTGTAAGTAGAAGTAGCAAGATATACCTGTTATCTTGCATGTTTACTTTATTTTATGAGGAAGAAATGTTTTGGCTTCTTTAAACAAACCGGCCATATCCCCCCGGGTTGGGGGGCTCAAAAAGAAAAACGAAGTTCCTTTGTTAATTTAAATAGTTAAAAAGGAGAAGGGGTTATCCCCTTGGGCCCCTGCATTTTGTCCCCTTTAAATGAATGTGGCTTACAGAGGAAGAATTCTGTTCCCACTTTCCCACGGAGTAGGAAAAACAAGAACAAGAAATGTAAAAAAATAGAAAAAAACCCCAGAGCAGGATGTGAGTGTGGGGGAGGTGGTGAGGCTTTTGTAAAATAAAGGGGGGGTAAAGCTTTGGGAACTGAGGGTTTCATGACAGAAATTTTAAAAAGCGGGGGGGGGGGGGGGGGGGGGGACATGTGTTGGAAGGTTGGTCTTTGTTTAGTAAGTATAAAAAGGGGGAAGGACCGGGTTTGGCAGAGGCAGTTAGTCCCTTTTATTAAAAGGGAAGGGGGAAAAAAGGATTTTAAAAATTATAAGGGGAAATAATTTTTACTGAGTATACAGGAAAAGTGTATGGTAGGGTTATTTTGAAAAAATTTTGAGGCAAGACAGAATGTAAATTTGGGGGGGTTGGAAAAGGAGGTTTTAGAGTGGGGGGGTGTGTAGTCAAGGTTTACATTAAAAGATATATGTGAGCAGTATTTAGATAAAGGTAGGGAATTTTTTTATTGCATTTTGGATTTAGAAAAGGCATATGACAGAGGGTAGGGAAGAAATGTGGCAGATTTGCAAGATATGGATAGGTGGTAAGTTACTAAGCTGTAAAGAGTTTTTATGGGATAGTGGGGTCGGTTGGGGTATGTAGAAGAGAGAGAGATATTTCCTTGTAAAGTAGGTCTTAGACAGGGATGTGAAATGTCCCCGGTTGTTTAAAAAATTTTTATGAGGGGTTGTAAAAAAAGAAAATTTGGGGTGTTGGGGAGAGGGGGGGTGGGTTTAAAATTTTGGGGGGAAATTTAAAAATACAAAAGGGAAGCGACAGTTACTTTTTGCTGAGATACGTGCTTATGGGAGTTCTAAAGAAAAATGCGAAAGGGTTTGTGGACGAATTTTGGGAGGTGGGGTAAAGGAGAAAAATTGAAAGTGGATAGAAAAGAGTAAGGTGTGGAGTATCAAATGTTTGATAAAAAAAAATTGGATATCGAAAGGGGAGGAGTAGTATGGAGAAGTGAATGTTTTTTAGATTTTGGGGTTTGGGGTCGTGGATGCATTAAGAAGGATGAGGTTAATGTTTTAATTTTATGAAGGAAAAAAAGGGGAGTGGTGATTAGGTATATGGGAGGCAAAAAATGTTTCTTGGAGGCAAAAAAGGGAATGTATAAAATTAGTAGTACCAACATCTTATATGGGGGGGAAGCTTGGGTGGTAAAAAGCAGAGGGGGGAGACGGTTTGGGGGCAGTGGAGATGTCCCGTTTAAGGGCAATGTGGGTGTAAATTTATGCAGAAAATTCGGAGTGTGGAAATTAGGAGAAGGTTGGAGTAAAAAAATATTAGTCGGGGCTGAAAAGGGGTTTTTTGAGGTGGTTTGGTCTTTTGAGAGAATGGATCAAAGTTTTAAGACATGGAGAGCGTATAAATCTGTAGGGGGGGGAAGGGGGGTAGGGGGTCGTCCCCGAAAAAAGGGTTTGGAAAGGGGGGGTAAAGGGATTGTGGGCGGGGGTTTGGACTTCCGCAAGGTTTGATAGGAGTGAATGGAGCAAATGGGGATTTGGGACCTGATGATCTGTTGGAGTGTGAGAGGGGGTAATTTTAGGAAGGTATTGGGAAAACCGGTTATTTTATATAAAATGGACTGAGTCCTGGAAAAGGGAATACAATGCCTGCACTTACAGGAGGGGTTTGAGTATTTACAGTTTGGAGGGATATATTGTGTATTTTTTAGTTATATTCTAAAACTATTGTATTCTGGGACCCTGCAAAAACGGTTTGTGTGAGTGAGGTGAAAGTGTTGAATGATGAAAGTATTTTTTTTTGGGGATTTTCCTTCTTTTGGGCACCCTGCCCCGGTGGGGCAGCCCACTTGTTGAAAAAAAATTTTCTCTCTCTATTTTATATTTTTTTTTTTTTTATATCCACCGGCCCATTCCCACAAAGGGAGGGGCCGAAAAGAAAAATTTTTCCCTATTACCTCACTTCTTGCCAGAAGGGGCTTACACTAAAATTTTTAAACTGCAACATTAACCCCCCCCTTCAGAGTGCAGGCACTGTACTTCCCATCTCCAGAACTCAAGTCCGGCCTGCCGGTTTCCCTGAACCCCTTCATAAATGTTACTTTGCTCACACCCCAACAGCACGTCAAGTATTAAAAACCATTTGTCCCCAAATTCATCCTATCAAACACGCTCACGCATGCCTGTGGAAGTCCAAGCCCCTGCACACAAAACTCCTTTACCCCCTCCCTCCAACCCTTCCTAGGCCGACCCCTACCCCGCCTTCCTTCCACTACAGACTGATACACTCTTGAAGTCATTCTGTTTCGCTCCATTCTCTCTACATGTCCGAACCACCTCAACAACCTTTCCTCAGCCTCTGGACAACAGTTTTGGTAATCCCGCACCTCCCCCTAACTTCCAACTACTAATTCTCTGCATTATATTCACACCACACATTGCCCTAAAACATGACATTCCACTGCCTCCAGCCTTCTCCTCGCTGCAACATTCATCACCCAAAGCTTCACACCCATATAAGAGCGTTGGTAAAACTATACTCTCATTTCATTCCCTCTTGCCTCCAAGGACAAAGTTCTTTGTCTCCCAGATTTCCCAAGTGCACCACTCACTCTTTTCCCTTTATCAATTCTATGATTCACCCCATCTTTCATAGACCCATCCGCTGACACGTCCACTCCCAAATATTGAATAGGGTTCACCTCCTCCCTTACTCTCTCCCTCCAATCTGATATTCAATCTTTCATCACTAATCTTTTTGTTATCCCCATAACCTTACTCTTTCCTGTATTCACCTTTAATTTTCTTCTTTGCACCCCCCTACCAAATTCATCCCACCCAAACTCTGCAACTTCTCTTCAGAATCTCCCAAGAGCACAGTGTCATCAGCAAAGAGCAGCGTGACAACTCCCCCTTTGTGTGTGATTCTTTATCTTTTAACTCCACGCCTCTTGCCAAGACCCTCGCATTTACTTCTCTTACAAACCCCATCTATAAATATATTAAACAACCACGGTGACATCACACATCCTTGTCTAAGGCCTACTTTTACTGGGAAAAAATTTCCCTCTTTCCTACATACTCTAACTTGAGCCTCACTATTCCTCGTAAAAACTTTCACTGCTTTCAGTAACCTACCTCCTCACCATACACTTGCAACATCTGCCACATTCCCCCCCTATCCACCCTGTCATACGCCTTTTCAAATCCATAAATGCCACAAAGACCTCTTTAGCCTTATCTAAATACTGTTCACTTATATGTTTCACTGTAAACACCTGGTCCACACACCCCTATTTTTCCCTAAGCCTCCTTGTTCATTGCTATCCTATTCTCCGTCTTACTCTTAATTTTTCAATTATAACTCTACCTTTACACTTTACCAGGTACACTCAACAGACTTATCCCCTATAATTTTTTGCACTATCTTTTATCCCCTTTGCCTTTATTCAAAGGAACTATGCATTTCTCTCTGCCAATCCCTAGGTACCTTACCCTTTCCATACATTTATTAAATAATTGCACCAACCACTCCAAAAATTTTATCCCACCTGCTTTTAACATTTCTATCTTTATCCCATCAATCCCGGCCTGCCTTACCCCCCTTTCATTTTACCTACTGCCTCACGAACTTTTCCCCCCCCCCTCACAACTGGCTCTTCCTCACTCCTACAAGATGTTTTCCTCCCTTTCCCTATACACGAAATCACAGCTTCCTATCTTCATCAAAATTTAACAAATTTCCCCAAAATATTCCTTCCATCTTCCCCAAAACCTCTAACTCTCCCTTTTTAAAAACTTCCTCTCCTATTTTTAACTGACAAATCAATTTGTTCTCTAGGCTTTCTTAACTTGTTAATCTCACTCCAAAACTTTTCTTATTTTCAACAAAATTTGTTGATAACATCTCACCCACTCTCTCATTTGCTCTCTTTTTACATTGCTTCACCACTCTTTTAAAACCTCTCTCTTTTTTCTCCATATACTCTTCCCTCCTTGCATCACTTCTACTTTGTAAAACTTCTATATGCTAACTTTTTCTCCCTTACTACTCTTTTACATTCATCTTTCCCACCAATCACTCCTTTTCCCTCCTGCACCCACTTTCCTGTAACACAAACTTCTGCTGAAACACTCAAAACAACTTACTTTTTAAATACCCCCATACCTCTTCGACCCCATTGCCTATGCTCTCTTAGCCCATCTATCCCCCAAATTTAGCTTTTTTATATCTTACCCTAACTGCCTCCTCTTTTAGTTTATAAACCTTCACCTCTCTTTCCCTGATGCTTCTATTTCCTTGTATCCCATCTACCTTTTACTCTCAGTTTTAGCTACAACTAGAAAGTGATTGTATATATCTGTGGCCCCTTTATAAACATGTACATCCTGAAATCTACTCAACAGTCTTTTATCTACCAATACATATCCCAAAAAACTACTGTCATTTCGCCCTACATCATATCGTGTATACTTATTTATCCTCTTTTTCTTAAAATATGTATTACCTATAACTAAACCCCTTTCTATACAAAGTTCAATCAAAGGGCTCCATTTTCATTTACACCGGGCACCCCAAACTTACCTACCACACCCTCTCTAAAAGTTTCTCCTACTTTAGCATTCAAGTCCCCTACCACAATTACTCTCTCACTTGGTTCAAAGGCTCCTATACATTCACTTAACATCTCCCAAAATCTCTCTCTCTCCTCTGCATTCCTCTCTTCTCCAGGTGCATACACGCTTATTATGACCCACTTCTCGCATCCAACCTTTACTTTAATCCACATAATTCTTGAATTTACACATTCTATTCTCTTTTCTCCTTCCATAACTGATCATTTAACATTACTGCTACCCCTTCCTTTGCTCTAACTCTCTCAGATACCCAGATTTAATCCATTTATTTCCCCCCACTGAAAACTCTCCTACCCCCTTCAGCTTTGTTTCGCTTAGGGCCAGGACATCCAACTTCTTTTCATTCATAACATCAGCAATCATCTGTTTCTTGTCATCCGCACTACATCCACGCACATTTAAGCAACCCAGTTTTATAAAGTTTTTCTTCTTCTCTTTTTTAGTAATTGTATACAGGAGAAGGGGTTACTAGCCCATTGCTCCCGGCATTTTAGTCGCCTCATACGACACGCATGGCTTACGGAGGAAAGATTCTTTTCCACTTCCCCATGGACAATAGAAGAAATAAAAAAGAACAAGAGCTATTTAGAAAAAGGAGAAAAACCTAGATGTATATATATATATATATATATATATATATATGCTTGTACATGCATGTGTAGTGTGACCTAAGTGTAAGTAGAAGTAGCAAGATGTACCTGAAATCTTGAATGTTTATGAGACAGAAAAGACACCAGCAATCTTTCTTTCTTCTTTCAACACACTGGCCGTATCCCACCGAGGCGGGGTAGCCCATAAGGAAAAACGAAAGTTTCTCCTTTTACATTTAGTAATATATACAGGAGAAGAGGTTACTAGCCCCTTGCTCCCGGCATTTTAGTCGCCTCTTACAACATGCATGGCTTACGGAGGAAGAATTCTGTTCCGCTTCCCCATGGAGATAAGAGGAAATAAACAAGAATAAGAACTAGGAAGAAAATAGAAGAAAACCCAGAGGGGTGTGTATATACATGCTTGTACATGTATGTGTAGTGTGACTTAAGTGTAAGCAGAAGTAGCAAGACATACCTGAAATCTTGCATGTTCATGAGACAGAAAAAAGGACACCAGCAATCTTACCATCATGTAAAACAATTACAGGCTTTCGTTTTACACTCACTTGGCAAAACAGTAGTACCTCCCTGGGCGGTTGCTGTCTACCAACCTACTACCTATAAAATGTTTTGGATATATATACTTAATACAAGATATTCAATCTTCCATTACCTAAATTTTTTGTTACCCTCATCAGCTTACACTTTCCTATGATGGTGTTGATGATTCAGTCGAGGTGAATTCATCATCAGTACTTTTCATTGTAGCTTTCCATGAACTAAATAATACTTTTTTGTGTCCTGTTTTAATTTTCTGTCCTCTTTTCTCAAAAATAATGTTCCATATAGGTTCTCCAAAATTATGATTTATTTTTGCAAGTCTCTCATTCTACAGTGTTAACCATTTTGAAGCATTTTCTTTTATTCATAACTCTTTGCTGTCATATATGTTTGTACATTTATTACCTTTTGCTCATATATTCTCATCTGCGACCCTTCAAGGCAGCTTCCTTGATGCATTTAGAGGGCTCTTGATTGGAAGAATTGGAGCTGTACCCCTCATGCCTTCCCTTCCCTAGGTGCTGTATAAACCATGTGGGTTTAGCTCTTTCCACATGAATATATTGTTTCTAACCATAACCGCTAGAATTTCTCGTACAGTTCAAGATCATTCTTTAGATGAGTTCTCTACACATTCTGGTGTCTAAGATTACTTTTTATTTTGAAATGTACAGTCTCGGCAAAGAAAAAAATACCCCCAAAAAAAATGTTTGGAAAAGTATAGATAAAACATGTAAACAGTTTAATGAACTTTATTAAGAAACTTAAAGAATGCACAACATCAGTATCTGGGCATTTGATCTTTTGTTTACATTACTTTTTTAATTTTTCTGTTTGATACACGATCAGCGGCAAACATTTACACATTTTTTGTCAAAGATTGTTGTTTACAGAGAATGTATAATCAGTATCTACTTCACACTAGATTTCTCTTTAGGCAAGCCATTTTTTTTACGCCGATTTTCTAACTTGAAAACCGTCTCGATTATCAAAATTGTTTTTCTTTTCAGGGAGAAAAAGTTTTTTACCTAATCAAGCCAACACCTGCCAATCTAACTTTATACCAGAGATGGATGAAGGCCAACAACCAGTCAGAAATGTTTTTTGGTGATCAAGTAAGTACATAAGCATAATTTACTCCATGCACACCATTTGTGTGGCATAAACTGTTTTTAGTTTCAGTAAACTGCAATCATTAACCCTTTAATTATCTGTTCCATAGTACCACGGGTTTGAGGTCACTGTTGGTGCCGTAGTACTACGCCATTAGCTCAGCTCACTCAGATAAGATGTGAGCAGTAAATTTGGGCCTAGGTATGAGAGAGTGAATCTATGCAGTAAATGTGCACCATATAAAAAAAATGCTGCAGCACATTGCATAAGGAGAAAAAACTGCGACAGTGTTTTTGGTTTAAAAAGGTGACTTTGCGGTGTATTTCATATGGTTTTTTTATGGTTGTATTCTCGTTTTGTTGGTTTCATTTGATAGACTTGAAGATTTTTTTTTTAACACGTCGGCCATTTCCCACCAAGGCAGGGCGACTCAAAAAAAAAAAAAAAAAACTGAAAGAAAGAAAAAACTTTCATCATTCACATCATTAAACACTTTCACTGTCACTCATACATAATCACTGTCTTTGCAGAGGCGCTCAGATACAAGAGCTTAGACGTCCCTCCAAACTGCCAATATCCCAAACTCTTCCTTTAAAATGCAGGCATTGTACAGTAGGGCCCTGCTTTACAGCATTCCACTAATACAGATATTTCAGATTATGACCAGAAGTCTCTATACGGCTCCCCCACCTGACTTTCTAATATGGTCACCACTGGTCACCCAGTTTTACATTCTCTCTGAGCACAACTCTCCATTATGTCTGGAAACTTTCCAAAATTTCAAATGTTTTAAAATTATTTCATATTTTATATACGTATACTCGGATAATTATACTTATGTTTTCCTGTACCTAAATAAACTTACACACTGTGCTGGCATGCAGGTACACGCTAAAATGACTAAGGGTGTCTTATTAGTCTTGAAGACACCATATTAATAATAACACAATAATCACTCTGAGGTGCACTAAATGTCGTATATTATGTTAATATAGAGTTTTTGATTAATCCATCTATTTTTTTTTTTCAAAATTATACAATAAACATGCTCTGTAACATATAAACATGATAAATACACCCACAGTAGAATAAATTAACATATATACGAGATGTTTTTCCAGTCATCTTGTTGGAGTGTCTGAAAGAATAAGGTTTTCTCTAGTTCAACACCTAAGAAAATGTGTATGCCATCACTCAGTGTTATTCCTTCTAAAAATGGTGTTACATGAGTATAGGAGTGTTTCTCTTTATTTATTCTACTTTACTAACATGGAGACAACTTGTACACAATGTAAGGTGTCTGTATTATGGTATAAGAGTCAGACACGGGAATGAAAGTGTATCAACCAAAACCAGATGCGTTCGTCTGTTTGTTTACATACTCTGTGGCTTTGCCCTCTTTCATTTACTTGTTCTCTCTCTCTTGTTTAT
Source organism: Cherax quadricarinatus (assembly GCF_026875155.1). Classification (NCBI taxonomy): domain Eukaryota; kingdom Metazoa; phylum Arthropoda; class Malacostraca; order Decapoda; family Parastacidae; genus Cherax; species Cherax quadricarinatus. Next base: position 7,393,050 of record NC_069491.1, read on the forward strand.
ACGTTTTTATGTCGTTTACTCGCCTCTCGCCCTACATTAAGACCACAAATATTTTAAGCTAAGTAATGCGTGTTCTGTACATGCATTTTATTGCTCCAGGGTGCTGTAAATGTCGTAGTATATTACCTGTGGGTGTGCTGGCCAGGAGGGCTACTATACCTACCACACCTGACTTCTTACAAATACGTACTACTCGCTCCTCACCCTACATTAAGACTACAAATATTTTGAGGTAAGTAATGAGTGTACTGTGTGTGTATTTTACTTTTTATTGTTTTTTAATGCCTAGTTCTGTTGCTAAATTAATATGTATTAGTGGAAGCTTGTTACCTTGCACATATATGCATTTATTAGTGGAAAATATGACATTCTACTTTCTGGCGATGTCCACTCTCCGGGGGTAGCCTGGAACCTAACCTGCCATATAAGTAGGGCCCTACTGTATTTCCCATTTCTAGGATTCAAGTCTGGCTAACCGGTTTCCTTGAATCCTTTCACAAAATGTTACCTTGCTCACACTCCAACAGCTCATTAAGTCCCAAAAACCATTCGTCTCCATTCACTCTTATCAAGCTCAGACATGCCTGCTGTATGTCCAAACCCCTTGCACTCAAAACCTCTTTTACCCCTTCCCTTCATCCTTTCGTAGGACAACCCCTACCCCTTCTTCCCTCCACTACAGATTATACACCCTCCAAGTCATCCTGTTCTGCTCTATCCTTTCTAAATGACCAAACCAACTCAACAACCCTGTTAATAATACTTTTAGTAACTCCACATCACCTCTTAATTTCCATTTTACAAATTCTCGGCATAATATTTACACCACACATTGCTTATAGACACAACATCTCCACTGCCTCCAGCTTTCTCCTTACTGCAACATTCATAACCTACGATTCTTTGGGTCACCTTACCTTAGTGAGACCTATCATTGATAAAAACTACTGAAATATAATGAATAAATACTGTAGCTGCAAATGCAGAGCTAAGCTTTTGAGTCCCAGCTTTAGTCTGTCACATAGTTTTTTGAAAGTTCTTAATGATTGTGGCACTTAACTTCCTCTTGTAAATTATTCCATTCTGCTACTCTGAAAAAAAAAAAATAGTATCCTTTCAGCAGCTTTTCTTTCTTAATTTATAGTTTGGGTCTCTTATTCTACCAGTTGATTGTGTTACCTGAAGGTTATTTGAAGATGATTCTGGGTGTCACCATCTTTGCAGCCCAGTCACAGACCAGACCTCTTAATTGATAGCCTGATCAACCATGCTGTTGATCCTAGCTGCATGAAGTTCATTGTAAGCACCACCATCTGGCTGATCAGGAAATAACTTGAGAAACTTGTCTAGTTCCTTCTTGAAAACCATGAGCCTGTTGGTATTTCCTCTTGTATTTGAAGGGAGTCTGTTCAAAAGTCTTGGTGCCTTTACACTTGCCGAGTTGTTGCTTGGTGTACTCGGTGTGCCCCTGCTCTTCGTTAGAGGTATTTGCACTGTTTTCCAAGCCTCTTCCTCTTGTAAAGAGTAACTTTGGCATGCAGATTTGGGTCCAATCCTCAAAAAAAAAATTCATGTGTAAATTATATTGTACTTTTCTAATTTATTTTCCAGGCAGTACAATTCAAGGTATGTACTGTAGTTGTTCATAATTTATGTGCTTGACTGAATTTGTAAGTTTAATGAAGGTTCTTTGCACATTCTCCAGTTTTGTAATTGCATCTGCTTTAAATTGTAGGTAGTAGGTTGGTAGACAGCAACCGCCCAGGGAGGTACTACCATCCTGCCAAATGAGTGTAAAACGAAAGCCTGTAATTGTTTTACATGATGGTAGGATTGCTGGTGTCCTTTTTTCTGTCTCATAAACATGCAAGATTTCAGGTACGTCTTGCTACTTCTCCTTACACTTAGGTCACACTACACATGTACAAGCATATATATACACACACCCCTCTGGGTTTTCTGCTATTTTCTTTCTAGTTCTTGTTCTTGTTTATTTCCTCTTATCTCCATGGGGAAGTGGAACAGAATTCTTCCTCCGTAAGCCATGCGTGTTGTAAGAGGCGACTAAAATGCTGGGAGCAAGGGGCTAGTAACCCCTTCTCCTGTATATATTACTAAATTTAAAAGGAGAAACTTTAGTTTTTTCTTTTGGGCCACCCCGCCTCGGTGGGATACGGCTGGTACGTTGAAAGAAGAAAAGAAGAAAAAGAGAAACTTTTGTTTTTCTTTTTGGGCCACCCTGCCTCGGTGGGATACGGCCGGTTTGTTGAAAGAAGAAGAATCTGCTTTAAATGGGGCTGTTTGTGTCAATAGTATTCCAGTCTGGAGAGCTGTCAGTTTTCTTGCATTTGTGATAGCAGTGCTGAAGTGGTCCTTGAATACAAAATATTCTGTTTAGCTCTACTAAGTCCCTCACATTCCTCTTGACTGCTCTGTTGGGTATTTTGAGTTTGTGTTATACTCTGTTTCAGTTTTTAATTCTTAATATTTTCCATAGCAAAGTAACTGAATTTTTTTCTCATTGAACATCATTATTTTCTGTGACCCACTGTAAAACCTGGTTAATATCAGTTTGGATATTTGCTGTCTTCAATGGACGCCACTCTGATACATATTTAGCATTGTCTGCAGTGAATGGTACAATACTATGACTCATATCTTTGCCTATGATGGATATGAGAATGAGTATTATGCCATAAGGGACAGAGGTTTTCACTGTGGTGACCTCTGATTTTACCCTGTTGAGTTTATTACTTTTTGTAGGTAGTAGATCAGCAGACTGGAATCATTTAGGGAGGTACTACCATCCTACCAGATAAGTCTGAAATGGAAACCTGTAATTGTTTTACACAGTAGTAAGATTGCTGGTGTGTCTGCATTCAGTCTCATAAACACATGAGATAACAGGTACTTCTTGCTACTACTTAGGTCACACTACATGTATATGTATACATGTATATGCACACATATCTAAGTTTTCTTCTATTTTTATTAATAGTTCTTGTTCTTATTTATTCCCTTTCATTCCCATGGGGAAGTGGAAAAGACTCTACTCCCCAAACCTTGCATGTTGTAAGAGGCGACTAAAATGCTGGGAGCAAGGATCTAGTAACCCCTTCTCTTGTATAAATTACAGATTGTAAAAATGAAAAACTTTATAAAATTGGGATGTTTGAATGTGTGTGGATGTAGTGCAGATAATGAGAAAGATATGATTGTGAATGTTATGAATGAAAAGAATCTGGATGTCCTGGCTCTTAAGTGAAACAAAGCTGGAGGGGGGTAAGAGTTTCAGTGACCAGAAATATAGGGAATTAGGTCTGGAGTATCTGAGAGTGTTAGACCTAAGGAAAGAGTACCAGTAATGTTAAATGACCTGTCATAGAAGGAAAAGAGGGTCTATAAATTTATAAATTCAAGAATTACGTGGATTAAAATAAGGGTCAGATGCAAAAAGTGGGTTATACTAAGTATTTATGCACTTGGAGAAGAGGAGAGAGGTTTTGGGAGATGCTAAGTGTGTGTTTAGGGAGTTGTAAACCAACTGAGAGTAATTGTGGTAGGGGACCTAAATGCTAAAGTTGGAGAAACTGTTAGAGTGCAAAACAAGTAAGTTTGGGGTGCCAAGGGTAAATGATAATGGGGGCCTTTAATTGAACCTTGTATAGAAAGGTGTTTGGTAATAGGTAATACGTATTTTAAGAAGTGTACATTATTTTGTTGTAATTTCAGTGAGAGTAAGAAGTAAATAGGATACAAGGGGAATGGTATCAGTGAGTAAGAGAGAAGTGAGAGTTTATAAACTAAAAGAGGAAACAGGGTAAGATATAAGCGACTGTTGGGAGAAAGATAAGCTAGTGAGAATGGAGAATGATAAGCTAGTGAGAATATAGGTAATGAGGTGGTGGTTGAAGAGGTATGGGGTAGATTTAAGAATGCACTGTTAGTGTGTTCAGCAGAAGATTGTGGATGTAAGATAATTGGTGTGGGAAGGAAGAGGATTGATTGGTGGAATGATGAGGTAAAGAGAGTAGTAAGAGAGGTAAAGTTAGCATATGAGATATTTATACAAAACAGAACTGAGAAAAGGAGGGTGGAATATATTGAGAGAAAAGGGGAGGTTAAGAGAGTGGTGAGTGAGTATAAGAGGAGAACAAATGAGAAAGTGGGGGAGGTTCTGTCAACAAATTTTGCTGAGAATAAGCAAATGTTTAGGAGTGAGATTAATAGGTTAAGAAAGTCTAGGTATACTATCAAGGATTCCTTAGAAGTCAAATGGTGTTGGAGTTCTATCAGAAATTTTGGAAATGTTGGAAAAGTTTTGGGTCTTGCTAACAAAAAATTAACTTGGATTGTCACTTTTTAGTTTGATTAATGTTTCACTGTTCATTTCTTTGTTACCATTAATGTAAGAACCATCTCCTTTAAGCAAAGGTTCAATACTGGATGTGGGTTTTGCCTTAGATTTTGCATATAAAAGTACAAGTATCTTCACCAGGTGCCAGATCAGCCAGGCTGTGATGGATATGTTGGTCAGTGGGCCACCAGCAGCAACAGCCTGGTTGACCAGGCAAGTACCAGATGAGCCTAGCCTATGTCCGGGCTCCAAAAGCAGAAAAACTCTCAGAACTCATCAGAGGTATATCAAAGGCAAAATTTATAATTAATATTTTAAAATCTTGTAATAACACTTTAAGTATGTGAAATTCTTTCTTCTCTCAAATTCTTTTATAATGCTGTATGTGGTTACCATCTTTTTACTCTTCCTCCTTTCAGTCAGATGTCCTGCCCGATGCTTTCACCCTTTCCTTACAATTTGTACATTTTTAGCTTGAAGAGCTATTTCATAACTTGTCTTTGGACTTGTGTACTGTTAGGTGTAAACACTATACCATCTCTGTGTGTTCCCAGTTTTGCTTAAATGTATATCAGGAATGCATCTTTATTACTATGTAGGGGTTTGTTGCATGTTTTTTCAAATTTGAATGTTTAGTAGTGTAGTTCCTTTTAATTATTAGATGTTTCATTTGTTTAGGTTGATACCTGTTACCGATGTGTGGTTCATGCCGGTGAAACGTTATTCATCCCTACTGGCTGGATCCACGCAGTGCTCACACCTACAGATACACTTGTGTTTGGTGGTAATTTCCTTCATTCTCACAACATTGAACTTCAGCTTCAGTAAGTACTGTACATTAAAATTTCATGCCTGGCTGTTTCTTGTAGTGTTTGCTAATATTAAAAAAGATCTTTGGAATTAATATTTGTAAATCTAAATCGTAGTTTCATATTCTTTATACTAAGCTTTGAAGCTCGAGTTGTCCATAGAAGTATGAGTATGGGGAATAAAAATGGGGACTTTTCCTCCCACTGATATATATTTTTTTTTTCCCAACACATCGGCCATCTCCCATAGAGACAGAGTGACCCAAAAAAGAAAAACACTTTCAGCATCATTCACACACAATCACTGACTTTGCAGAGGCACCCATATACAACAGTTTAGATGTCGCTCCAAACAGCCAATATCCCAGACCCCTCCTTTAAAGTGCAGGCATTGTACTGCCCACCTCTAGGACTCAAGTCCAGCTAACCGGTTTCCCTGAATCCCTTCACACAATATTGCCCTGCTCACACTCCAACAGCTCGTCAGGTCCCAAAATCCATTCATTTCCATTCACACCTGTCTAACATACTCACACATATCCAAACCCCTTGCACACAAAACCCCTTTCCCTTCCCCCCCATCCTGTTTTATAGATACACACATATAAATGTTAGAAAATCTGAAACACTTCCGGTCCCAAGCATTTTGGATAAAGGATTCTCAGCTGTATTAAGAAAATAAATGAAAATTAAGATCTGTGTGTATACTTCTATGTGTACATGTACAGTAGGGCCCCACTTATATGGCAGGTTAGGTTCCAGGCTACCACTAGAAAGCGGACATCGCCGGAAAGCAGAACACCATTTTTTCCATTAATAAATGCCAGATAACAAGTTTACATTAATATATATTAAAGTTAGCAATAGAACTAGGTATTAAAAAACAATATAAAGTAAAATACACACACAGTACATTCATTACTTACCTTAGAATATTTGTAGTCTTAATGTAGGTTGAGAGGTGAGTAGTATTTATTGTAAGAAGTCAGATGTGGTAGCCCCCCTGGCCACCCCACCCACATGTAATATACTACGACATTTAAAGCGCCCTACAGCAATAAAATGCATATCACAGGAAACCCCGGATTTCGTACTTAATCCGTTCCAGAAGGTCTGTCTAAATCCGAAACGTACAAAAACCAAAGTAATATTTCCCATAAGAAATAATGTAAATACAATTAATCTGTTTCAGACACCCAAAAGTATTAACAAATACATTTTATTGATAGTAACTATAGTTTTACATACAGAAAACAATGAGAAATAAATATAAATGACTAATGAAATGGATAAATTAACATTTAAATCACTTTTAGCTTTATGTATTAAAGAGTCTTGTTGGCGTATGGAGACAGTGAGGAGAGTTTGTTTGGAGACAGGAAAAAATACTTGAATATGATGCTAATATCAACTCTTCGGCTTATGTATCTATCACAATTCATGTAATGTGACATAATAAACAATATTAATAACATAGAAATGTGATATACAGTGGACCCCCGGTTAAAATCTTTTTATTCTTAGTAGTCTATGTTCAGGTGCCATGTACCTGACAATTTTTCCCATAAAGGAAATATTGTGAGTATGATTAGTCATTTCATGAACCCCCAAACATACACGTACAAACGCACTTACATAAATACACTTACATAATTGGTCGCATTTGGAGGTGATCGTTAAGCGGGGGTCCACTGTATACTCTAGAATGAATAAAATATGTCATTATGTATGTGATTAGTGGTGGCTATGGCAGCTGCCATTCTCTCTCCTGTTGTGACTATATATCTTCCCATTATGTATTATAAAAGGAAACTGTTTGTGAGGCTAACTGCATTACATCATAGTTTCATAAGGAAAACATTGAAACAATGTATGTAATTTATAAATAATAATTATTGTATAAAAACATAATAATGTAAAGAAAAAAAATGGTTATTGTATGTATACTGTAGTACACACTTACTTTGGAGGAGATGCTGGCAGAGGTTTAGGGTGGTGGAAGATAGCGCAGGTGGCGTATGCTGTCAGTGACCCTATAAACCAACAACATTGGAGTAGTTAGTTCCATGTCGTCCTTTTTCTATCACTTAATCGCTTAACTTACTTGCTACACTTTATCACTGGCTGGCGCTATAGCCTTTATCAACTCCTGCTATTTTAGTATCGTGCATATCATAGACTCTCTGAATCACTGAAGAATTTTATCATGTTTCTCGCCTTCTTTACCATGGTGGCTTATTTCGCAGTCACAATCAATAAACAAGCACAAAAACTGCGAAATGTTTCGGATGACCGCTCACTCAACCAGTGACTGAGCCAGACTGAGGCGGTGTCCTGGCAGGCGGATGTGTCTGATATGTACGATTCCCGGGACAAGGTACGAAATCCAGAGCAAAATTTCACCCAAAAAAGCGTTCTAAATCCAAAATGTCTGATATTCGGTGCATGCGAAATCTGGAGTTCCACTGTGCAGTATACTCATTACCTGCCTTAAAATATTTGTAGTCTTAATGATCTTAGTGTAGGGTGAGATGTGAATAGTATTTATTTGTAGAAAGTCGGGTGTGGGAGGTATGGTAGCCCGTCTGACCACCCTACGTACTGCGACATTTAAAGCTCCCTTGAGTGATAAAATCCATATACAGTACATTCATTGCTTGTCTTAATATATTTGTAGTCTTAATGTAGGGTGAGAGGTGAGTAAATGATACAAAAACGAATAAATGAGAGAGAGAGAAGGAATGAGTAAATGAGACAGAGCCGCAGAGTAAGTATGTAAACAAACGGACGAATGCATCTGATTTTGGGTGATACACGTTCATTCCTGTGTCTGTGAATGTTATACCATAATTCAAACACCTTACATTTTGTCCAAGTTGTCTCCACATTGGTAAAGTAGAATAAATAAAGAGCAACACTCTCATTCTCATATAACACCATTTTTAGAAGGAATAATGCTCTGAGAGAAGGCATATGAAAGGAATAATTTTCTACAGTTACTCCCAGTAATACTATTGTATACACATTTTCTTTGGTGTTGGACTATAGAAAACATTATTTTTTCCGACACTCCGACAACACGACTGGAAAACCATCTCATGTTAATTTATTCTACTGTGGGTGTATTTCATGTTACATAGCATATTCATTTTATAATTTTGAAAAAAATATCATATTGATTAATCAAAATGTCTATATTAACATATACGACATTTAATGCACCTCAGAGTGATTATTATTGTGTTGTTATTAATATGGTGTCAAGACTAATAAAACACTTAGTGATTTTAACTTGTACCTTTATGCCAGCACAGTGTGTAAGTTTATTTAGGTACAGGTACACCTAAGTATAATTGTCAGAGTATATATAAAATAGCTTTAAAATTTTAAATTTTGGAAAGTTTCCAGACATAATGGAGAGTCGTGCTCTCGGAAAATGTAAGCAAACTGGGTGGCCTGCATTGACCTTATTAGAAAGTCAGGTGGGGGAAGCCGTGTAGAGAGTTTTGGTCATAATTTGAAATGTCCATATTAGCGGAATACCATTAGGTTAAACTCCGTAAAGCAGGGCCTTACTGTATATGTAATAGTATGACATAGGTGTGAGTAGAAGTAGCAAGATGTACCTATTTTCTTGCATGTTTGTCAGACAGAAAGAAAAGATTATAATTTTTTATTCTACTTATTTTTTTCAAACTGTGAGAAACAGGATTTTTGTTTTCTGAATTTATCCCACACACAGGAAATTTTAATTCTGGGTATGCCACAATTTAAGGATTAAATAATTTATGTTGAGAATTTCTCCTTTTTCCAGTGAATACTTGATCTGCCGTACTATATATGGTGTGTTGCCTTCTCTTTTATGTGCTGATTCATTAGATATTCTTCATTTATTACTGTTCCAGCATTGTGTGTTAACCAATCATTTTCTTTATGTTTAGATTCCCTTTTTACAGCGATTTTAGATTTTTCTGCGATAGAGTCCTTAGTATATTACGTAACCACTAAGTTGTACTCGCTGAGTTGTACTCTCCAACTTGTGTTTGTGGGGGTTGAGATTGGTCCTTCTTTCTAGACCACTTGGATCACCATCATTGCTTTCTGGATTCTTGAGCCTTATCATTTTTTGCTCTTGAAGAAACTGCGTATTGAGTTTGTCTCCTCCACTTTCTTATACAAGATATTTCACTTTTCAACTAGTATGTGTATAGGTATGTATGTATAGCATTTATGCATGTATGTACATATGAATGTATGTACGTATGTTTAACAGTTCGCAAACAGGCGAAAATATTTACAAGCATTATATCCACAGCATGACTCTAACCTGCAAACTCTGCATCAAAGTTTACAGTACTTTATCAATGACGCCATTACTCCAAATAAGTATGGGCATTTAGGCGGAGCTAGATGATGTTTCCCCATACCCTGGAGCACCAGGCTCATTTTCAAAGTTCTTTCAACACACCAGCTGTATCCCACCGAGGCAGGGTGACCCAAAAGAAAAAACGAAAGTTTCTCCTTTTACGTTTAGCAATATATACAGGAGAAGGGGTTATTAACCCCTTGCTCCTGGCATTTTAGTCACCTCTTACGACATGCATGGCTTACGGAGAAAGAATTCTTTTCCACTTCCCCATGGAGATAAGAGGAAATAAACAAGAACTGTTAAGAAAATAGAAGAAAACCCAGAGGGGTGTGTGTGTGTATATATGCTTGTACATGCATGTGTAGTGTGACCTAAGTGTAAGTAGAAGGAGCAAGGCATACCTGAAATCTTGAATGTTTGAGACAGAAAAAAGACACCAGCAATCCTACCATCATATAAAACAATTGCAGGCTTTTGTTTTACACTCGGCAAGACAGTAGTACCTCCCTGGGCGATTGCTGTCTACCAACCTACTACCTAGGGTTTTCAAAGTTATTTCATCAAATCCTGCCACATGCAGTGAACAGTGAAAGAGATTTGAAATGCTTAAGGGGAAATAGACTACTCAGCGCGAACGAAAAATTTTTGTCGAAAAATTCACAAATTGAGTTAATCTTATAGAAAAATAGCTTAACTCTCTGGCAACACAATGGTACCAGAATCATTGTTCTATGACATTCCTACAAGGAATTATGGTTATTTAAAACACCTAGGGTGATGTCACCACCCGCGGCAGGTGTGCTCGCCTGTCGTCAATTTTCATTTTTTTTTCCGTTTTTTTTCGTGTATTTATTGTGTTATTCTTTCTAAGATAATAATTGACGATTTGGCCTCATAATACAGTGGGTGGGACTTATTCGTAGACTTCCAGCCAACCAGGAACCTTCTGGCACCATTTTGCCGATTTTTTTTTTTTTTTTTTTTTTCAACAAGTCGGCCGTCTCCCACCGAGGCAGGGTGACCCAAAAAAGAAAGAAAATCCCCAAAAAGAAAATACTTTCATCATCATTACAACACTTCACCACACTCGCACATTATCACTGTTTTTGCAGAGGTGCTCAGAATACAACAGTCTAGAAGCATACACATATAAAGATACACAACATATCCCTCCAAACTGGCCAATTATCCCAAACCCCTCCTTTAAAGTGCAGGCATTGTACTTCCCATTTCCAGGACTCAAGTCCGACTATATGAAAATAACCGGTTTCCCTGAATCCCTTCACTAAATATTACCCTGCTCACACTCCAACAGATCGTCAGGTCCCAAGTACCATTCGTCTCCATTCACTCCTATCTAACACGCTCACGCACGCTTGCTGGAAGTCCAAGCCCCTTACCCACAAAACCTCCTTTACCCCCTCTCTCCAACCCTTTCGAGGACGACCCCTACCCCGCCTTCCTTCCCCTATAGATTTATATGCTTTCCATGTCATTCTACTTTGATCCATTCTCTCTAAATTTTGCTGATGTCATGGAAAATTCCAGTCTCGGGATGGCCGGGGAATATGCTTCAATATAACGCTATTATAGCTTCTATGGCTTATTTATCTATCACAATTGATCTAATATGACATAAACAATATAAATAACAAAGAAATATGGTAAATACTCCAGAATGAATAATATATGGCATATTCTCAGAGCGTTCCCTCTGGAATAAAAGACTCCCATCGTCAGGAATGGGCTTCCATTCTCCTTCTTTCACCTCCAGGGTCCTTATATTAAAGAAAATGAACATGGGGTAACTATGATATACACTCGTAATGCTGAGAAAAATCCTATTTTCTCGAAAAAAAAAAAATTGGTGGTCCGGCTGTTTCGCGGATTATCTCGGAAGTAAGTTATTCACATATATGAGCCAGTATATTTTTTAATAATAGCAGGAATGTAATGAAATTCACAGAGAACATAAAGGAAAGATTGTTTTATAAGCAAATGGACAGTTTTTTGAGATATCATAATTTGTTTTTGATTTTTGTGAGGGCAAAAGTCAGATATTTGGCTGAATGTCAAAACCATACAAACTTTGTTTTTAAAAATGAAAAAAGTATAAATTACAGTTTGGACGTCCATTTGAAATAAAGTTTAGCATTGTTTTATGCGTAGATAATGCCAAAACAGCTTCTCCAAGTCCCATTACGAAAATACTGTTCAATATGTATGATTATTAGTAAATAATTTTTTTCTCAGTTGTTTTTTGACCTATCTTATTGAAACTTGGTCACATTACTATTGAAAGGTGCTTCTTTACATACAAAAAAAAAAAATGAAAGAAATCAAACGAAAAATAAAAAAGTTCAATTGCGAAAATTACATTACCACAAATTACATTATCACAAACAGGCAAAATTATTTGCAAATATAATCCCTACATCCACAGCAGGACTCAAACCTGCAATCATGGATAAAGTACACATATGTACTGTGAACTCCGATGCAGAGTTTGCAGGTTCGAGTCCTGCTGTGGATGTAGAGATAATGTAGGTATGTATGTATGTACGGCAGGCTCTGCTTTACAGTGCTTCGCTTTACAGCTTTTCGCTAATATAGCAGTTTTCAGTTATACCCGTTCTTCGTTTATTCAGACTTAGTACAATATATACCCCACTTGCTATAAGCTAAGGATGTACAATGGACCCCCGGATAACGATATTTTTAAATTCCAGAAGTATATGTTCAGGTGCCAGTACTGACCGAATTTGTTCCCATAAGGAATATTGTGAAGTAGATTAGTCCATTTCAGACCCCCAAACATACAAGTACAAACGCACTTACATAAATACACTTACATAACTGGTTGCATTGGGAGGTGATCGTTAAGCGGGGGTCCACTGTATATGCATATTTTAGGCCTAGCTATATTGCTCACCTAATATAGTGCAAACATGTTATCAGGCTTTTTTATGTATTTGAAATTGAAAAAAAAGTTATGATTCACTTTACAGCAGTAGCTCTGAACCTAACCTGCTGTATAAGTGGGGCCCTCCTGTATGTATGTATGTATGAATAATGTATGTATGTATAAATTTATATAGTATTTACTTTTTATTATTCTAGGATATATGAGCTAGAGAAACAAATCAATGCTCCTGAGAAATTTCGATTCCCACACTATGAATGTGTGTGCTGGTACACAGCCTCCAGGTTGGTGATGGAACTAAAAGATATGGCTGCAGCTGGAACAAGAGTCCCTCCAATTATGATTGCTGGTGCCCGGGCACTCTCTTCAGCCCTCAGACAATGGGGAGGAGAGGTAATATATTATTTTACAAAAGTAACAGTTAAATTGACCAAGGGATGATTTATTTTGTCATTTTTTTTTTTGTATTCTTTCCTCTTTCTGTTCATGTATGCATGCATTTATTCAATGCACCGACTGTCTCTCATGGAGGCATTGTGATCCAAAAAAGAAAGAAACATTTTTGTCATCTTTCAGCACATTAACCATCATTCACACATAATCACTGTATTTGCAAAAGTGGCCAGATATGATATTTCAGATGTCTCTCCAACTGCCAATATCCCAAATCCCTCCTTTAAAGTACAGGCATTGTACTTCTCATTTCCAGGACTCAAGTTCAGCTAACCAGTTTCCCTGAATCCCTTCACAAAATATTACCCTGCTCATACTCCAACAGCTCGTCAAGTCCCAAAAACTATTAGTCTCCATTCACTCCTATCTAACACGCTCACGCACGCTTGCTGGAAGTCCAAGCCCCTCGCCCACAAAACCTCCTTTACCCCCCTCCCCCTCCAACCTTTTTTGGGATGACCCCTACCCTGCCTTCCTTCCCTAGCAGATTAATAAACTCTCCAAGTCATTCTACCATGTTCCATTCTCTCTGAATGACCAAACCACCTCAACAGCACCTCTTCAGCCCTCTGACTAATACTTTTAGTAACTCCACACCTCCTCCTAATTTCCACACTACAAATTCTCTGCATAATATTTACACCACACATTGCCCTTATTCATGACATCTCCACTGCCTCCAGCTGCCTCCTCACTGCAGCATTTACAACCCATGCTTCACATGCACCATTCGGCTTTTTTTCCTTCATCAATTCTATGGTTTACCTCATGCTTCATAAGCCCATCCACTGACAAGTCAACTCCCAAATATCTGAAAGCATTCACTTCTTCCAAACTCCCTCCCACTACTGTGATGTCCAATTTTTCTTTTTCTAAATCGTTTGATAACCACATCACCTTACTCTTATCTACGTTCACTTTCAACTTTCAGCCTTTACACACACTCCCAAACTTGTCCACTAACCTTTGCAACTTTTCTTTAGAATTTCCCATAAGCACAGTATCATCAGAAAAAAGTAACTGTGTCGGCTCCCATTTTGCATTTAATTCCCCATAATTTAATCTCACCTCTCTCCTCAACACCCTAGCATTTACTTCTTTTACAACCCCATCTGTAAATACGTTAAACAACCATGGGGACATTACACATCCCTGTCTAAGACCTACTTCTACTGAGAAGCAGTCTCCCTCTCTCCTACACCACCCTAATCTGAGCCTCACTATCCTTATAAAAACTCTTTACAGCATTTAGTAACTTACTACTTATTCCATACACTTGCAGCATCTGCCACATTGTTCCCCTGTCCACTCTATCATATGCCTTTTCTAAATCCTTTAATGTAATGAAAACTTCCCTACCTTTATCTAAATACTGTTCACATATTATATGCTTCAATGTAAACTCTTGATCTACACATCCCCTATCCACTCTAAACCCTTGTTGCTCATCTGCAATCCTACTCTCTGTCTTACCTCTAATTTTTTCAATAATAACCCTACCATACACTTTACCTGGTATACTCAGTAAACTTCTTCCCCTATAATTTTTGTAATCTCTCTTGTCCCCCTTCTCTTTTATATAAAGGAATTATACACGCTCTGTCAATCCTTAGGTACCTTCCCTTCTTTCATTCATTTATTAAACAAATACACCAACCACTCCAATACCATATATCCCACTGCTTTTAACATTTCTGTCACGATCCTATCAGTTCCAGCTGCTTTAATCCCCTTTCATTTCACATAATGCCTCATGCAGCTCCCCCACACTTTCATCCTGCTCTTCCTCACTCTTAAAAGATGTTATGCCTCCCTAGCCATTGTATGAAATTACTGCCTCCCTTTCTTCATTGACACTTGAAAGTTCCTCAAAATATTCCCGCCATCTACCCAAATACCTCCAGTTCCCCATCTACTACTCCCCTACTCTGTTTTTTAACTGACAAATCCATTCATTCTCTAGGCTTTTTTAACTTTTTTATCTCACTTCAAAAATTTTTCTTATTCTCAGTAAAATTTCTTGACAGTGCTTCTCCCACTCTATCATTTGCTCTCCTTTTGCACTCTCTCCCCACTCTCTTCACCTTTCTTTTACTCTATATATACTCTGCCCTTCTTATATCACTTTACTTTGTAAAAACCTCTCATAAGCTACCCTTTTCTCTTTTATCACACCCTGTACCTCATCATTCCTCTTTCCTCCTGCACCCACTCTCCTATAGCCACAAACTTCTGCCCCACATTCTAATACTGCATTTTTAAAACTTTCCCATCCCTCTTCAACCCCCACCCCCCCCCCCACATACTTGCACTAGTCAACCTTTCTGCCATTTGTTACTTATATCTCACCCTAACTTCCTCCTCCCTTAGTTTGTAAACTTTCACCTCTCTCTCTCACTTGTTAGCATTTTCCTTTTGTCCCATATGCCTCTTACTCTAACTGTAGCTACAACTAGATAATGATCCGATATATCCGTTGCCCGTCTATAAATATGTACTGTATCTCTAATTAATATTTTCTTTCAAATAAAAGAGTATTTTTTTAAATAATTTTTGTAGTTTTGAATGATGGGTGGGGATGTTGCAGTATTTTTTGGCTCATTTGAATTATAATATCTATGAGCTTCTGGAAAGACAGCTAGAGTGCAAGTTCACTGTGTTTCCTATTGATCACCCTACCTTGGTTGTGTGCACTTTTGTATGATAAGTATTAAACCCCATACATGACCAAAAAAAAGGGCACTTGCCTTATTAGTTGACATCTCAGATCCTCGGCAGCCGCATGCTGAGGATCTCCTTCAATCTTGGCTCTCTCTGTCCCACAGGTCTGTGAAAGGTGACCCTGGTTAACTCTTCGTCCTAAGAATTATATATTCCTCTATTTCATTTTAGCTACGTGGAACATTGAGGACGATATCTACCTGGTATTGGGCTATTGCCCTTGTGTCATGACCTTGTTATGGTGTGACTTATTCATCTAACATGGACCTAGGTACTGCAGTAAGGTAAGAGGACGAATTTAAGAGAGAGAATAGGACCTACCTGGCTCATTAGTAACAGGAGCCTTGTTACGCTGATGACGTCACGGAAGCCGGTGTCATTGACTTCAGTAAAGAAATGATGGATGTTGAATGGTTTAGTCACTCTGGAATGTTTGTTGGACATTATTTCAACACACTGGGTACTACATTGTTTAAAAGTCACTCGACTACCATCACTTGTTTGGAAGTTCACATTGTGAATATATTTGTGGAAACTGTCCATGGTAGGGAGAATGTTAGCAAGGACACGAATAGTTTTGACACTGTATCTTGCTCCAGTTCTCCCAATGATTGAACTTGAGAAACAACACGGAGATGCATATTGAACACTAAAGTAAGTTTATACTCATGATCAGACATTCTACTGTAGGATTTCCTTCACTCACACTAGTGGAACTAGAAGTCTAGTATTCCAGGAGATTGTCAGTGTGGTTAAGGGTTTATGAACGTAAGATACGGCTACAACTGTCTTTGTTTCAATGCAGTATGGTCTGCTGGCCTGACAAGTTCACCCAGCTTCCGCACACTCCTTGTCTGACATACGGAATAAAGATGCTCGATGCCAGTACGTATTTCCAACAGACTTCAATCAAGGATTACTGTTTCCTTCAGTTCTAGATATGGGCTGTAGGAATTAATATCCCTAGCTTTATTATCAAGTAGAAGGCAGTTTATCTCGAAGTTTTAATGGTCTGGGGAAACAGCAGTTCCCTCAGACTTAAACTCTAATGTACAGTTGACCAAATACTCTCTCGTAAGGAGAGGTTTGGTCTCATGACACCTTTGTCTAACATATGCTTCTGATCTGTGTTCAATTTGCAGTGTTTGCTTGGTAATGAACACATGCAGCTGAGCTGTTGTTTTGACATACGTTCAGTCTTCGTCTTGAGTGTGGGAATGAAAAGAGAGATCATAGCTACCCCCTTTTGAGAGGGGAGATATCACCCCCTTTCCTAAACTGGAGAATATTCTCCAGTTTAGGAAGGGGGAATAATATCCCCCCTCTCAAAAGGGATAGCTCTCTGAAATGGGGGTAGCCCTCTCAAATGGGTGTAGCCCTCTCAAATGGGGGTACCCCTCTCAAATGGGTGTATCTCTTGCAAAAGGAAGTAGCCCTCTCTTCCTAAACTGGAGAATATTCTCCACATTGGTGGAAAATGGATGATGTGTTAAAAAATAATGTATAGTATATACTATAATGAGACTTGCTCAGTGCTCTCTCTCTTATTGGTTATCATGAAAACATACGGTACTAATGATAAAGATAATGAAGCCTTCAGGAAACAGTGATATTCATCATTGTCATAATGTTAAGATGCAGTATGCAGTTTGGCATTTTTTTTTTTTTTTTTTAACACGACAGCTGTCTCCACCAAGGCAAGGTGACCCAAAAAAGAAAGAAACAATTTCACCCATCATTCACACATAATCATTGTCTTTGCAGAGGTGCCCAGACATAACAGTTTAGATGTCACACCAAACAGACTATGTCCCAAACCCCTCCTTTAAAGTGTAGGCATTGTACAGTGGAATCTCGATTTTTGTATGCCCTAATTTTGAGAATAACTAGTGTTATTCTCTATAAAATGTATTTTTTTTTAATATTTTTGGGTGTCGGAACGGATTAATTGGATTTACATTATTTCTTATGGGAAATATTGCTTCGAGTTTTCATACGATTCGGTTTTTGTCAGACTTTTGCAAACGGATTAATCACAAAAAAACAAAGTTCCACTGTATTCCCCACTCCAGGACCATAAGTCCAGCTAACCAGTTTCCCTGAATCCCTTCACAAAATATTACCCTGCTCACACTCCACTCTACTGTTGATATACCCTTTGTTTGCTTTTAGCACTTTTTTGTAAATGTTATAAGTAATATAATTGTTGGTATATTCTACCATTTATATACATTCTAACTACTTTTAGCATTTTATAATAAGATTGAGGTCTTAGTTAACTTATCCTTATTCTTCAGAACGGTAGAGGTGGGCTTGAGCCAGTGCCCCCAGGTATCAATCCTCTGAAGTTGTTTAAAGATCTTCAAAGGGAGATTCGTTCGGCTGAAAAGCAAGTAATTGCTCTAAACCCACCCAAACCTGAGCGTGAATCAAAAAGAAGAAAAAAGAAGGTCCTGGCAGAAGACTTCATTGACTACACCAATCTCACCAGCTTTAATAATGTTCTTGAAGAAAGATTGCCAGACAGGAAAGTCAAAGTACTCAAGGTCAACTCTCCTCAAGTAAGTTGTTTAAATATATGAACTAAGAATAGTTTTAAATTTTAGAATGAATTGCTGAAGTTTTGACTGAAAGAAATGTTTGAATTTTACAATAATTATAAAGTGTCACTTTTATAGGTCTCATTTTAGGTAACAAGGGTCACAATACACAGAAATGTTCTCTGACTGATGTATTCCTTAGTACCAACAAGTCTTGAATCAAGTTATCGTATCCTAGGGTTACGATAACTTGATTCAAGACTTGTTGGTACCGAGTTATAAAATTAAGTATTCGTTAAAAAAATACTGGGACCTTCACTTGTATGTTAACTACCAGTAAATATCACTGTCTTGGGGAATTAACTATTAATTCTAGCCAGAAAAATGGCTTAGAATAACCCCTTCTGATTTGGAGTGCTGACACCATTAGTAAATGTTTAAATACCCTTAAGATGGGGTAGGGATCAGCCTAAGAAGAAAGGGGGTAGAGGACATTTTGTGTGCAAGGGGCTTGGACTTCGAGCAAGCATGCATCATCATGTTAGATAGGAGCAAATAGAGATAAATGGTTTTTAGGACTTGACGTGCTGTTGGAGTGTGAGCAAGGCAACATTTATGAAGGGATTCAGGGAAGCCGGCAGGCCAGACTTGAGTCGTGGAGATGGGAAGTACAGTGCTTGCACTGTGAAGGAGGGGTGTTAATGTTACTGTAGTGTAAGCATGCCTCTGGCAAGACAGTGATGGAGTGAATGATGATGAAAGTTTTCTCTTTCAGGCCACCCTGCCTTGGTGGAAAACGGTCGATGTGTTAATGAAAAATAACTTTTTTTTTTTTTTTACACACTTGTCATCTCCTACTGAGGCAGGGTGACATTCTTCTTTTTACATTTAATAATTTATACAGGAGAAGGAGTTACTAGCCCCTTGCTGTTCTCATTTTAGGCACCTCTTACGACACGCGTGGTTCACGGAGGAAGGATTCTTCTCCATTTGCTCGTGGAGTATAAGAAAAATTACCTTATACAGTAGAGCATCAGATGTCTAGAAAACTTTGGACAATCTGGAATACTTGGGACCAAGCTGTTCTTTGATGATAATTCCTATCCACTTATCACTTACATCAGCCAGCTGCATCATCTATGCATCAGTATCTTCTTGTACACTTTGTTCATTTTTATTAACTTTCTTCTCTGCTTACACACTACATTATTATCCTGTATGTTGAAGATACCCTTAATGCCATGTTGTCAGTTTGTAGTAACTTTCATTACAGTGTGGCTAATATTGAGTTTGTGTATTCCAGTAGCAGTGGGCCCCACTTTTACAGCTGTTAGGTTCCTGACCCCAGGAGATAAGCTAAAAATGCCAGAGAGTGGAAAAGAGCAGTTTTAAATATTGAATACATCTAAAACCCCTGATAATGTATTTACACAACCATATATTCATTATGCAGTACAGCTAGGCATAAAAAATCAAATACAAAAGTAAAATACACACACAGTACATAAAATACTTGCCTTAAAATGTGGCACCAGTCGCCCTTCCCTTACACAGCTTTTGTGTGAAGATGGCGGAAAACTAGAAAAAGCACCAGACATAATGAACAATGGCTCAGTTGAAAACCACCAAAAACAAGGAATACCGCAAAGAGGGTACCAAATATATGGAAACCTCCTGTTTTGAAGAAATTTCACTCTTATGGAATATGCAAAATATGACCTAATATGAGAAATAGCATGAAAATTTAAAAAAGTAAATGATGATTTATTAAAAAAAATAGTCCATGTGAAACACAAAGACTTGCATAAATCAAAGTGTGGTGTGTGTGTGTGTGTGTGTGTGTGTGTGTGTGTGTGTGTGTACTCGCCTAATTGTACTCGCCTAATTGTGGTTGCAGGGGTCGAGACTCAGCTCCTGGCCCCGCCTCTTCACTGATCGTTACTGGATCCTCTCTCTCTCTGCTTCCTGAGCTTTGTGTGTGTGTGTGTGTGTGTGTGTGTGTGTGTGTGTGTGTGTGTGTGTGGTGTGTGTGTGTGTGTGTGTGTGTGTGTGTGTGTGTGTGTGCGCGCGTGTGTGTGGCGCGTGTGTGTGCGCGCGTGTGTGTGGCGCGCGTGTGTGTGGCGCGTGTGTGTGGCGCGTGTGTGCGCGCGTGTGTGTGCGCGCGTGTGTGGCGCGCGTGTGTGCGCGCGCGTGTGGTGCGGCGCGTGTGTGTGGCGCGCGTGTGTGAGCGCGCGTGTGTGAGCGCGCGTGTGTGAGCGCGTGTGTGAGCGCGTGTGTGAGCGCGCGTGTGTGAGCGCGTGTGTGAGCGCGTGTGTGTGTGTGCGTGTGTGTGTGCGTGTGTGTGTGTGCGCGCATGTGTGTGCGTGCGCGCATGTGTGTGCATGTGTGTGTGTGCGTGTGCGCGTGTGTTCACATTTCATACTGCATTTCTCGGTGTAGCGCCCACCCAGCTACAGTACCCACTCTATACATCATATCATTTTTTTTAGACAAATACTTGTAGCCTTTTAATATATGAATTGCACTTTCATGGAGAAGTGGAAAAGAATTCTTCCTCCGTAAGCTGTGCGTCATAAGTGGCAACTAAAACACCAGGAGCAAGGGGCTAGTAACCCCTTCACCTGTATAAATTATTAAATTTACAAAAAGAAAACAGTTTTGTTTTTCTGTCACCTGCCTTGGTGGGATATGGCCAGTTTGTCGAAAAAAAGCTCTAATAATGAGTCCAAGTGTGAAAGTAGAATCAAGGTTTCAAAAGCTATTAATAATCTGCTCACTTGTCTCATTTCTCTTGTACAGAGATCATATAGTGTTGCAGATAGTAAGAGTAAATTCAACATATTAATAGGAAAAATGCCTTAAAAACACTGTTAGTGCATGTCAAAAAACAATTTAAAAAATTTGTGTAATTTATATATTTTTTTTTTTTTTAACAAAATTCAGATAGTATTGAGTTTACTACTGGTGGGGAAAGTAGGAAGATGTGATGAGGGAAAGCCAGAATAAATTTCATCAGACAGAACTACTATATCTGAAGGTTGAATATTTCTTAAAAAATAAAATGTATTCCTTTACTTATTTTGCAAGTTTATAATTTGTTTGCCATTGTTGAACCATACTCACAGGTTTAGGGTTTCTGTTTATGATTCATTGCTGTATGAGAAGGTAAAAGTGCAGAAAAAACTGATGTCGCTGACTTCCCTCCATTCTTTGGTCTGTAAATATAAACTCAAATGATCAAATCTATTTTTCCTGTTTTTATGTGCAGGTTTATAATTAGCATTGCATTTTTGAAGGTGCAGGATTCAAATATAATCCAATACAAAGTGGGAGTTATCATAGTTGCTCTTTGCTGATGATGCAGTTCTGTTGGGAGTTTCTGAAGAGATACTGCAAAGGTTACCTTGGTGGAGGACTTTTGGAGAGTATATGTAAGAAGGAAATTGAATCTAAACATTGGAAAGAGCAACGTGGTGAGAGTAACAAAAAAGTCTAGGCAATGAAAGGTTGTATATCAGGTTGGTGGGAGGAAGTATGAAGGGAATGTATTCAAATGTTTGGGAATGAGCATGTAAGCAAATGTATCTGTGAAAGATGAGGTGAACCTTAGAATGAGGGAAAATGGTAGATGGTGTGTTGAAGCATCTGAGGCAAAAACATCAATGTACCAGCACTTATATGGGTATAAAGCATGGACTTCTAAAATTACAGCAAGGAGGAGGCTAGAGGAAGCAGCAATGTCATGTTTGAGAGCAATATCAGTGTTGGGTGTGAATATAATGCAAGGAATTTGGAGCTCTTGTACAAGATACTTGGAGGGTGTATAAATCTGTAGTGGAAGGAAGGTGGGGTAGGGATTGTCCTAGGAAAGATTGGAGGGAGAGGATAAAGGATGTTTTGTGTGCGAGAGGCTTAGATTTCCAGCAAATGTGCATCAGCATATTAGATAGGAGAAAGTGGAGGCAAATAATTTTTATGACGATGTGCTGTTGGAGTATGAGCAAAATAACATTAATAAAGGGATTCAGTGAAACCAGTTAGCCAGATTTGAGTCCTGGAGATGGGAAGTCTGGTGCCTTTGTTCTGAAGGAGGGGTGGAGATGTGTTGCAGTTTTTGAACTGTAGTATCAGCACTCCTCTGGCAAGACAGTGATGGAGTGATGGTGAAATTGTTTCTTCTTTTTTGGGTCACCCTGCCTTGTTGGGAAACAGCCGATGTGTTAAAAGAAAAATTTAGATCTTAGAAATTAGATGATGCCAAAGGTATAATTCAGAGGCCTGATGAGGATTTGTTGTATTTAGAAAGGATGGAACATGATTGTATGAATCCAGGGAGGAAGGAAGTATAGTTAGGGGTCATCCCACAAAGGGTTGGGAGGAAGGGAATAAAGTTTTTGAATGCTAGGGTCTTTATGGAAGAACGTTAGATTGAAGTAGGAGTCTGTCAAAGTATTGGTGGGTATCACCTAATTTTGTTGGAATCGGTATCGGCCTTAAACTGAGTATATTGGGGGATATAGGGTAATTTTGATGATGGTGTGGTTGGTATCGACTAATATTAATGGTATTAGTATTGACCTATATCTTGAATATTGGTATTGGTAAAATTTTTGGTATCATCCCATCCCTAGACTGGAGTGAGTGAAGACTAATGGATTTATGGCCTGACTTACTGCTGGTGTGAGTAGGGTGAAATATAGGAAGGGATTCAGGGGAGCCTGGTTTGCTGGACTTGGCCCTGGAGGTGGGAAGTAGTATCTGGTAAGACAGCTGTTACATGATTAATGTTGAATGTGCTTCCTTTTTTTAAGTCACCTTACCTCGATAGGAGACAGCTGTTGTGTTAAAAAATTAATTATTCTCCAGCTCTCAGAAACATTATTTTATTCAAGCCTGGTTGGTACAAGGTTACTTCTCTTTCTTTCATGATTTATTCATTAGTAAAAATATTATTAGCCTTCATATTTCCTGTCTAGTGGTTTGGTAAAAGCTATATAATCTACTATTATATTTTATGCATCTGTTTTGGAATGTGTAATAATGGGCACTTTTTACCCTTTAATTTTTGTATTATAAAATTGTGGCTTCTTATTGGATTCTGCAAATATAAACAAAATTATGTTCTTTATTGCTTCTTTCAGGTGGAAATTGGAGGTCCCGAACTTACTAGCATCACCGATGAACACCAGAGAACTCTGAAACTAGCACTTCCTAAGACTGCAACATACCCATATGGCCTTAGCTTTACATCCTCAGACTATGGCATGAGTGGGACTCCACCTCATGATCCCGAGTACCCTCAGTTCAAGAATGAGTATCCCAGTAATGTCAAGTAAGTAAGAGGAGGCACTTATTACACAACCTAAGTGGAATGCTTTGCAAGTTTAAAATATTAATGTCTCAATCACATAAAACTGTTTATTTTTTAAAACCTATGATTTCTGCATATAGATATAAATACAGATTTCCCTCTCTTCATGTGGATTCACTTTATTCATATTTGCTATTGTGATATCCCATTTCTAATTATATTTATGCAGTTTAAATTTGATATACTATATACAGTTGGTTCACTCAACTTTTTATGAGACAAGCACACAAACACACTGGAGGGATTTGGTATGCTCCTAGTGGGTTATAGACTAGCCCATTTTAAAACTTTTTTTACTCTTGTGAATTTTGCTGTATCTATCATATTTTCTTTTTATTAATTCTTGAATGAGAGTCCAAACAGTCATTATTCCAATTTACAAGCTATTGGGAACCACCCACTCCCAAATGCGAAAGTACACAGTTACAGATCTCGCTTCCCCCTTTGAAGGAGTTAGGGCTCTCTGATTGGTTACTTGAGGATGACATTGACTTCCTCTATTGATTAGGGGCAGTTGCAACAATTTCATGGGTCTGGTTTGGGCTTTGGAATCCTTCCAGACAAGGGCCCATAAATGGTCCTTTACTCAATAAAGGGTATTAAGAGAGGTTCCTTGATGTCAGTAAAGGGGCTCTTGATTCAAGGAATTGGACCTGCTCTTCCCTTTCTTGGGTTGAATCTGAATGCCTCCCTTTCCCCTTGGTACTGTATGACTATAGTTTAGTGCTCCTTCTTGAATATAATAATAATAATGCAGTGAAACCTCTCATTAATGGATTTCAGCAGTTTTGGATGAAATATTAGCTGGACAGACACTAACGATCAGACAATATTGACAAAAGTCCATATTTCTTCATTTTGTCTGTAGTGATACTGTCTGGTTGTTTTCTGATGTATAGGGCCAAGTCTGCTAACTCCAACATTTGTCCAGTATGGGCCAATGCAGCCACATCCAAGACCTGTCTGTTTTCAGTGTCCCCTGAGTCATAGGCCATCTGCACCAGTTTTTGGTGTGTACTCACTTGCACATACTTTACACGCATCATTCAGTCTCTAATTTACCCTGGATTTAGAGCATTGTGTGTGACTGTTAACACGCTAAGTGTTCTGCAGTTAACAACGGCTTCTGAAGCAAGTGGTGGTGTCCAGAGAAAATGTGGTTCTTAGCCATCTACATCTTTTCAGCCATTTGCATTTTAGCCATCTACATCTCAGCCATCTACAGCTCAGTCATTTACATCATCTCAACCATCTACATCATCTCAGCCTCCTACATCTTCTCAGCCCTCTCTACATTATTTTTACTAGCAGAGCTTTACACCTTCTCTGACTCAGAATAAAGGTTATTCTACATTACCACTAGAGTTCACAGCAGTTTACACCTTGTCTCTCCACCACAAAAGGGTAAGTAAAATTACTGTAAATTAAATAGAGTACTGTACAATTAATCTACAGTACTGTATGTAGTACTACAGGCTACAATACCTGTATTCTTAGTCTTCTGCATCAGATGACCAAGTTCACTACTACAGAAGACAACCAGAGGATCATGAAATATTAATTTAATAATTCAGGAGTTGCAGGCAGTTGGCAACCTCCCCCCCCCCATCTCCATCCCCATTCCTTCAGTCCTTTAATGAAAGATTTTACTGTATATGCAGTTGGGTAGGTTCACATAATGTACTGAAGACTGTTATGTGGAATTCAGTGTTCATGGCTTAATTGAGTTGAGTTCAGCTGCCATGGGCCTGGAATTTATCTACTGTATAAAGCAACAAACTGGCCATATCCCACCAAAGCAAAGGCAAGGGATACCTGCATCATATACTTATTCAACTCTTGAGTTATTTTAACACACTGCCCATTTCTCACAGAAGCAGCACAACACAAAGCAGGAAACAGATTCACCATACTCATTCTATACTTGTCTTCCAGAAGTGTATAGGCAACACAGTTTAAATTGCCATCTGAACTGTACTATTCTCACCCATCCTGTGTAGGGTGGGGTAGCCCTATGCCTCTACATATCTAGCTATCATCTCATATACCTTCCACTGTTGTAACTCTTAAAAAATATCTGTAGCTATATTATTTTCTTTAGTAGTCATGTTATTTATTTGTTTTTATTATTAATATAAGTAAACCTTGTTTGCTAGTGTTTATATACATTGATGAGAAAGGTACAAAAAGTGAGAAGTTTGTGAAACATATTACAGTACACTGCAATACTGTGGTGTAAGTGCTCTCTTGGACTTTAGCTGACTGCAGGATACATTTGTCACTTAAACAGTTACTCAGTTATCCATTTTATTGTTAAACTAGTAATTGAACAGGTAAACATGACAAATATATATTATTCAGGACTTGGAAATTTTCTGAAATCTAAACAAGCTTGGGTTTACCCATTACATGTGTGAATGTCAAAGTGGAGAAGTGTAGAAAGCTACACAGTTTGCCCTCCACTCAAAAGTTAGGTCATGGTAAGCTGTTGGTTTTAATTTGAATTCATTGTGTGGTTTATATTCATGCTCTCCCACTTCTGTTACATGACATTTATCCTCTTTAAATTCTATCACTTCATTTGTATGTTGTTCTGAGCCTTATTACCGAGATTCATTGTGGATAAGTGTAAGGTACTAGTCCTTGGTAATGAAAATAACCCTTGAAGCTATAAACTAGGTGAAGTAGAGCTTGATCATACAGAATATGAAAAAGACTTGGGAGTCATGGTAAGCAGAAATCTAAAGCCAAGACAGCAGTGCCTAAGTGTGCGCAACAAGGCTAACAGATTACTTGGATTTGTCTCAAGAAGTATTAGTAACAGAAGTCCAAAAGTTATTTTACAGCTCTATACCTCGCTAGTGAGGCCTCATTTGGATTATGCCACTCAGTTTTGGTCTCCTTACTACAGGATGGATATAGATTCATTGGAAAACATACAGAGAAGGATGACTAAAATGATTAACTGTGTAAGGAATCTCCCGTATGAAGATAGACTTAAACCCTTAAATCTCCACTCTCTGGAGAGACTTAGAATGAGGGGAGATATCATTGAAGTGTATAAGTGGATGACGGGCATAAACAAAGGAGATATTAATAAAGTACTGAGGGTGTCGAACCAGGTAAGAACCAGAAATAATGGATTTAAGTTGGATAAATTTAGATTTAGAAAGGACATGGGTAAGTACTGGTTCTCTAACAGTTGTGGATGCGTGGAACAATCTTCCCAGTAGGGTGATAGAGGCTAGGACCTTGGGTAGCTTTAAAAAGAGATTGGACAAATATAAGAGTGGGAGGGGCTGGGTTTGACTGGTGTCATTGGGTATGGGAGTTAATTCTTGGGTAACTTTGGGTAGAGGTCATTTTGATGAGGACCTGCCTTGCATAGGCCAGTAGGCCTTCTGCAGTGTTCCTCCATTCTTATGTTCTTATACACAATTATTATTTCTAGTCTTGCATATGATAGTATCTTTGCATCATCAGCAAACACTTTTTTTTATACACATCAATCTCCCACCAATTTAAGGTGGTCCATGAAAGGATAACAGTCTCTTATCATTCATTCAATAGCTCTCTTGCCAGAATTGTGTAGACATAATTCAAATGACTCTCCAAACTACACCATATTTTCCTCTCCCTCAGAGAGCAGGCACCACTGTACTTCCCACCTCTAAGACTCAAGTTCACCTAACCTGTTTTCTTAAATACCTTAATGAATATTACCTTGCTCACACTCCAATAGGAGTGTGAGCAAGGTAATATTATAATTTTTATTCCTTCTGAGAAGTCATGTGTGTGATTGACAGTTATTGTTGATGTGTCTAGGGGTGAATGTGTATTTGCCATGCTTGCTTTGACCTTTAGGCCATCAGGTGGTCAATAGACCTTCAGGGTAGGCTCATGTTGTCAGAGTAATGGATGTTGTTATTAAAAGACAGGTTGCCTAAGTCAGAGTTAATACGTAGTCTAGGTCTGAACCTCTCAGTATACAGTCTTCCACCAATATGTGAATTGTGACACAGTAGTGCTATTTACAGTATATGCATTTTTTGTGATGGTACTAATACATGTGTATTTGTCTCACAGTGACTCAATTTTTTTTCAGGACTGAGTATGATTGGTCAGATAGTCCTGGAATAACTCCCTACAAGTTAGTAGATCCAAGTGGAGTGCGGATGAAATTTGGACGCACAGGCAGCACTGACTCTGACATCTCCATTACACCAGCATCTACGCACACAGTCAGAGTTAAAATCGAGTTCGTAACAGTTAGTTTGTAGTTTTTTAATCTTAGCAATTAAAAACTGTATTGCTTGTTTCTGTCTAGCCAATTTCTTTACCTACCTTAAAGAAGGTACCATATTATGTTTGTTTTGACTCCAGAATTCCTCATTAAAATGGGAATAATGATGATATGCTTGCATCATCTTTTATTCTATAGCTACTGCTGTAAGTGCTGCTGTTCTTCCTGTACTTATTTCTGCTCCAGCTATGGAATTTGTTCAAGCTGTTGCTTCAGTTGCATAAGGCTATAACCACTGCTGTGTTCCTACTCTTGTTCCAGCATCTGCTTCTGTTGCTTCATATCTGATATAACTTCTGTTATTCCTGCTCTGTACCTGTTTGCTCTAGCATCTTTTCTAGCTTCTACTTCCATTATATAATAGCTGCTGTTACTGGTACATCTGCTTCTGTTCCAGCTTTTCTACTGTTTCAGCTTCTGCTATTGTTGCAAAATAGCTGATGTAATTGCTACTATTTCTGCCCCCCCCCTCCCTTTTTTTGATTTGGCACCTGTTCCAGATTTTACTTACGTTTCTACTCCAATTGTTATTCCATAATTTTACAGTAATTCATTATCTTGATAATTTTAATTATCTTTTGCCCTTTGTTTTTATCATTTTTCTTTCTCTTCTGCCTTCTTTCATTCCTTTTTTCCACTGCCTTGTCTTTTCTTCTATCTCCTTCATCTTATTTTTCTCATTGATTCTCCTGTTGACACTGATAATGGAGAGTTACACATTATAAGTCACTCCTACTCTGCTTGATTTGACTAACAGTTGAGTCTTCCTCTTGGTAAAGAATAAAAAGGCTCAGTGCCACAACTGAGACAGTACACAAATAACCTGCACGCTGAAAGAAACTTCTGATGACATTTTAGTTTGAAATGTCGTCATAAGTTTCTTTTTCCTATGTGCAGGTTATTTGAGTATTCCTGTTGGTGTCTGACATTTGTACAACCCATTCTCCACGTCCTCTCTTGCCTGGAAACATGAGAATTCATCATCTTACACTCAGGGTATGTCACATCACACACTTATCTGTGGGAAATGTTCTGAATTCACTGTACTGCAACTTATGTTATGGCTATATATGTAGGGCCCAATGACATGGAGAGTGAAGTAATGTGTTCTTGCGCTGTACTACACTGCTAGCATGTATTGGAGTTCTTCCACTTTTGGAGTGATTTGGTGATGCCTCAACTGAAATTTATATAGATTAGTGCACTGTAAGATTAAATATGTAGATAACAGGTTAGTTTGGATATTGCAGTTGGAGGGTTCTACACTGTCCGTATCTGGTGCCTCTGCAAACATGTGATTATGATGTGTGAGTGAAGGGTTGAATGCATGAAGTATTTTCTTTTGGGAGATTTTTTCTTTTGAGTCACCCACCCGTGGGAACGGCCAAGTGTTGGAAAAAAAAGTGGACGTGTCTATACTGGAAATTTTCAGTTTTAGTCTTATTTTCCTATATATTGTTCTCCTTTGGTGTACAATATCACAGTTGATTTCTAAGCTAAATTCTGTAAAATGCATTATTTTTATCTGCATTGCAGTCAAAAGCCTAATGGATGTAGATATTATGATTTTACTCCAGAAGAATTTTATACTGTGTATGGAATATTGTTTAATGGCTTACTTATGTGATATATGTGTAGTTCTTTTAGCAGGGTTAGATAATGTACAAAAGCATCTCTTGTACACATGTCTCAGCAATATTACAAATGTCATGTGGCAGTCGTGTGTGTGCGTGTTGGTAAAATTTTGTCAGGATTTGGGGAGATTTTTTTGAAGAAAAGTTAAAAAGTTGCCAAAGTGGAATACACTATATTTGTGGATTGGCATTCATAAGAAATTTATGGTTTGTAAGTACAGATCATATTAACTTTCATTTATGAGATATGGTATAATCATCTGGGCCAATAAAATTAAAAAAATTTTGATAAAAAAAACCTGTTTAAAGGCTATTCTGGGTGTATATAGTCCTTGAATACTCTTTACAAGTTTTTTGACCCCAAGACTGCAAAATTTTTTGCCTCGGGTTACTACATATGAAACTAGTTGTTGCCAATTAGAGTTTTATAGTTACATAGTGAATACCATCACCTGGTGCCAGCTGCCATACTTGTTACTGCTACTACTACTTGCTCCTAACCACATTTCCATCACATTCTCCCACAAGCCATGACATGCAGCATGCTGATTTATATATGGTGAGTTAAGTCATGGAGAGAAATGCTACACAATGCTGACACAATGGAAAAAAAGACACACAAGAACCTTTATTGATGATGATTCTCCCACACAGCGGGCTTGATAAAGTCAAAAAAAAGTGTTTGTGACTTGATAAAGGTGACTATGTGGGGAAAACATTGTCAATAAAGACTATTATTATACTGCATTTGTTTCTCTTTTTCCAAAGTATCAAGTCACTTTTGTACTAATTTGTAAGGTAATTTTGATGCAGATATTTTCTTTCCACAGCATTTCTTCATTTTTTTTCCTTAAGGTTTGATATATTTGTGTGATCATCGCTCCATCAATACTCTAAGGCAGTGGTTCCCAAACTGGGGGTAATGGTAGAGTAATGCTCTCTCTAGAGTCTAGAGAGAGCATTACTCTACCATTACCTACCATTACCCCCAGTTTGGGAACCACTGCTCTAAGGTCTCAGAAAAGATCCCAAATGTCCCGTGAGGTTTGCTTGCACAGACATGTGGACCAAGTGTAAATATTTTTTGTGCAGTAAGGAGCTGAAGAAAAGGAAAAAAATGTTTGAACATCTTTACATTTATGGTTTATTTGGAGGACTAAGGGGTGTGGACCCCATAAATGAAAGAATGTTAAATGGTTGAGTGGTTTAATAAATAAATAGAATTCTGATTTCAACTTAAGATAATGAAATCATACACTTCCACAGTGTTAGCAGATTGGAGGTGATGAGGACAGAAGTGGCTTCAATAAGTGATATATCACCTTGTAGGGAGCTCAAGTCTTAAATTTAAGGCCTGAACAGAAACCTCTGCATTTAGGTGGTGCATTATCCTGACAATCTCTTCCTCTGTTTCTGCCAGCTCTCTCTCTCTCTCCCTCTCTCTCTCTCCCTCTCTCTCTCTCCCTCTCTCTCTCTCCCTCTCTCTCTCTCCTCTCTCTCTCTCCCTCTCTCTCTATCTCTCTATCTCTATCTCTCCCTCTCTATCTCTATCTCTATCTCTCTTCTCTCCCTCTCTATCTCTCTATCTCTCCTCTCTCTCTCTCTATCTCTCTATCTCTCTATCTCCTCTCTCTCCCTCTCTCCTCCTCTCTCTCTCCCTCTCTCTCTCCTCTCTCTCTCTCTCTCTCTATCTCTCTCTCTCTTCTCTCTCTCTCTTCTCTCTCTCTGTCTCTCTCTACTCTCTCTCTCTCTATCTCTCTTCTCTCTCTCTCTCTCTCTCTCTCTTCTCTCTTCTCTCTCTCTCTCTCTTCTCTCTCTCTCTTCTCTCTCATCTCCTTCTCTCTCTCATCTCTCTCTATCTCTCTCTCTCCTCTCTCTCTTCTCTCTTCTCTCTTCTCTCTCTCTCTCTCTCTCTCTCTCTCTCTCTCCTCTCTCTCTCTCTCTCTCTCTCTTCTCTCTCTCTCTCTCTCTCTCTTCTCTCTCTCTCTACTCTCTCTCTCTATCTCTCTCTATCTTCTCTTCTCTCTCTCTCTACTCTCTCTTCTCTCTATCTCTCTCTCTCTCTCTCTCTCTCTCTCTCTCTCTCTCCTTCTCTCTCTCTCTTCTCTCTCTCTCTCTATCTCTCTTCTCTCTCTCTCTCTCTCTCTCTTCTCTCTATCTCTCTCTCTATCTCTCTCTCTTACTCTCTCTTCTCTCTCTCTTTCTCTTCTCTCCTCTCTCTCTCTCTCTCTCCTCTACTCCTCTATCTTCTCTTTCTCCTCTCTCTTCTACTCTCTCCTCTTCTAAACTCTTCTTCATCTCCTCTCTCTTCTATCTCTCTCTCTTTCTCTCTCATAGATCACTCTCTCTAATTATCTCTCTCTCTACCTCTCCCATACCTCTCTCTCTTCATCATCTCTTCTCTCTCTCTGAATTTTGGGTTCTGCCAGTTCAAATATTTTGTTTGCTTGCATGGCTTATTTCTTGGGTTGCATTGAAAATTGGGTTGGTCAAATGCTTGTTAGTGGGATGAATTGTAAAGGTCCTGCCTAGTATGGGCCAACAGGCCTGCTGCAGTGTTCCTCCTTTCTTATGTTCTTAAATTTTTTCAAGTGCAAAATGGTTGTAATCATAACCATAATTTTGAAAGGGGTGGACTGGTAAGCCAGTAGAAGGTCTAGGTCAGACGATCAAAAGCTCCATCAGCGAACTATCATATGACTGAGACCCGCTTGAGGAAACACTTGCCCGGTTTCCTGACAAACTTTACCTAAACTATGGAATCTTGTTAAGTCACTCACAAACTCCTACCACAAAGAATAACATATCATGCCTAGGGGAGCACTTCACTGCATCCTGGTTACTCCCTCAGTTTGTACAGGGGTATTCCTTTCATAGATTATTTTTCAGTAAACTCTTTGCAGCTGCTGGCAACAACAGTGGTCAGAGTTCGTGCACAATAAATTGTTTTCTGTCAACCCACATTAAAGTTTCTGGTCATCTTCTTTCCACCACTGTTATATTTGGGAGACTGCACTCTCTTACCTGCATATTGGCTACATGTACCTCACTCATGGATGTTATATATCATGGAAAAATGCCCAGCACTGCTCTGTGAGGATTGTCAGGCTGCTTTGTCAGTTCTTCATATAATGGTAGACAAAATGTTAGGTGAAAGAGCACAGACTCAACTAATGTAAGATTTTATTGTGGCAATGTTTCACTCTCCAGGAGCTTTGTCAAAGCTCCTGGAGACCGAAACATTGCCACAGTAAAATGTCACATTAGTTACATCTCTGTCCTTTTACCTAACAGTTCTCTATATCTTTATAGACTATACCATCTATCAGCAAGTACCAGAATTCAATTGTTGTATCCAGTGCCCCAACACACTGACTCTGCATGTCCTCCTCATTGAATGTCCCATCTTTGATGCAGACACACTTTCTTGGCCTTTCAAGCAGAGACTGTTTTATTGCACTAACTGTGATTTTACTTTTTTTGCAGTCTACCCTACCTCACTAATCCCTACACTTGTGCATTCCTTCCCTTTACTCTCATCACCTTTGCACATTTCTCCTCACACACATCCCAACCTGCAGCATTGTATGACCCTTTTGGGTTTAGCACTTAATTTGATTATCATTTTTATTATTGCTCCCTCGGTTGCCTTCAGTAATTGGAAAATGGTCTCTTTACAGCATTCTTAAGGCTGAAATAACACACTGGTCCATTCATTGGATAGCTGTAAGATGGCAAGATCATCATTGATATTAGAGCTTATGTCAAACCTATGGCACTAATTTATTTAACCTATACAAGTATTTGGCCACATTAAGTGCATACTTATTTCTGGCAATAAAAGAAGTACGTGTGTGAATTAGTAGTAGGTTGATAGACAGCAACCACCCAGGGAGGTACTACCATCCTGCCAAGTTAGTGTAAAATGGAAGCCTGTAATTGTTTTACATGATGATAGGATTACTGGTGTCTTTTTTTTTTTTCTTTTTTTCTCTCTCTCTCATAAACATGCAAGATGTCAGGTACCTCTTGCTACTTCCACTTACACTTGGGTCACACTACACATGCATGTACAAGCATATATATATACACACCCCTCTGGGTTTTCCTCTATTTTGTTATTAGTTCTTGTTCTTGTTTATTTCCTCTTATTTCCATGGGGAAGTGGAACAGAATTCTTCCTCTGTAAGCCGTGCGTGTCGTAAGAGGCGACCAACATGCCGGGAGCAAGGGGCTAGTAACCCCTTCTCCTGTATATATTACTGAAGTGAAAAAGAGAAACTTAGTTTTTCTTTTTTTGGGCCATCCTGCTTTGGTGGGATAAGGGCAGTTTGTTGAAAAAAGAAAGAAAATAATTGAGATTTTAAGCATTTCAAGGAGATGCAAATTTAGGTGTCTAAAAATTATCTGAATTTGGAATGTAGCATAAATGCTGAGTGAAATGTGTAATTCACCTAAGAATATGAAAAGTAGAATGACACATGCACTACATATGCTGTACACACTACAGTTGAAGCATCTTATGGTACATTACACAGTTTTAAGTAAGCAAAGGGATAATGGTAAAAGTAACTAAGATAGAGGATTATAATTGGAGTATTTGAGGAACAGAAGGCTGAGGAGTAGAACTACAGCATAAATGTTCATGTAGTCTTCACAGAAATAATGAAAAAGAATTTAAATGAGAGACTGCATGCAGTTATGTTTTCAACATGTACTTAAATTCATCAGTATTTATGATGTATGTTGTATTTTTCTTTGAAATATTAGGCTATCTTAGCTATGAATCAAAAGGTTATTTTGATAGTACAGTGGACCCTCCGCTAATGATGGCATTACCTAACGTTAAATCCGGCTAGTGATACATTTTAGCACAAAAATTTTGCCTCAGCTAGCGCTAAAAAACTCACCCAACGCGATTCGTTTGAGATGCGTCCACGTGTGGCCTGAGCGCACCTCACTTGTCCCGTGGGTGCCAGTGTTTACAAGCCAGCCACCGCAGTTGCATCCAAGCATACAATCGGAACATTTCATATTATCACAGTGTTTTTAGTGATTTTACCCTGCAAAATAAGTCACTATGGGCCCCAAGAAAGCTTCTAGTGCCAACCCCCTACAGCAAAAAGGGTGAGAATTACTATGGATATGAAGAAAGAGATAATTGCTAAGTACGAAAATGGAGTGCGTGTCTCCGAGCTGGCCAGGTTGTATACGAAACCTCAATCAACCATTGCTACTATTGTGGCCAAGAAAACGGCAATCAAGGAAATTGTTCTTGCCAGAGGTGCAACTTTGTTTTCGAATAAGAGATCGCAAGTGATAGAAGATGTTGAGAGACTTATTGGTGTGGATAAACGAAAAACAGATATCAGGAGATAGCATCTCTCAAGCGATCATATGTGAAAAGGCTAGGAAGTTGCATGAGGATTTAATTAGAAAAATGCCTGCAACTAGTGGTGATTTGAGTGAATTTAAGGCCAGCAAAGGTTGGTTTGAGAGATTTAAGAATCGTAGTGGCATACATAGTGTGATAAGGCATGGTGAGGCTGCCAGTTCGGAGCACAAAGCGGCTGAAAAATATGTGCAGGAATTCAAGGAGTACATAGACAGTGAAGGACTGAAACCTTAACAAGTGTTTAATTGTGACGAAACAGGCCTGTTTTGGAAGAAAATGCCAAGCAGGACCTACATTACTCAGGAGGAAGAGGCACTCCCAGGACATAAGCCTATGAAAGACAGGCTTACTCTGTTGATGTGTTCCAATGCTAGTGGTGATTGCAAAGTGAAGCCTTTATTAGTGTATCACTCAGAAACTCCCAGAGCGTTCAGGCAAAAGAATATCCTCAAGGCTAATTTGTGTGTGCTGTGGAGGGCAAACAGTAAGGCATGGGTCACTAGAGACCTTTTCTTTGACTGGTTACACCATGCATTTGCCCCCCACTGTGAAAAATTACCTAATGGAAAAGAAATTGGACCTTAAGTGCCTCCTGGTATTAGACAATGCGCCTGCTGATCCTTCAGACGTGGCAGAGCGACTTTCTGGGGACATGAGCTTCAAGGTCAAGTTTTTGCCTCCTAATACCACTCCTCTCCTGCAGTCCATGGACCAGCTGGTCATTGCAAACTTCAAAAAAAACTACACAAAAGCTATGTTTGAAAGGTGCTTTGTAGTGACCACAGAAACTCAGTTGACTCTAAGAGAGTTTTGGAGAGATCACTTTAGCATCCTCAATTGTGTAAACATTATAGGTAAGGGTTGGGAGGAAGTGACTAAGAGGACCTTGAACTCTACTTGGAAGAAACTGTGGCCAGAATGTGTAGACAAAAGGGATTTCGAAGGATTTGAGGCTAACCCTGTGAAGTGTATGCCAGTTGTGGAATCAATTCTGGCATTGGGGAAGTCCTTGGGGTTGGAGGTTAGTGGGGAGGATGTAGAAGAGTTGGTGGAAGAGAACAATTAAGAACTAACCACTGATGAACTGCAAGATCATCTTCAACAGCAAGAGGCCAGACCTGAGGAAACTGCTCCGGAGGAGGGGATAGAGAAATTGAGGAAGTTGCCAACTTCAAAGATTAAGGAAATATGTGCAAAGTGGCTTGAAGTGCAAGCCTTTTTTGATGAAAATCACCCTCACACAACTATTGCAAGCCATACTGGTGACTATTACACTGACAATGTTGTGACCCACTTTAGGAAAGTCATAAAGGAATGGGAGGTACAGGCCTCTATGGACAGATATGTTGTGCGACAGAGGTCCAGTGACTCTGAAGCTGGTCCTAGTGGCATTAAAAGAAGAAGGGAAGTAACCCCGGAGAAGGACTTGCTACCTCAAGTCCTAATGGAAGGGGATTCCCCTTCTAAACATTAACAACGTCCACACACTCCCCTCCTCCCATCCCATCAATCATCACCAGATCTTCAATAAAGGTAAGTGTCAGTTTGTGTGTATTAAAATTAATATTTCATGTGGTAAAAAAAATTTTTTCATACTTTGGGGTGTCAGGAACGGATTAATTTGATTTCCATTATTTCTTATGGGGAAAATTAATTCAGCTAACGATAATTTAAACTAACGATGCGCTTTCAGGAACGGATTAATATCGTTAGCTGAGGGTCCACTGTATAGCATTTTGCCTTAGATGTAGCTCTGTTGGTTCAGTAAGGGACTTAAATGCTGTAACTTACTCGCAAACCAGTTAACAAGCTTTATCTGTTGACTGTGTAGGATTGGCTGTATGTTGTCTCCAGTGATATCATCAACGTTAGTCATTCTCGTCACACCACCTGTTTGAACAAATGTAGTCCTTCTCATAGAATTTCTGTCTTAAAAGCTACTTGAGAGAATGTAATGGATGTTAGTACATGTTACCTTTTGTCCTAAGCAAGTATTTTTTTTTCTTTTTGCAGGCCCGAAAATTCAGAGCTAAAAATACATAATGAGTCTGTATATGACTTCCATGAGGATGGTGACAGTGACGAGAATGAATCTTCTGGCCTCATGATAGATGAAACTCCACGCCGCAAGGGAGTTCGTATCCAACCCCAAGACCCTTTGAAGATCAAGCTTAGTTGTGAGTGTTATGGATTTTAGCAACATATTGGTTAGAAGAACCTGTTTGGGCTGTCAAGTCATAGAGAATAGGTGTTTTCTAAGGCTGTGTGCTCTATAAGAGCTGCTGCCATACTTAGCTCCTCCGACAGTAGGTAATCGCACGAAAGGCATCTTTAGCCTTGCATATGCATATAACTGCTTATGACATTAAAGCCTTAATTTCTATATCTTTTGGAATGGCTCTAGTTGCAGACATTAGCTTGTGAGCATTGTAGCTAACAAAGGACACTTGCATTTACTCGTGCATTTATGCTTGCTTGTTTTGATGGGATCATGCTCCGGCTCTTAGGCTTGGCCTCTTGTGACAAATTCCTGTCAATCCACTCCATTGATAGCACTGCTGTCAGGGAGCTCAGCACTTTTGATAACCACTACAATGTTCTTATTATTGCTGTCTGTTTTGCTTCTCACATCATTCTCTCTCAGTCCAACAGGAGTGTTAGTGGTGTCTTTACCTCAGTACAGTTTTCATCTGTAAACTTGTTCTTTACATGCCTCATTTACTTGGGTATCACATTTTATTATGAGGTGTTTCTGTGGTGTAGCTTTCTCTTGTGATGTATGATAAAATCCTCTTAATTTCTACATCTGTGAGGAAGAGAAATTTGTAACAGT
Source organism: Cherax quadricarinatus (assembly GCF_026875155.1). NCBI lineage: Eukaryota > Metazoa > Arthropoda > Malacostraca > Decapoda > Parastacidae > Cherax > Cherax quadricarinatus. Next base: position 7,430,758 of record NC_069491.1, read on the forward strand.
TCTGTGGTTTCATCATTTTATAGGCTATATATAAATACATAAATGTTGGTGGTGAAACTATACAAGGAAATTTCACTTACTTTCATACAATTAAGCATAGTTACACTTACATTTTTTTAACACATTGATCTTTCTCACCAAGGCAGGGTGACCCAAAAAAGAAGCTTTTCTTATTTATACATTTAGTAATTTATACAGGAGACAGGGTTACTTGCCCCTTGCTCTTGGCAATTTAATCTCTTCTTATGATGCGCATGGCTTACGGAGGAAGGATTCTTCTCCACTTCCACATTAACCCTGTGAGGCTCCAGACCCCTGATCTGAGAATTGTTTTCCATGTTCCAAGAATTTTCAATAAAAAAAAAATTCTTTTGAAATGATAGAGAATCTTTTTCTGAATGTAACAAAGCCAAAAGTATGAAATTTGATGAAAAACTTATGGAATTACACTCTTGCAAATTTAGCAGTCTTGACAATACAGTGGACCCCCGCTTTACGATCACCTCCCAATGCGACCAATTATGTAAGTGTATTTATGTAAGTGTGTTTGTACGTGTATGTTTGGGGGTCTGAAATGGACTAATCTAATTCACAATATTCCTTATGGGAACAAATTCAGTCAGTACTGGCACCTGAACATACTTCTGGAATGAAAAAATATCGTTAACCAGGGGTCCACTGTATTTGCACATTGGCGATTTCCCCCACTTAAGTTCTATTTTAGCCAATTCCATTGTTCCAGTTGACCAAACTCATAGCTGTTTTACAAATATTCCTTCCACTTTATTGATTAAGTACAAGAAACTGCCCATTTACCTATTTCAGCTACTAAATAAAGTGACCAGAAATTGGTAATTTGTCCAATTTCACACAAAATAAAAAACTGTCAGTTTCAAAATAGGGTCCAGAATAAACAGTGTAGATATTCCTGGCACTATAATATTTCCTTTGTTAATTAGTTACATCCCCCCAGGCTTTGCCTATGTTACACTTGCTTTCCATTTTAAATTTTTATTCACACAAAAAAAATAGAAGATTTACCGGTATGCAGACTACCGCATTATTGAAATAACTTTATAAATAGTGTCAGCACATTCATGAACGCATATTAGAGTGACCAGTTGGACATGTATTGGATGAGTGATGCAATTTGTGTCCTCTGAAATATTGGCAAAAAATTGAACATTTCCCCTACTTTGAGTTCAATTTCAAGCTACTTTCAGCCCTGAAACCAATCAAAATCATGTCTATTTCTGTATTATATTTTCATTTCTGCCAAGTAATACCAAGAAACAGAGAATACAACCATAAAACCAAATACACAGCCACAGTTTTTTCCCATCATGCATTGCGTGGGACAGGATTTTCTTTTATATGGTGCACACTCGCCATGTAGACCCATTCTCTCATATCTAGCCTTAAATTTACCGTTCACTGCTTATCTGAGTGAGCTGAGCTCATCATGTAGTTCTAATGCACAGATCTCGAAGTAGTTAATGAAAAATCATCACTAAGAGGAAAAAAATATTTTTATAATTCAGCATTTCAACCACTAAGAAATGGACTGGACAACCTGTGTGACTCCAGTAGTACAAAAAAGTTAGACACATTTCTTTGTTAGTGACATTCATTTTATGTATCTTCATATTAAAGCAGCAACTCAGGTTAAGGAAGGAAATATTGTCAGTACTATACCATCTAGCTCACTTTGAATGATCAATCTTAATTTTTTTTTTTCAACGAACTGGCCGCATCCCACCGAAGCAGGGTGAGCTGAAAGAAAAACGAAAGTTTCTATTTTTAAATTTAATAATGTATACAGGACAAGGGGTTACTAGCAATCTTGATACTCTGGTAATTAGATATATTGGTAAAGATACCCTAGGGAAAGATAAGCTTTACAGTACCATGAGTGACTAGGTGGTAAGAATTTTTCATTGGGGGTATCCTACACTGTCTTCTAAGTAGTAATTTTGGTGTGCAGGTTTTGTGCCAATCCCTCCAGTATCTTCCATGTGTAGATTATGATGCATTTTTCTTGCCTACACTCCAAGGAATATAATTCTAGGAACTTCAAGTGATCCAGCTTGAGGTGTTGCATTGATGCTAGAGGTATTGCATTGAAGCTGGTGGTTTGTAATTGATTCTGTAGGTGTTTGCTTGATGCTTAAGGTATTGCATTGATACTAGCTGTATTGCATTGATACTAGAGGTATCGCATTGAAGCTGGTGGTTTGTAATTGATTCTGTAGGTGTTTGCTTGATGCTTAAGGTGTTGCATTGATGCTATAGGTATTGCATTGAAGCTGGCGGTATGTAATTGATTCTGTAGGTGTTTGCTTGGTGCTTAAGGTATTGCATTGATGCTATAGGTATTGCATTGAAGTTAGTGATATGTAATTGATTCTGTAGGTGTTTGATTGATGCATAAGGTGTTGCATTGATGCTCTAAGTGTTGCATTTGAAATTAGAATAACTACTAGGGTAGCCAGCTTACAAAGGAGTTGCTTTCATGTTGATTCAACTTACAAATGAGTTGTGTGTAACCTTGAACCTGGTATCCAATAGAAACTGTAGTTAGGCCCCTTCTTTATAAGTGGAACAGTCTTCCAAGTAGTGTCATTGAAGTTAAAACCTTGTGTTGCTTTAAAAATAAGTTAGACAAGACTTCCAGCAAGCGTGCGTGAGCGTGTTAGATAGGAGTGAATGGAGACGAATGGTACTTGGGACCTGACGATCTATTGGAGTGTGAGCAGGGTAATATTTAGTGAAGGGATTCAGGGAAACCGGTTATTTTCATATAGTCAGACTTGAGTCCTGGAAATGGGAAGTACAATGTCTGCACTCTAAAGGAGGGGTTTGGGATATTGGCAGTTTGGAGGGATATATTGTGTATCTTTATACGTATATGCTTCTAAACTGTTGTATTCTGAGCACCTCTGCAAAAACAGTGATAATGTGTGAGTGTGGTGAAAGTGTTGAATGATGATGAAAGTATTTTCTTTTTGGGGATTTTCTTTCTTTTTTGGGTCACCCTGCCTCGGTGGGAGACGGCCAACTTGTTGAAAATCCCTAGGTACCTTCCCCTCTTTCATACAGTTATTAAACAAAAGTACCAACCACTCCAACACTATATCCCCCCCTGCTTTTAACATTTCTGTCATGATCCCATCAGTTCCAGCTGCTTTACCCCCTTTCATTCTATGTAATGCCTCACGTACCTCCTCCACGATTACATTCTACTCTTCTTCACTCCTAAAAGATGGTATACCTCCCTGGCCAGTGCATGAAATTACCACCTCCCTTTCTTCCTCAACATTTAAAAGTTCCTCAAATTATTCTCGCCATCTACCTAATACCTCCATCTCCCCATCTACTAACTCCCCTACTCTGTTTTTAACTGACAAATCCATACGTTCCCTAGGCTTTCTTAACTTGTTTAACTCACTCCAAAATTTTTTCTTATTTTCATTAAAATTTCTTGACAGTGCCTCTCCCACTCTATCATCTGCTCTCCTTTTGCACTCTCTCACAACTCTTCACCTTTCTTTTACTCTCCATATACTCTGCTCTTCTTGTAACACTTCTGCTTTATAAAAACCTCTCATAGGCTAACTTTTTCTCTTTTATCACACCCTTACTTCATCATTCCACCAGTCACTCCTCTTTCCTCCTGCACCCCACCCTCCTATAACCACAAACTTCTGCCCCACATTCTAATACTGCATTTTTAAAACTATTCCAACCCTCTTCAACCCCCCCACTACTCATCTTTGCACTAGCCCACCTTTCTGCCAATAGTCGCTTATATCTCACCCGAACTTCCTCCTCCCTTAGTTCATACACTTTCACTTCCCTCCTACTTGTTGCCACCTTCCTCTTGTCCCGTCTACCTCTTACTCTAACTGTAGCTACAATTAAATAATGATCCGATATATCAGTTGCCCCTTTATAAACATGTACATCCTGGAGCCTACCCATTAAACTTTTATCCACCAATACATAATCTAACAAACTACTTTCATTACGTGCTACATCATACCTTGTATATTTATTTATCCTCTTTTTCATAAAATATGTATTACTTATTACCAAATCTCTTACTACACATAGCTCAATTAACCCGTAAACGTTCCAAGCAGATCTACGTTCACATGTGTAGTGCTACAAAAGTAGATCTATGTATTTTTTACATATTTTCAAATATAACAAAAAAAAGTAGATTAAGTTTTTTTTACACATTTTCAAATGTAAAAAAACAAAAAGAAGATCTACTTTTTTTACATTCAAATGTTGAAAAAACGTATATATACGTTTGGACCGTTTACGGGTTAAAGGCTCCCCATTTACATTTACCCCTGGCACCCCAAATTTACCTACTACTCCCTCCACAACATTTTTACCCTCTTTAGCATTGAGATCCCCAACCACAAGTGCTCTCACACTTGGTTCAAAACTCCCCACGCATTCACTCAACATTTCCCAAAATCTCTCTCTCTCTCTCTCTCTACACTTCTCTCTTCTCCAGGTGCATATACACTTATTATAACCCACTTTTCACATCCAACCTTTATTTTACTCTGCATAATCCTTGAATTAATACATTTATAGTCCCTCTTTTCCTGCCATATCTTATCCTTCAACATTATTGCTACTCCTTCTTTAGCTCTAACTCTATTTGAAACCCCTGACCTAATCCCATTTATTCCTCTCCATGAAACTCTCCCACCCCTTTCAGCTTTGTTTCACTTAAAGCCAGGACATCCAGCTTCTTCTCATTCATAACATCCACAATCATCTCTTTCTTATCATTTGCACAACATCCACGCACATTCAGACTTCCCACTTTGACAATTTTCTTCTTATTCTTTTTAGTAATCTTTACAGGAAAAGGGGTTACTAGCCCATTGTTCCCGGCATTTTAGTTGACTTTTACAACACGCGTGGCTTACGGAGGAAAGATTCTTATTCCACTTCCCCATGGATATAAAAGGAAAAGTAATAAGACCAAGAACTATTAAGATAAAATCAAAGAAAACTCAGACGAGTGTAAATAAACGTGTACATGTATGTGTAGTGTGACCTAAGTGTAAGTAGAAGTAGTAAGACATACCTGTAATCTTGCATATTTATGAGACAGACAAAAGACACCAGCAATCCTACCATCATGTAAAACAATTACAGGCTTTCGTTTTACACTCACTTGGCAGGACGGTAGTACCTTCCTGGGTGGTTGCTGTCTACCAACCTACTTCCATTAATACATGTAGAGAGAGGGGAACAAAACAGAATGACTTAGAGAGTGTATAAATCTGTAGTGGAGGGAAGGTGGGGTAGAGGTCAGCCTAGTAAGGGTTGGAGGGAGGGGGTAAAGGAGGTTTTGTGTGCGAGGGGCTTGGACTTCCAGCAAGCATGCGTGAGCGTATTTGACAGGAGTGAATGGCGACAAGTGGTTTTTAATACTTGACGTGCTGTTGGAGTGTAAGCAAAGTAACATTTATGAAGGGATTTGGGGAAACCAGCAGGCCAGACTTGAGTTCTGGAGATGGGAAGTACAGTGTCTGCACTCTGAAGGAGGGGTGTTAATGTTGTAGTTTTTTAACTGTGGTGTAAAGCACCCCTCTTTCAAGACACTGATGGAGTGAATGATGATGAAAGTTTTTCTTTTTCTGGCCACCCAGCCTTGGTGGGAATTAGCCGATGTGTTAATAAAAAAAAAAAATTGATTATACTCAAATGTTTACAAGTGGACTTATGAGCAGATGGATCTATGAAAGATGAGGTGAACTATATAATAGATGAGGAGCCAGGGAGGGGGGAGGTGTATTGAAGTATCTGTAGAAAGATATTTTTATGTTGAGGCATAAAAAACAAAATAGGGAATGTACCAGAGGTTAGTGGGACTAACTTCTTTGTGTGGGTGTAAAGCATGGTTTTTGAATGTTGTAACAGGAAGGATCAGTAAGGCAGTGGAAATGTTACGTTTGAGAACAATGTGAATATCAGTCAAAGGGTTAGGAGTGTAGAAATTTAAAGACAGTATCACCTAGGATATAATTCAAATGATTGAGGAGGGTTTGTTGAAGTAGTTTGGGCATTTAGAGAGGAGGGAGAGGGTTAGGATGACAAGGTTTATAAATCTGGGGTTGATGATAAGGGGTGGGGATTGTCCCAGGAATGGCTGGAAGGGGGGGGGGTAAAGGAGGCTTAGATTTTTAGGGACTTGATTATCCACCAGTCTTGCCAGTATACAATCTTGCAAGTCAGATAAACTAACAGTAAACTTTTCACACCAGTTGGCCTACCGTAGTAAATAATATAGTGATACTATAGTGTTCAGTGTGGTGGAGATAGAAAAAATTATAAAAATTTGAAATGAATTGATACAATGGATGATAATGAATGTACTGTTTGAGTGTGAGTAAGGTATCATTAACGAAGGGATTCAGAGAAACCTGTTAGCCAAACTTGAATCCTGGCAGTGGGAAGGTCATTGCCTGCACCCTGGAGGAGTGAGGATATTGCAGTGAAAGGCCATTTGAATTTTGATGACAGCACACGTCTGGCAAGACAGTGATTGAGTGAATGATAGTGAATGTGTTTCCTTTCTTCGGTGGAAGACAGCTCGAGGTAAAAAAAATAATTGTTGATTACATTATCAACATTTAGAGATTAGAATATATATTTGACATGATCATTTTAACTTTGGCCATCAAAGAAAATTAACAGTAATATTTATTTTTTAGAAGAGATTAAGTGTCATAAGTTATTGTTCATTATTTTCTGTTAATTACTATTTCTTTTCTAGTAACTGGTGCCGATGTAGTGTGTGGGGAGACAGTAGATGTTGCTGAAGAAGTTGAAGTGGCTCCATCACACAACACAGCTCACAACGGGATTGATGAACTCCTCAGGGCCTCTGCATATGCTCCAGACTTCAATGAGGATTCTCCGGCACGCATGGATGACTTGGAGTAAGTTTGTCCTGCCTCATTGTCACTTCTCTTTCAAAGGCACCACACACAATTATGTTTCATTATCATAATAATACAGTGATAGAAACAATTGAAGTTACCATAAAAAAGGGCACTCCATCGACAGGTAACTTTTTTGCAAAATTGAGGAAAACAACTTTTACAATAATTCGTTGTATGACTATCAGATAAACATTTTTGCTGTTCTGTTCCTTTTGGGAAGTCCTTATTTTTGAATAGGTGACTATGCAGTAGGACCCCACTCATACAGTGGGTTGGGTTCCTGACTCCCACCAAGAAGCGAAAATCGCCAAAAAGTGGAACATAGCCTTTTTTTTACTTTCAGGTGCATATAAAAGCCTGATGTGTTACACTATCTCATATGATAGTGTAAACATGTCATTAACACAAAAATATTAAATATACTTACTGTACATAATAACTTTAAAGCATTTGAAACTATGGAAAATTGCCAGAGACATGCAGAGTGCACAAATTTTGTAAAGAAACTGAATCTCCAACAATAAAATGATGCTGGACGTCCTTCCCTAACTCAGCTGTTAAGCATATCAGGCCAAAAAATGTTAAAAAAAACAGAACAAGTGCTAAACATAATGAACAATGGATATACAGCCTCTCCTCACTTAATGATGGAGTTCTGTTCCTAAGACCAAATCAGTAAACAAATTCCTTGTTAAGTGAAGTGTCCAGAGGGAATTAGGTATTTCTTTTTTCAACAAACTCGCCATATCCCACTGAGGCAGGGTAGCCCAAAAAGAAAAACGAAAGTTTCTCTTTTCTAAATTTAGTAATGTATACAGAAAGGGTTACTAACCCCTTTCTTCCGGCATTTTAGCCGCCTCTTACCACATACATGACTTACAGAGAAAGAGTTCTGTTCCACTGTCCCATGGAGATAATTTTTTTTTCTTTTTTAACACTTCAGCCGTTTCCCACTGAGGCAGGGTGACTCGCAAAGAAAGAAAACCCACAAAAAAACTTTCATCATTCAACACTTTCACCATCACTCATACATAATCACAGAGGCACTCAGATATGACAACTTAGATGTCCCTCCAAACTGCCAGTATCCCAAACCCCTCCTTTAAAGTGCAGGCATTGTACTTTCCCTTTCCAGGACTCAAGTCCAGCTAACTGGTTTCCCTGAATCCCTTCACAAAATATTACCCTGCTTACATTCCAACAGGTTGTCAGGTATTATAAACATTAAAAAACTCATGTTACACTCAGTTTTTTGTTTTTGACAGTAGCGAGAGTGGGCGGGCCTCACCATCTACTAGGGAAGCCATTGCAGGGATGCTGAGCATGAGCCGTGTTGTTCCCGGTGGACGCACACCTTCCAGAAAATTACATTCGGCCCATTCTCGCCAGCCCAAGCCCAGACGACGGTATGATGATGATGAGAACATGAGCAAAGTGCATCAGGATGAAGATTATGGTAAGTTGTGAGTGCCATGTTACTTTGTCTTACATTTAGTGAATAATACTTCAGCCTTAATAACACTGACTGAAGAGGTGTACAGGGAAGCTCATCTTCCCTACCAATATAATTTATTTTTAATACACCATCTGTCTTATACCAAAGTAGGGTGACCCAAAAAAGAAAAAAACACTTTTCACCATCATTCACTCTATCACTGTTTTGCCAGAGATGTGCTGATCCTACAGTTCAAATGCTCCTCCAAACTGCAAATATCCCCACCCCTCCTTCAGAATGTAGGCACTGTATTTCCCACCTCCAGGACTCAAGTCCAGCTAACTGGTTCCCCTGAAACCCTTCAGGTAGCTATGATCACATTGTATGAGATATGTGAGATAATCAGATACAGTGTTAAGAAGTACTATTATGATGAGACATAGTGGAGGCTAAATCAATACAGGGCTTCAGAATTAGGCATGAAAGCCTATCATGGTTGGGAGTAATTATAGCAGTATCCCAAGAGCTGGAGTTCACCTCTTATTAAAATGGATGGGAGACTTTCCATTTGACAGAAAAATGTGAACAGTTATTAGAAATATGTCAACATGGGGAGATGTTACACGTGGGGTGCCAAAAGGATCAGTAATTGCCTCAGTAATGTTTTAAATTTGTATGAATGATTGACCAAAAGGAATAAAAACCACTTTGATAATATTTGCAGATGATGCAAAAATTTTAGGTCCAATAAATAATAAAGCTCTGTTGGGAAGTGGAACAGAATTCTTCCTCTGTAAGCCATGCGTGCTGTAAGAGGTGACTAAAATGCTGGGAGCAAGGGGCTGGTAACTCCTTCTCCTGTATACATTACTAAAGTTAAAAACAGAAGCTTTTGTTTTTCTTTTTTGGACACTCTGCTTTGGTGGGATACAGCTGGTTTGTTGTAAGAAGAAATAATAAAGATGACTATAAATTTCTTCAGGATGACCATGGATAAATTGAATAGTGTGATAGATGCATGATAAAATTTAGTGTAGATAAATGTCATGTAACAGAAATGGGAGCGAGTGAACTCAGGCTTCATAAAGAATGTAGACTGTGTGATAAACTATTGAGTATCAGAAGGAGAATGGGATCTAGGAGTTATTATTAACAAACAATTGTCAACAGAAAATCATATAAACAAAATTGTATATGGACAGAGAAAGGCTTCAAAGCTGTATATAGCATATATTAGTGTTATAAATTGTGGTAAAAGCCACCTGCATAAAGGAGGAGTACCATGACACTGTCAGTTGAACTATTGTTCGTTATATTTGGTGCTTTTACCACTGCCACTGTTATTGCCATTTTCATACAACAGCTGCATAAGGGAAGGACAACCAGCACCATATTTAGAACTGTATGAATAGGGCCACATAATTGTAATTATCTAAACTGTATGTACAGTGTTTGCCTATTTTTATAAAACTGCAAGAGGATATTTGTTAACGTGAGTTTTTATATTTTAAAAGGCAAGCTCTTGAATTGGAAGATTGCAGTGTTGCTTATATTGCAAGATTAGAGAGTTGAATGGAACACAAGCAACCAATGCTGAGTGTTTTACCTTCCTCTGTTACCACATTGTAATTTTTTTTTTTTTTTTAACAAGTCGGCCGTCTCCCACCGAGGCAGAATGACCCAAAAAGAAAGAAAATTCCCAAAAAGAAAATACTTTCATCATCATTCAACACTTTCACCTCACACATAATCGCATTGTATGTACAGCAATGAAATCAGGAGAATCTTGTGTAACAGTTGGTCATCTTACCCTGTTTTGTCACTTCTTGTTTATAAATTTTCAGTGTGGGTCAGACGAATTGGGTGTGAATACTCTCAAATTTCTACCATTTGCTGGGAATTATTACTAAAAAGGTGGTGCTACACTGTATCAGACATTCACCATAGATGACATTGGAGAAGCTGCACTATTTTGTTTTTTACTGCTAGAGAAAAGCACAATCAAGTGTGTGGCAGGAAGTAGGGCACAGTACTCAGTGGTCTAGTAGTGCTTAGTGTATTGTTGCTCCTTGCAACACTTTTTAGCATATTTTTCATACAAATTAAAATGTGTAACATATTTTCTCTTAATGTAAATGAAAACTAAGGCTATCCAGTACAGCATATGGTTAGTGTGGCTTAAACCTAGTTGTTCCCTTTCATGCTGTAAGAAAAATACTGTCTACATCAGTGCTGTTTTGCACCTCTCCCATACCCCTAATCCCTCCCCCCAATACCTTTTCCCAACCCCTCGTACCCTCCCCCACACCAACCATTTCATGTCGTATTTGAAGCACTGAGAAGAAAACTGACAAACTCGCCAAATGTCACTTTTGAGAATATGGTCTACAGACTATTGAAAGGTGTTTGCAACAATATTTCAGTAATGAACCATACAATTTTGATCAATGAGTTGTCATTTTAAAGCAGACTTAATGAACTTTAATGTGGTAGGGTGAGTTCATTGGTTTTCTAGAGATCCAAATCACTGTTTTTGAATGTTTGACCATATGGTCAAACCCCTTTAATCTTGAGAGGAAAAGGCAAGATAAACATGATGAACTCGCCAATCTGAGTGATGTATATGATACCTGAAAGAATGATGAACATTTTAGTATAGAGAAAACAATTTTCTTTCTCTGGTCAGTTTGTCAGTTTTCTTTTCAGCATCTCATTTCTCATCTAAGATAAAATGTACTGCATTCTGTTTTGCTTGAAATGATTAAAGACTGTACTACTACTGTGTTTTTGGGGCTGCAATCTGCACATCTCATATCCAGCATTTGCTTCTTTTTTTTTTCTGTCCCCATTAATGTATCTGCCCCCACACTCTCATTTTTTTAATGGAGACCATGCCCAGTATTAAGTGTCACTACTGCTGGCTTACTTTGGGTGTCACCACATCTACCCATATTTCTCCTCCATTTGTGAAGCATTGGACAAAGTTTACCAGTTTGTATATTGTATAGGTTTTTATGCCATTGAATTTGCAGGATAAGAGCTTTTGTCCTACCTCATGACAGTAATTGGTATTGTGAGAGTAGTGAAATATAACAGCAGGATTAAGAACAAGTCTGGTTAATCAGACTTGAGTTCTGGAGGTGAGAAATACAATTCCTGCACTTTAAAGGTGGTATTTGGAATATATGCTGTTTAGTGACATCTGAACTGTCATATCTGTGCTCTTCTTCAAAGACAATGATTTTGTATGAATGATGGTGATTTTTTTTTTTTTTGGGGGGGGTCACCCTTGGCCAGTGGGTTTAAAAAAAAAAATGACAGTAATTGTGGAATACTATACAAATACTAATTTTGACCTGGAAGAGTTAGATATGATCATGGAATGAGGAACAATTTTGGAATTTAAGCTGTTCAATCAAACATTTTTAGAGATAAACCTGGTGTTGCAGTGGTAGATGACACACTACAATCTGTTAGGAAGTACTAAAATGTATGGAGTAGCAGATAATGGTAGTGATATCTTATTAGGAGAGGAGACCAGTTCATGGTAGGTAGGTCCTGTGAGGAGAATGATGCAGAATGTTCGTGTGGAATGCATCATTGACCTTATCCAAAGAAGGATAACTCATTGATCCTGTGCTGAAAATGATGCATCATGGTTATGTGTAGAAAATGATGCATCACTGATCCTGTGTAGAAAAAGGTGACTAATTATATGAAGAGAATGATGAATGATTAATCATGTTCAGATAATGATTGATCATGTGCAGATAGTGATGAATGAGTGATCATGTGCAGATAATGAATGGTTGATCATGTGCAGATAATGATGATTGGTCAAGTGCAGATAATGAATATGATGAAAATCAGTCGTGAGGTATATTTGGATAAGTACGTAAGAGAGATATTGCAGGCTGGATATAATGAATATTGTGGCCACCACCATAGAAAAATAAATTGACAAACAAAAAATAATTATTAAAAATTGCTTTTACAGTGTATCCAACTCTTGATATATCTGATGATGAAGATTTTCCCGTGTTCAAACCTCGGGGAAAAAAGAAAGAAGACGAAGCTTGGAATCCCAAGGCTCGTGTACGGGTTCAGGGTCCACGACCGGAGCGTCCCATGAGGCAAGGGGTTAGAAGACAAGCAGTAGAGAAGGGCCTGGAGCAGGCAGCAGCAAGAAGACAAAACTTGCCAGTAAGTCCCGTTGTCTAAAATAATTTTTTTGATACTTTTACATTGAAACTTTTGGTTTCATTATCATCGGAAAAAGATTCTCTATCATTTCATGAGATTTTTTTTTAAGTCTTTGACACTATCACTAAGTTTGCGAGCAGGAATCTCGACACTCAAAGGGTTAATTATATTAATTCATGTACAGTGGACCCCCGCTTTACGATCAGCTCCCAATGCGACCAATTACATGTATGTAAGTGTATTTGCACGTGTATGTTTGGGGGTCTGAAATGGTCTAATCTAATTCACAATATTCCTTATGGGACCAAATTCGTTCAGTACTGGCACCTGAACATACTTCTGGAATGAAATAATATCGTAAACCGGGGGTCCACTGTATAATGAAAAAAGCTTATTCATTCAGAAACCTCAGCCTGCATATGTCTTGTCCATTGTTAGGATTAAGATAACATTAGTTCAAAAGGTTACAGATTATTTTAAGGTTACAAATATTTTTCTTAATTTCACTCTAATATTTCCATACAGGCTGCTAAGAGGGCATACCATAGAAAAAAACAGCGAACCTTAGAATGTCAACCAAGTACCTCCTCAGGAGTTGCCGGCCTAAAGGGAATTAATAAGCGTGAGTATGAGATTATATCTGTAATATCTACTTATGTTTCTGGGGGATTGTTGTCTGTATGGCCTGATCTCAGACCAAGCTTCCAAGGTTGAAAAACAAATATTATATGAATAAGAACTATATGAGAAACATATAGAAAAGTAAAGATATGGTAAGTGTATTCTGATTGTAAGTAAAAGCTTAAGATTCACCTGTCTCATGTGTTTGTGAGAAAGAACAGATCAGCAATCCAGCCAGGGTACCAAACATTTTATGGGTTTCTGTTTTGTACTTGTATGACAGAGCAGTAGAACCTCCTTGGATTGCTGCTGCTTACCAACTAAATACTGCCTCATACAGTAGGTCATTGGTTAAGACATGATCATTTAGTACATTTCTGCTACAAGATTGAAAAATTTACATTTTTTTAAATCATGATACCATAATGGTCATTTATGACTGCAAAAATTTTAGAGAAATATAACTAAAAGAGAGTATAGGAACTCTAATAACTGACATTTTCACTATAGCTACAAATTTAAGTCATTCACTTACACTAAATGTATTTATACAGATGTTGAATATGTTAGTGACTGATAATAAAGTGTACGAAGTACAGTACTGAAAATGAAAGAGTGAAGGGATAATCTTGTGGCACCGCCATGATGTTTTTGGGGTTTTTGAAGTTCATAGACCCACTAAACCGTTTATAATAAAAAATTCTTATAACAAATACAAAATTTGTAAAAAATTACAGTTTCCTTTTTAATAATCATGGTTTTTTAATTTTTTTATATTTTTCAAATTGAAAACTAGTAAATTTATCCAAATTTAAATTCAAGTTTTATATTTTTAAACCTTATTCCTTCCATTTTTCAAGTTTATAAGATTTTACTTTTTTTCTTTAAACGGGTTTTTAAAGAAAAAAACCCCAAAAAAATTTTTTTTCCCCTTTGGGGAAAAGGGGGCCCAAAAAGAAAACAAAATTTTTTTTTTTTAAATTTTTTTAACAGAGGAAAAAGGGGGTTTCAACCCCCATTTTCTCCTTTTTTTCCCTTTAAAACCCCATGTTAGGAAAAATTTTATTAATTTAAAAGGCAAAATTTAAAGGGGAAAAATTTTTTTAATAAGGGCTAATTTTAGTTAAGAATTTTTTAATAAAATTAAAGTTGGGTTGCAAAACTTACCTTCCTGAAAAAAGAAAAAAATGGTGTTTGAAAATTATTTTTTTTTTTCTTTTTGGGAAAAAAAAAAAAAAAAAAATTGGGTAAAGGGGCTGGAAAAAGAAAATTTTCTTTTGGGGTTTTCATTTTGGGCCCACCCTGTTGGGGTGGGAGGGGCTATTCCAGGGGAATTAACTTTTCCCCTCCCATTTTGGGGGGGAAATAAAATGGGGGGGGCCTTGCCCCCCCGCATTTTTTTTATGTGGGGAAAAAAAGGAAAGAAAAATTTTTTTTTTTTTTTTAGTTTTAAAAATTTTTAAAAAAAAAAATAATATATTATATATATATAAATAATATATATATAAATATATAATATATATAATATATTATATAATTTTTTTTTTTTTTTTTTTTTTTTTTTTTTTTTTTTTTTCAAAAAGTGGCCGTCCCCCACCGAGGAAAGGGTTTCCCCAAAAAAAAAGAAAGAAAATCCCCAAAAAAAAATACTTTATCATCATTAAACACTTTCCCCACCACACATTATCACTGCTTTTGCGGGGTTTGCTCAGAATACAACAGCTTAGAAGCAATACGTAAAAAGATACACAACAATCCCCCAAACTCCAAATATCCAAACCCCTCCTTTAAAGTGCGGATTGTATTTAAAAAAAAAAAAAAACATTAAAAAAACCTTTTTTTTAAAAAACCCTTCCTAAATTTCCCCTTTCCCTCCAAAAATCCAGCCCCCAAGACCATTCGTCTCCTTCACTCAAATTTTTAAACACGCTCACGCACGCTTGCAAGCCAACCCCCTTACCCAAAAACCTCCTTACCCCCTCCCCCAACCCCTTTCGGGGAACGCCCCCTACCCCCCTTTCCTTTCCCCTATAGATTTATATCTTTCCTGTATTCACTTGATCCATTCTCTCAAAAAGACCAAACCACCTCAACAACCCCTCCCCCCCCCCCCCCCCCCCCCCTTTTTTTTCCCCCCGAATTTTTCCATTATTACCCAAAATTCCCAAAAACACCCCCAAATCCCCAAATCCCCCCTTGCCCCTTTTTTTTACAAAACTCACCCCCTTAAAAGGTTTTCTCTTTTACCAACTTCCCCTTTGTTTAAAATAATTTTTGACCCCTTCCTAAAGAAAACTTTTTTTCCCCATAATCAAAGAAAACCCACCTTTTTAAATCATCCCCAACCTCAATCCCGATGAAAAATTTTAAAACTTTTCCTACTCCCCCTCCCCTTTTGATACCTTTTTTTTTCTTTATCTAAATCTTTTTGACACCCCATCACCTTACCTTTTCTATTTTCACTTTCATTTTCTACCTTTACCACTTTCCCAAAACTCACCACTAACCTTTGCAATTTTTTTTTAGAACTCCCATAAGCACAGTATCATCAGCAAAAAGTAACTTTTTTAAATTCCCCTTTTTGAATTTGATTCCCCATAATTTAATCCCACCCCCTCCCAAACCCCCTGCTTTTACTTCCTTAAAAACCCCACTAAAATATTTTAAAAAACCCGGGTTACTTTCCTCCTGCAAATTTTACAAGGGGGGTTCCCCCCCCCCCCCAAAATGGTATTTTCCCAAAAACTTTTTACATTTTAAAAATTTACCCCATTATAACTTCAACTGCCAATTGCCCTCCCATTTCTACCCCTTTTCAAAACCCAAAATGCTAAAAATTCCAAAATTTAAAAAAATTTTTTCACTTTTTCTAAAGTCACCAATTACCTTTTCCCACCTCCAAAAACCTCCTTCCCCCCAACCTTCCGTCCCTCTATTTTTTCAATTTCCCCATAACTTTCCGGAAATTTTTGGTTTTTCCTTTTAAAATTTTTTTAATTCTTTTTCCCCTTTCCCTTTAAAAAATAAAGCTTTCCCCACCCTGGCCCTTCCCCCCTTTTTCTCATTTTTTAAAACAAAAGTACCAAACCCCCCAACACTATATCCCCCCCGTTTTTTAACATTTTGTCATGACCCATCATTTTCCAGCTGTTTTAAAACCCCCTTTCTTTTTAATGCCTCCGTCCCCCCCACACTTTCATTCTGCTCTTCTTCACTCCTAAAAGATGGTTTCCCCCCCCGACCATCATGAAAACTGCCCCTGTTTTTTCCCTTTAAATTTAAAAGTTCCTCAAAAAATTGCCACTACCAATACCCCATTCCCCCCTCACTAACTCCCCCACTCTGTTTTTAACGCAAATCCATTTTCCCCAGGCTTTTTAACTTTTTTAACTCACCCAAATTTTTTTTTATTTTTATTAAAATTTCTTTACAGTGCCCTCCCCCCTATTTTCTCCCTTTTTTCACTCTCTCACCCCTCTCTTTACCTTTTTTTTACTCTTTTACATGATATATATATAATGTTTGTTATATATATATATAAATAATTTTTTATTTATTTTTAAAAATTAATTATTTAATAAAAATTTTTTAAATAATAAAATAAAAAGGGAAAAAAAAAAAAAAAAAAAACACTTTATAGGGGGAAAAAAACACCCAAAAAAACCATTTAAGGGGGGGTTCGACTGGTAAAAAAGGGGGTAAAGGGGGGGAAATTTTTGGGGATTTAAAAAATGAAATGTTTTAAAACTGGGGGAAATTTTTAAATTTTCAAAATTTTTTAAAGTAAAATAATACCAATTTAAAATAAGTTTCCATAAAGGAAAATAAAAAAATCAAAAAATTTGGGGGTAAAGTTTTGAGGGGCCCGGGGAAAATGATGGGAGGTATAATTGAAAAATTGGTTTGACGGGGAAAGGGATAGCAGATTTTAAAAAGGCTTTAAAATTTGTAAGGGTTTTTCTAAAAATATGTAAAAATTTTAATTTGGGAAAAGGGCTTTGGGATTTAAATTTTTAAAAAGGGTTTTTTAAATAAGGGGGGAAATTAATTTGAATTTTGGGGGAAGGGGATTATTAAACCTGAAATTTTTTGAGGTAGGAAGGTTTGTTAAATTTTTGGAAAAAAAATTTTTTTCCTTAAATAGGCCTTAACAAGATTTGGGGGGTTCCCTTTGAAAATTTATAAGGGGGGTTTAAAAAAAAATCGGGTTTTTTCCCGAGGGGGAAAAAAAAAATAAAAAACAACCAAATTGGGGTTGCCAAGTGCCCTTTAACACGTTTTTTAAAAAATTTAAAAAGGCCCGAGTTTTGGGATGATTGGTAGGGGCAAAAGAAAAAATTAAAGTGAATAAGGGAAAAAGGGGAAGTTATGAGGGTAAAAAGTTTGTTGAAAATTAAATCAGATTTAGGGGGGGGAAAAAATAAGGTAAAATTCAAAAATTTTATACTTTTTACTGGGTTTTATTTTCAAAAAATTTTGAAAAAGGGGGGGGGTTCCTTAATTTTTGGGGGAAAAAAACTTTTTCCTTTGGAAACAAAGAAATGAGAGAAAATTTTGTTTAAAACCCCTCTTATATTTAAGGGGGGGAGAATTTGCCCAGGGAACCCGGGGGGGTGGGAGTACGGGGGGGTGTGGTTTTTAAAAAAAAGGGGAAATTAAATTTTAATTAAAAGGGGGCGGGTTTTTAAAAAAAATTGTAAGGGTAGAATTATTGGTTTCCTTAAAATCAAACAAAAAACTTCAAAATTTCCTTTAAAACTTTTCGCCTAAATTAATTTAAAATTTTTTTCGAAAAGGGGGTTTTTTTAGCATGGGGGTTTTTAAAAAATTTTAAGGGAAAAGTTTTTTATTACTTCGATTTCAAAAACTTTTTAAAAATTTCAAAACCGGACCGGATTTTCCGGGGTGGGAAAAACTCCCATCGAAGGGGGGGAAAATTTAGTTTTCTTGTTTAAAGATTTCTCGAATTTTGGAAAAATATGGGGGAAAATTTTTTTTTTGGGGGACCTCCTGGGGGTCCCTTATATAAAAAAATAAAAAAAATATTTAAAAAAATTTTTAAAAAATTTTATAAATTTATTCATATTTTTCCAAAAACCAAACCCCCAACCCCAACCCAAAACCCCACCCCCAAAAACCCCCCCACAACACCCCCCCCAAAAACCCCAAAAAAAAAAAAAAAAAAAAATAATGATTGATTTTAATTAAGGGGGGGGTTTTTTGAAAATTTTTGGAAAAAAATTTTTTGTGTGAACAGTGTTTTCCAAAAACCCTTCTTTTTCGTCTCCAAAAAAGAAAAAAAACTAAAAAAAAAATAAAAAAAATAAAGTATTACAAAAAAAAATTTGTTTATATTATTAAAGTTCCTAGAATTTGATTCGAACGGTTTTTTTGAAAATGGGTTTAAGGGTTATTTTATTTAAATAAAATTTTTTGGTTTTCGTGGAAATTTTTTAAAACGGTTTAATTGCAAAAAATTTAAAATTTAAGGGTTTTTAAAAAAAAATATTTAAAATGTTTTTTTTTAATGAAAGAAAATTTTTAATTTTCCCAAAAAAAATTCTTTAAAAACTTCCCAACATTTAAGAAAAATTTATTTTTTCCCAAATAAATTTTTTTAATTTTTTCGAATTTAAAAAAACCCAGGAAAAAATTTTTTGACAGGTTTTTTAAATTATTTTTTTAAAATTTTTCATTTTTGTTCAAATATTGTTTAAACCAAACAAACGACCCTTGGCCCACCACAACCCTTTAAAAACCAACAGTAACAACAAACGTTTTAATTTCCAAAGGTTTTTTTTCTTGTTTTTGATCATTTTTTCACATTTTCTGGGGGGGGGGGGGGGAATAGCTTGCGCTTGTATTATGGGGATATTGCTCTGGGTATATTTGTGGTAAAAATTCTTAACTTGGTAAAATATATTTTTATTGGTAGGATGGTAGTACCTCCCTGGGTGGCTGCTGTCTACCAATCTACTACCTAGGTTAAATTTATATACAGTTGATCCCCGCATTTCGTCCAGTACAGATATTGTACAGTTCGGATTTTGACTACTTTTTTTGGCGAATTTTTACCATGGGTTTCGTACCTCTGCTTGGAAATCGTCCGTATGAGATGCGTCCACCTGCCCGGGACATGGCCCTGCTCACATGTACATGACTCGGTCTGCCTTTGTTACTCATAGAGGGTGGTAGTAGTTGTGATGGTGGTAGTGATTGTGGTAGGGGTGGTAGTAGTGATGGTGGTAGAGGGTGGTAGTGGTTGTGATTGTGGTAGAGGGTGGTAGTGGTTGTGATTGTGGTAGAGGGCAGTAGTGGTTGTGATTGTGGTAGAGGGCAGTAGTGATGGTGGTCGAGATAACCTCTCCTTTCTCTCCCCTCCTCGCTGTCTTCCATACGCCAACAAGAGTCTTCAGTAAAAATAAAAGTGATTTAAATGTTCATTTATCCATTTCATTAGTGCTTTATATTTATTTCTCATTGTTTTCTGTATGTAAAACTATAGTTATTCTCTATAAATGTATTTTTTTGTTAATATTTTTTGGTGTCTGGAAAGGATTAATTGGATTTACATTATTTCTTATGGGAAATATTACAGTGGACCCCTGGTTTACGATCAGCTCCCAATGCAACCAATTATGTAAGTGTATTTATGTAAGTACATTTGTATGTGTATGTTTGGGAGTCTGAAATGGACTAATCTAATTCACAATATTCCTTATGGGAACAAATTCGGTCAGTACTGGCACCTGAACATACTTCTGGAATGAAATAATATCGTAAACTGGGGTTCCACTGTACTTTGGTTTTTGTCCATTTCGGATTTCGACCGACCTTCTGGAATGGATTAAGGAGAAAAACCAGGGGCCCACTGTATAACCTTTATTTTTTGTGTATGTGTGATTGGCAGTGTGTGATTAACACACATTAAATGGTTTTCAGTTTCTAACAAACCCAGAAAGGGCATGGCAACAGCTAAGCAGCGATTAGGGAAAATTCTCAAGATTCATAAGATGCTTCACTAGTTGATGAGGAGATACCACAGCAGCTAGTCTGATGAAACACATCAGTCCAAGGTAAGAGACTGCTTTTCTGCTTATCATTCTCCTAGTTGACCACTCTCTTCTTGACATAAGTCATAATTTATTGTAAATAATTTGTATACTGTTTGTTATGATCATGTTACTAATCGAAGTCCAGCTCTGAGAATATTGTACTCCGGTACACTGATGATTTATGTCAAGGTTGTTTTCATAGGTTCAGTGATACTTGAAGTTTATTGTATACCAATGAAATAATATTTGAAAGTTTATTGTACACTAGTGAAATAATTGTTTATGCTGAATATTTTTCCATAGTCACTGTTATTGAAACGACCTCATTTATGAAGTTCATGTACTTCTTTGTAATGGTAACTGTGGTCTCATTTATATTGTGATTGGCCATAATGGCTTCATGCTCAGTTGTCATTGTCAGATAATTAATGAATTGAGGGTCCACATCCCTGTCTAAAAAAAATTTTTAATTTTTTCTTGTAAATTGGTAGAGAATCTTTTTCTGAAGGTAATAAAACAAAAAGTACCAAATTTGATGGAAAATTGACGAAATTATGCTTTTGCAAATTTTGCTGCATCAGCGATATTTACATAGCGTTGATTTTTGTCCACTTTGACTCCTATTTTAGGCTAATTACATTGTTCCAGTCAACCAGATTCTTGCTATTTCACAAGTGTGCCTTCTATTTTATTGATTGAGCACAAGAAACCACCCAGTCAACTATTTCAACTGCACAATAAAGCGATCAAAAATTGGTAATTTGGCCAATTTCACACAAATTTCAAAATATTCCACTTTCAAAATAGGGTTCAAAATAAACAATGCAGGCATTCCTGGCACTAAAATGACATTTCCTCTGTTCATTAGTTACAGTTCCAGGCTTTACACACAGATTCCATTTTGATTTTTTATTCATAAGAAATTTTTAGTCACACCAAAAAATAGAAGATTTACTGTTATGCAATATTGTAATAATTGTTTAAATAATATCAGTGCATTCATGAACTCACATTAGACCCACCAGTTGACGTGTACTAGACGCGTGATGTGATATGTTTACTCCCAAACATTGGCAAAAATTGAACATTTCTGCTACTTTGAGCTCAATTTCAAGCAGTTTTCATTCCTAAAACCAATCAAAATTATCTCTATTTCTGTAATATTTGTTCCATTCTATCAAATAAGTTTAAGAAACTGCGAATACAACCGTAAAAAACATGAAATTAAGACACGTGCAACATCTGGGTATCTTTATTGTAGACGTTTCGCCATCCAGTGGCTTTATCAATACAAATTCTAGGACATAGCTTGAAGACAGTAGGACTACATACAGAAGATGAGGTAATCAGTCCCTTAATCTAGGAGTAGGTGCGAAGAGAACCATAGTCGTGGAGATTCTGAAGCAGAAGCAAGGAGCCTGGCGCTTATATAGTAACGTCAGGTGTAGCAGACGAGGGCATAGTCACTGGTAGGTGGGATTCCCCAGTGGAAGTAGGTCCTTCCCAAAGAGATGGGTTAGTTGTAGTAGTAGTTGCCGTAGTCGTGAAGGTTATGTACATGTCCTCAGAATCAAGATTCTATGATGTTGCAGTGTCTGACAACTTGTCAGACACTGCAACATCATGGAATCTTGATTCTGAGGACATGTACATGATAAAGCCACTGGATGGCGAAACGTCTACAATAAAGATACCCAGATGTTGCACGTGTCTTAATTTCATCTTGTCGGTATTATATACCATTCTTGCACATAAAAAACATACAGAAATACACCGCAAAGTTTCTGTTTTAATCCAAAAAACATGGTTGCAGTTTTTTTCTCATTTTGTACTGTGGGTTTTTTTTGTAGGGCACACACTTACCTCGTAGACCCATTTTCTCATATCTAGGCCCAAATTTACTGCACACAGCTTATCTGAGTGAGCTGAGATCATGACATAGTACTACAGCACTGATCCTGGCTTCAACGCCATAGAACTATGGCACGGACCCTCAAGGGGTTAAAAAACTGGAAATGAATTATAGCACACCAAGCAGAATGGTGAAGAGAATCATTTCCACACTGCTAAAGAAATTTTGTAGGATTCCGCTCTGATACACACATGACCCACATGTAAGAGACAGGCGCTTACGATGATGTTTCGGTCCGACTTGTACCATATACAGTGGAACCTCAAATATCGAACTTTCTTCGGTACAGAAGGCTGTTCGAGTGCCTTTACCGAATTAATTTATTCCCATTAGGAATAATGTAAATTAGATTAGTCCATTTCAGACCCTCAAAAATACACTTATAAAAGCACTTACAAAAATACACTTACATAATTGGTCGTGTTGGGAGCAGTTCGATTTTTTAGGTTCCACTGTACAAAGTAGTGGTGTTGTGCCTTTTTGCTCTTCACTCTTTGATAATTTGTTCATTTTTAATATTGAGGTTTGTTGTTGAGAGGAAAAGAATTTTTTTTGTTTGTTCACTTAAAAGGTACAATTCTGATCAACTTTATATTAACTGTTTCACGGTCCAGACCCCTGATCAGAAACTTGTTCTCAAGGTCTAGAAATTAACCTCCCACCCCACCCCAAAAAAAAAAACTTGTAGATTAAAAGAATATATTTTACTGTGGTTTTTTTTTTTTTTTTTTTTTTTTTTTTTTTTTCAACAAGTCGGCCGTCTCCCACCGAGGCAGGGTGACCCAAAAAAGAAAGAAAATCCCCAAAAAGAAAATACTTTCATCATCATTCAACACTTTCACCACACTCGCACATTATCACTGTTTTTGCAGAGGTGCTCAGAATACAACAGTCTAGAAGCATACATAAAAAAAACCAACATACCCTCCAAACGCAATACCCAAACCCCTCCTTTAAAGTGCAGCTTTTACTTCCCTTTTCCAGGACTCAATCCGACAAATGAAAAAAACCCTTTTTCCCTGAATCCCTCACTAATATCCCCGCCACACTCCAACAGTCGTCAGGTCCCAAGTCCATTCGTCTCCATTCACTCCATCAACACGCCCGCACGCTTGCTGGAAGTCCAAGCCCCTTACCCACAAAACCTCCTTTACCCCCCCTCCCCCAACCCTTTCGGGGACGCCCCCACCCCCCTTTCCTTCCCCATAGATTTATATGTTTTCCATGTCTTTCTACTTTGATCCATTCCTCAAAATCCCAAAACCACCTCAAAAACCCCCTCTTTTCCCTCTGACAATACTTTATTAACTCCACACCTTCTCCTAATTTCCAACTCCGAATTTTCTGCATAATTTTTACACCCACATTGCCCTTAAAAGGAATCTCCACTGCCTCCAACCGTCTCCTCGCTGCGTTTACCACCCAAGCTTCCCCCCCCATATAAAGTGTTGGTACTACATACTTTCTCTTCCCCTTTCTTTGCCCCCATAATAACTTTTTTTGACTCCACATATACCTCAACGCACCACTCACCTTTTTTCCCCCAAATCAATTCTATGATTAACCTCACCCTTTCTAAATCCACCCGCCGAAAACGCAACCCCAAGTATCTAAAAACTTTCACTTTTCCCATACTCCCCTCCCAATTTGATATCCAATTTTTCTTTACAAAATCATTTGAAAACCCTCATCATTTACTCTTTTCATTTCATTTTAAAACTTTCTAACCTTTACACCATTCCCAAACTCATCCCAAACCCTTTTGCAATTTTTCTTTAGAATCTCCCATAACACAGATCATCACAAAAAGTAACGTGTCAATTCCCCCATTTTGAATTTGTTTCCCCCCAAAAATTAACCCCACCCCTCTCCCAAACACCCTAGCATTTACTTCCTTAACAACCCCATCATAAATATTTTAAAACAACCATGGTACATTACACACCCCTGTCTAAGACCTATTTTTACCGGGAAAAGCTCCCCTCTTCACACCCCCAAAACCGAGCCCACTATCTTCAAAAAAAACTTTTTACAGCATTTAATAATTACCACCATTCCATATACTTGCAACATCTGCCACATTGTCCTCTTCCACCATCAAATCCCTTTTTTCTAAATCCAAAAATGCAATAAAAATTTCCCTACCTTTATCAAAATACTGTCAATATACTTCAATGTAAAACTTGACTACACATCCCCCCCCCACTCAAAACCCTCCTTGCTCATCCGCAACCTACATTCTGCTTACCCTAATTCTTTCAATTATAACCCACCGTACACTTTTCCGGTATATCAGTAAGCTTTTCCTCTAAAATTTTTTTCAGCCTTTTTCCCCTTTCCCTTTATATAAAGGACAATACAGCTCTCCCCCCAACCCCTGGGTCCCTTCCCCTCTTTCAACATTTATTGAACAAAAGACCAACCACCCCAAACACAAATATCCCCCCCCCTGCTTTTAACATTTCTGTCATGACCCATCATACCAGCTGTTTTTAAACCCCCTTTCATTTACGTAATGCCTCCTACCTCCCCCACACTTACATTCTGCTCTTCTTCACTCCAAAAGATGGATACCCCCGACCATGCATGAAATTACGCCTCTGTTTTTTCCCTTAACATTTAAAATTTCCTCAAAATTTTCCGCCACTACCCAATACCTCCATCCCCCCTTTCAACTAACTCCCCAATCTGTTTTTAACTGACAAACCCAATTTTTTCCCTTGGCTTTCTTAACTTGTTTAACTCACCCCAAAAAATTTTTTTCTTATTTTAAATTTAAAATTTCTTGACAGTGCCTCCCCCACCTATCATCTGCTCTCCTTTTGCACTCTCTCCCCACTCTTTTTACCTTTCTTTTACTCCCATATATTCTGCTCTTCTTTTAAAACTTCTGCTTTGTAAAAACCTCTCAAACTACCTTTTTTTCTCTTTTATCAACCCTTTACTTCACATTCCCCCAATCACTCCCCCTTCCCGCACCCACCCCCCTATAACCACAAACTTTGCCCCACATTTTAATACTGCATTTTTAAACATTCCAAACCCCTTCAACCCCCCCCTTACTCTCTTTGCACATCCACCTTTCTGCCAATATTTTATATCTCGCCCGAACTTCCTCCTCCCTTTGTTTATACACTTTCACCTCCCCCTTTCTTGTTGTTGCCACCTTCCTCTTTCCCATCTACCTCTTTCTCTAACTTAGCTACAAAAATAATGATCCATATAATTTGCCCCCCCAAAACGACATCCTGGGGCCTACCCATCAACCTTTTATCCACCAATACAAATCTAAAAACACTGTTGGGAATAAAACAAAAAAAAAAAAAATTTTCTCATGGGGGTCAGCTTTTGTTTTTTTTTTTTTACTTTTTTCTTTGGTTTTTCCCAAAATTTTACATTTTTCCAGAAAAATTTTTTGGCTTAGAAACCCAGATAATGCACAATGCGCCTAGCAACAGAACTGCACAATATTTCATACATATTGTTGTTTATAAAACTTGTTTACACAACGTGACAAACAAGCCAAAAAATTTTTTTTTTTCAACACTCGGTCAACTCCCAAGAGAAAGAAAATCCCCCAAAAGGTAAAACTTCATCACATTCACACTTTTAAATCACCTTACATAATCACTGTCTTTTTAAGGCGCCATACAACAGTTTAGAAATCCCTCCAAACTGCCAATACCCCCCCAAACCCCCCCTTTTAAAATGCAGGGTTGTACTTCCCATTTCCAGGACTGAAGTCTGGCTAACTTGGGAAAATATATTTTGTTTATCTCCAGGGTTTTTAACCGTCAACTCCAACAAGGAAACGCGAGTGTGTACTGTACCCGGCTATAACCCCTTTTTTCCCCGGGTACTTTTTTAAAATTTAATTATCATTACAATAAAAATGTTTTCATTATTACTGTTTTAAATTTAAAAAATAAATACTTTACAGATATGACCAGGACGTTTTGCAATCTGTGGAAATCTTTGAAACACGTGGTATTTTACATCCTCGCACATAAAATCCTCTTAGAACTTTAGGGGGAACCTTTGTGCGCATAGTTGAAACATCTCTAAGCAAATTACTTTTTCTCTACACAGGAAAAGTTGTTGGGAGTGATCACCAGCCTCTAACGAGGAGATTAATGATCATTGGGGCCCTGGTGACGCAGGGTGTTGTAAAACCCGGTTTTTGGGTATTTACCTATGCACCAAATAAAATTGGGCCCTATGCCTTTTCCCAATTTTAAAAAAAAAATTATTTAAACAAAAAAAATTTTTAATTAAATTCTAGGTTTTAAAAAAATTTTTACAGAAATGTTCCGGAATTTTTGGAAATTGTGAACCCCCTTTGAAACCCTTTAACCATCCCCTCGAATTCCTTTTGAACGGGGTCCCTTTCATCCCATAAAGAAACTTTATTGAAATTACTTTTTTTTTTAAAAGGTTTTTTATATAATTTGGGTTTTTTTTTTTTTTTTTTTAATTTTTTTTTTTTTTTTTTTTTTTTTTTTTTTGTTTTTTTTTTTTTTTTTTTTTTGTTTTTTTTTTTTTTTTTTTTTTTTTTTTTATTTTTTTTTTTTTTTTTTTTTTTTTTTTTTTTTTTTAAAAAATTTTTTTTTTTTTTTTTTTTTTTTTTTTTTTTTTTTTTTTTTTTTTTTTTTTTTTTTTTTTAAAAAAAAATATCATAATGGATTAACAAGGTGTCTATATTGACATTTTAAAATGACGTTTAATGCGCCTCAGAGTGATTATTATTTGTTTTTTGGTTTTTAATCATTATTAATATGGCATTTTCAAGACTAAAAAGGGACTCTTAGGTTTTAAAAATGTGTCCCCTGAAACGTCAGCACAGAGAAAAAATAAAATATGAAAAAACTTTAAAACATTTAAAATTTTTGGGAAAAATTTTTCCAAATATAATGGAGAGCCAGCTTTTGGGAGAACGTAAACAAACCGAGGGGGTTGGGTGACCAATTTAAAAAGTCAATGGGGGACCCATATAGCGATTTTTTTGGTCAAAATTTTGGAAATTTTCCTTTATTGCGGAAAAACCCCGTAAGGTGAAACACCAAAATGGGGCCCCCTACTGTATTTTATTACACTTTGCACAATATTAAGTTTATGGGGAAATAACAAAAAGATTAGGGGGGAAAAAGATTGGATATAAAATTTGGGGGATAAGAGTATGGAGGGGGGAAAAAGTATTAAAATTTTTGGGAGTGGACGTGCCCAGCAGATGGGTCTTTTTGAAGGAGAGGTAAATTTAAAGAATTGAGGGGGGGAAAAAAGGGGTTGAGGGGTTGCCCAGGAGTCTGTGGAACAAAAAAAAACTTTTGGAACAAAGAGGGGAATGTAAGAGATTTATAGTTTTTTAACCAAAAACACTGTATGGGTGTAAAGAAATGGGTGAAAAATTTTGAAAATGAGGAGAAGGCTGGAGGCAGGGGAGATGTCATGTCTGAGGGAAAGGGGTGTAGTGTAATTTTAATGCAGGAAAATTTCGAATTTTTGGAAATTGGGAAGGGGGGGGGGGGGGGGGGGGGTTGGGCCAAAACTATTGCCCCAAGGGGCTGAGGGGGGGTTTTGAGGTGGTTCGGACAGGTAAAGAAAATGGAAAAACAGAATACCTCGAAGTGATGAATCTGTAGTGGGGGGAAAAAAAAAGGTTTGGGTAGGGGTTCAGCCTAAAAGGGGTTTGGAGGGGGGGGGAAAAGGTAGTTTTGTGTGTGGGGGGTTGGACTTTAACAAGCGTGCGTGAGGCGTATGTATTTGATGGAG
>NC_069491.1:7473729-7550764 GCF_026875155.1 Cherax quadricarinatus
TTGCATCCCCTAATAGCACTCCTCTCATCAAGCCCATGGACCAGCAGGTCATTTCAAACTTCAAAAAACTGTACACCAAATCAGTGTTTCAAAGGTGCTTTGAAGTGACCTCGGACGCTGAATTGATCCTAAGAGAGTTCTGGAGGAATCACTTCAATATCCTCAATTGCATAACCCTTATAGATAAGGAATGGCAGGGAGTGACTTAAGGACTTTGAACTTTGCTTGGAGGAGTTGGTGGAGGACCACAGGGAAGAGCTAACCACTGAAGAGCTGCAAGGCCTTCAACTGAAACAGCAACAGACTGCAGTTGAGGATGTTGCTTCAGAGGAGGAAGAATGTGCCTTCTTCAGTGATTAAGGACATGTATGCAAAGTGGAGTGAGTTGCAAAGTTTTGCAGAGAATTATCACCCTAACAAAACTGTTGCAAGCCTTGTCTGCAATATGTTCAATGACAATGTCTTGTCCCATTTTAGGCAAATCTTAGTGACACCAGAAACAGGCTGCCCTGGACAGATTTTTTGTGCGACAGGAGTGCAGTGACTCTCAAGCTGGTTCTAGTGGCAGTAAAAGACAAAGAAAGGAAGTAACCCCAGAGAGGACTTCGATACATGAACTCCTTAAGAAGGGGGATTCCCCTTCCAAACAATAAACTCTCCTCCCTCTCCCCTCCTCACCTTCCATAAAGGTGTGTAATGTTTATCATTAAAATTAGTGTTCTGTATTTATTTTTCATTGTTTTCTGTATGTAAAACTATAGTTATTCTTAAAAAAAATGTAGTTTTTGTTAATATTTTTGGGTGTCTGGAATGGATTGATTGGATTTACGTTATTTCTTATGGGAAATATTACTTCGGTTTTTGGCATTTCAGATTTAGGCCAGCCTTCTGGAATGGATTATTTATGAAAACTGGGGGTCTGCTGTGCTTAAGCTAAAGATTATCCCCTCCCCCCCAGTGGCTTGTCTTGCATTGTTAAGATCGCCTGTCTGCAGTTGTTTGCATATGTACATATGTCGTGCTGAATAGGTAAAACTGGTCAATTAGCAAGAACTCATTTAAAATTAAGTCATTTTACAAATTCATTAACAAACAAGAGGAAATATATTTTTTTGTTAGATTCAGAATGATTTTTGCGAAATTATTGCATACACAGAGTTTGTTTGCCCTATTCGGCAAGAAGTGTGTTGCTATTTAAGCCAAAATCGTAAGTTTTACTTATCAGCATGACACACACATATATATACACGCACACGTACACACAGTTGACCCTTGAATGATGCGGGGGTTAGGGGCGCCGACAACCCCCTCCCTCCTCTTCCCCGTGCAGCCGTAAATCCATGTATGACATTTGACTCCATCGAAAATTAACTACTGATCACCTACTGTTGATCAGAACCCTTACCAATAACATAAACAGTCAAGTACCACATATTTTGTATATGTATTATGTACTGTATTCTTAAAATCAAGTAAGCTAGAGAGAAAAAATGTTAAAAATCATAAAAGATAATACATTTACTGTACTGTGTTGATAAATACAGTACAGTAAATGTACTGTGAGTTGACATCTCTCTACAAGATGAATTGTCTGTCTCTCAGTACCTATGTCAGTAATGTCATATATGGTACAAAACACTATAAATGTGATACATAGTGTTAACACTAGACATGAAAATTAAAAAGATAATGCGAAAATAAAATTATGCATTTACAACACCTAACTTTTTCAACAACTAATCTCAAAAAATATTTCCAGTATATTTATTGAAAAACTCCACGTATGAGTGGACTCGCACAGTTCAAACCCGTGTTGTTCAAGGGTCTTATTTTTTGTGTGTTATATAAAAATAAAAAAATGTGTGGGTGTATATATATACACACACAGACATATATATATCTTTATCTTTCAGAACACCAACCATAGCCCAAAAGGAAGAATGTTTCTCCTTTTACATTTAGTAATATAGAGGAGAAGGGTTACTGCCCCTTGCTCCCGGCATTTTAGTCGCCTCTTACGACATGCATGGCTTTCGGAGGAAGAATTCTGTTCCACTTCCGTATGGAGAAAATAAATAAATATATATAATATATATATTGTGTCTCCCATTCTATGCAGAAGATATTTCCATATAGAATACATGGAATACATAGCTGAATGTACAAATTGTGATTACATGACTGTTTTGATTCATAATTTATATATAAAATAATTTATACTTTTATTTATGCAGTAAGCATCCTCAGTACTATTACACAACATAGAATAATGTGAGGTTACTAGAAGAAAGTGATACAGTAAGTCATATTTGAACATGACCTGCTCTTCTGCTGCAGTTGGTAATCCTAGCCAAACTTACAATGACATTTTATTTTTTATGTCCTCATAAATTTGGTCTTTCATCTTCATGACATATTATATTTGAGTTAATTCTGGTGCATTGATGTCATTAGTTGGTGTGCTCAACACTATATGTAGGTGTGTCTGTCACCAGACTGCTCGACTTCACTCACACATTGCCATTTTGTATTATAGTTCACTAATGCTAGTTCACTATGTACAGTGCTCAGAGACTTAATTTTATAAAAAATTGTGAAAATTTTTTAAAAAATTTTATCCCCTTTTTTGCAGCCAAATTGGAGTTTTTTAGAAAAATTTCAAACTTATTCTCAATCATTTTGGAACAGTACGCAGCGGGATTTATGAATAATTACACAAGCCTGGTGCCTCTGCAAGGGGGGGGGCCTTTGATGCAGCAAAGAGGCTTCGGTCTGAGGAACGGGAACCCTTTCCCCGCTTCTTCCTCGACCTAAAGCTTTCTTCCACGGAAAAGGTCGGGTTCGTTTTCCCGCGAGGGAGAAACATTGGGTGTTTCTTTACACAGGTTGTCTATTTTCACCCATCAATAAAAGGTTCCTGGTTTAGTGGCATCCTGAACAAACGCCCTAATTTGCCTAAATGCTCTGCATAACAAGGGGCTTTCTGTACTTTAAAAGTCATGTCACTAACTTGTAACCTTGTACATGTACTTGTAGAAAAAAAGATATGTAAAAATTAACCCCTTCAGGGTCCACGGGCCCTCTCAGAGACTTGTTCTAGGTCCCCCAAAATTTAAAAAAAAAAAATTTAAATTTTTCTTATAAAAAGATAGAGAATCTTTTCCGACAAAAATGACACCAAAAAAGTATGAAATTTTTGATGGAAAACTACGAAAATTTTGCTCTCGCGAAGTTTTCGGGCTCGACGAGTTTTACGCATCGGGGATTTTGCCCCCTTTGAGCCCAATTCCAGGTACAGTCACAAAAATCTAACTATTTCGCTAGAACCCCTTTTTTTTCCCCATCGAATGAGTACAAAAACCACCCTTTACCAAATTTCCAAATACCAATCAGTGGGGCAGAATTTAGCAATTTTGCCAACTTCACACAAATTTCAAAAAAAGCCAATTTCCAAATAGGGTCCAGAATAAAAAAGAAAGACTTTCTGGGACTAAAATAACATTTTCCTTTTTTCATTAGCATGTCCCCACGTCCCTCTTACATTCATTTTCTTTTCCCTTGAATTTATTCTCACAAAAAATAGAAGATTTACTGTTATGCAACACTGCATAGTGTAGAAAAGGTAAAATAATATCGGCGCACTTGGAAAGAAAATTAACTCACCAGTTGACGGATTGGACCTTTAAACATGATTTTTGTTTACTTTTTTAACTTTGGTAAAAATCGAACATTTCTGCTACTTTGACTCAATTCAAGGACTTTTCATTGTAAAACCATCAAAAACATCTCAATTTTCTGTAATATTTTTTTCCATTTAAAAAAATGAACCTTTTAAAGGGGGGGCCCTTTGGCGTGGTGAAGAGGCCTTGTCAAAGGAAATTTTTGCCCTTTTTCGGCCCTTCCTCGACCGAACCAAATTTTTTCCCCCCCCAATCCCCCCCCTTCCCTACCCCATCCCCCCCTTTTCCCCCTCTCCCCTCCCCTCCCTTTTGCCCTTTCCCCTTTTTTTGGTTTTTGGGGATTTTTTCCCACGGGAAACGTTAATCCTGGGTGGGGGAAAGGGGTCCGGGCCCTCCCATTCCGTTGAGGCTCTGGGGGTGGCGTATTTTTTGCCAGGGAATCTGGATCGCCTGGGATTTCCCGATCCCCTCCTACCCCGGGAGAGGGGCTTGGGTCTTTCGGCGAGGGGTGTACCTGAAGCCACCTTTGGGGATTCCGGGGGTGGGCCGAAGGAGGTATGCTTTGTGGGGGAAACGCCCACCCTCTCTTTTTCCACCAAGGTACCGCAATGTGAGGTTGCTTCCCGGATTGCTTTTTTTTAATGGCATGGGGGTAGGTATGGCAGGGGTTCCATGCTGCATCTACTTTACTTGGGGTGCTGGGGTCCTTTTTATCGGGGAGGGAGATTTCTGGCCCTTTCATTCCTCCTGGGAACATCCCTCCCGGGCCCCCCCTTTTTTTTTTATTCTTTTTTTATTATTTTCTTTTTTTTTTTTTTTAAAAACAAAAAGAAAGAAGTAACCTAACCATGGAAACCCAATCCATAAACCCCTGGTACCCCCCAGGCCCCTTCTTGATACCGCAACCCCCTTTTGACCCCCCTCGTCTTTGGACCACCTTCGGACCTCTTCATCCTCTGACCTCTTGCCGGGGCTGTTTCCTCACCCGCTTCGGGACTGAGGCTCGACTGCCCTCGTTTGATTTATCTGACCCCCCGCCTCCTTTGACTAGCTTCCGGCCTCTCCCTCTATTGTGCGGCAATTTTTCGAATCCCCGGGCCCTTTTCCCACGTTGAACCAACGCCTAAACCCCAAACGACAATTACCTGCTGATGAACTTCTCCACCTTCTCGTTCTTCTCAGAAAAGATCGACACGCCTGCACCTCCCTTTCCACGCTCATTTCAGACTGCACAATGGACTAAATTCTTCACTTAACGACCGATTTCCCCTCTACCGCCTATTTTTTTCCGACCACAGTATTGGCAAGGCACTCCTACGCCATATTGGTAAAGATATTTCTTTTCATGCTCTTAAGAGCGGTAGGGCGCATCATCACGGTACAGAATGCTACCCAAGCTCATGATCTTCTCTTTTTTCCCCATATAGATACTGTCCTGTCACTATTGAAAAATATCATTCCCTCATTCTTGTAGTGGTACCGTCATTCTGCCCCATACCATAGTTCAACAAAATTTCCAGACTTTGTGGAAATGACATTCTTGAACACTGGAACTCCAAGATCTCCCAATCCTCAAGGTAGACACTTAGTTCTTCCTCCCCGCGGGCGGAACGATACCCTAGTAACGGGGCTCGTTTAACTTTTGACGGGCCATGAACTCCCATCCTGGGTTTTATGTAGCAGGACATGGGTTACAAGTTCGAAAGGTGATCCTACACCGCAACAGTGTAGAAATTGCGGGCGATTTGGCCATCCAGCGAAATTTTGCCAAGTCAAACTTAAATAGCGGGAAATCCGTTACCTCAAAGAGACAGAAGGTCCCCCTTTAAAGCCATGGCAAGTTTCTCATCCCGCCCCAAGCGAGACTACCTCGTGTTTCTTATTCCCGTGTTTCAAAACGTCCCCCCACTTCTGGGGTCCCATCTTCTGCCAACCTCCTCTGTGGTTACCTCTCCCATAGTCACTCCTGTATCTAATTCTTTGCTGTCCTAGGCTCAGACGTCCCTACTTCAACGCCTCAGTCTGTTCTCGCTTCTTCGTGTTCTCCCTTACAAGCCTCAGTATCAACGACACCTCCTCCCAATCGTCCCTCTACTTCTCAGAAGTCAAAAAAAAGGTCCTTTAACCCCTTCTTCCACCTCCTCATTTTACCTTCCCTGTCTCTCTACCGGGTTCTTCCCCTCTTACTGGCTCTTAAGACACATGTGCAGCATCTGGGTATCTTTATTGTAGACGTTTCGCCATCCAATGGCTTTATCAATACAAATTCTAGGACATAACTTGAAGACAGTAGGACTATATACAGAAGATGAGGTAATCAGTCCCTCAACCTAGGAGTAGCATCACAGTCGTGAAGCAGAAGCAAGGAGCCTGGCGCTTATATAGTAACGTCAGGTGTAGCAGACGAGGGCATAGTCACTGGTAGGTGGGATTCCCCAGTGGGAATAAAGATACCCAGATGTTGCACATGTGTCTTAATTTCGTCTTGTCAGTATTATATACCATTCCTGCACAACTTGTCAGACACTGCAACATTATGGAATCTTGATTCTGAGGACATGTACATAACCTTCACGGCTACGACAACTACTCTACATCTAACCCATCTCTTTGGGAAGGACCTACTCCACTGGGGAATCCCGCCTACCAGTGACTATGCCCTCGTCTGCTACACCTGACGTTACTATATAAGCGCCAGGCTCCTTGCTTCTGCTTCAGAATCTCCACGACTGTGATGCTCTTCGCACCTACTCCTAGGTTGAGGGACTGATTACCTCATCTTCTGTATATAGTCCTACTGTCTTCAAGTTATGTCCTAGAATTTGAATTGATAAAGCAATTGGACGGCGAAACGTCTACAGTAAAGATACCCAGATGTTGCACATGTCTTAATTTCGTCTTGTCGGTATTATATACCATTCCTGCACATCTCACTGGCTCTGTTACAAGTGTAGAGGTTCACCCTCCTCTTCGTACTATACCTACCTTCCCTGTTCCCTCCCAAGTTTCTTCCTCTTCTGCCACCTCCCAGGTTTCTGCCTCTTCTGTCCCCTTCCACGCTTCTTTTCCAGTTCCCTACACCCTTTCGCCCCCCCTACCTTGGTACAGTCCATTACAGTTCCAATCTTTACTCATCCTCCCCCTACCATCTCCAATATTGTCTCCCATACGACGTCTCTGAATTCCGAAACACTTGAAGCAATCTCTGAATATATTGCAGAGACCAAACCACAATGGACACTGATCCACCCTCTGTTCCTTCTCTCTCCTCTCCTCCATCTGCGCAACTCCTTTCTTCACAGCGCACCATTCCTTCGCTGCTTGAACGTTTTTCCCCGCTCCCCTCCGCATGTTGGACTTTTCTAACCCCTCTAGTCCGTAGAACCCTTACCTGGGGAAATTCAAGTATCTTTATCATCGCCAATCATGGCCTATTTTACAGTGGAATATACGCGGCCTTGGGGTAATGGGGGTGAGCTTCAGATGTTACTCCCCCATTTTTTTCCCCTGTTGGTGTTTGCTTACAGGAACCAAAATTACACTCCTGCTGTTTATTTTCTCCCATCTCAGCTAAATTTATTGTATTCTTCAGATCCTTTTCCTGATGGACCTTTAATGAAAGTGCCCTTCTTCTAGCACTGATATTCCATACCATCAGCTATTTGTTCGTACTTCGCTGCATTACACAGCAGCCCGTATCCCACTTGCATAGGTGGTATACCTCTGTTTTTTTATATCTCTCTCCTTCTCGGGCATTATCTATTCTGGATATTGCCTTTCTTGTTTCGTCATTACCACCACCGATTCTGTTATTTGGGCGATTTTAATGCCCATCATTTCCTCTGGGGGGGGCTCTCACTGTGATTCCCGTGGCATTCATTTTAGAGGCTTTTCTTGCCACCCACCCCCTCCATGTTTTAAATACAGGTACTCAAATCCCATTTTGATCCTCGGAAATCTCACTCTCTCTCGCATCGATCTCTCCCGTCTGCCTTTCCTCCGCCGCATTAGACTTCACCTGGGCTGTTTCTCCCGGATTTTACATGACAGCGATCATTTCCCAAAACATTCCTTACTCCCCTTCATATTCACCACCTCTTCGTAACCCACACTGGCAGTTTGATCAGGCAAATTGGAACCTTTACTCACACCTAACTGGTTTTAGTGAGGCTCCTTCTTCGTCCTCCATTGATGAGCTTTTACACCTCTTCTCGTCCTCCGTTTTAACTGCAGCTTCTCATTCTATACCCCAAACTTCGGGCAGGCATTCTCAGCAAGGGCGTGCCTTGGTGGCCCTCCTGCTTGTACTCTGGCAGTACGTTTGAAACACGCTGCATAGGGCAGGTTCCGGTACAATAGAACCACGGAGAAACTTCTTGATTTTAAGCAGAAGCGTGCGATCGTTCGCCGTGTCATCCGTGACGCTAAATGCACTTGCTGCGAGATTATGTCTCCACCTCACCTCTGCTTCCTCTATGAGTGCAGCCCTGGAGAAAGAAACGAAAACTGAGTGGTAAATATTCTCCCGACCCGCCCCCTTGTTCGGGCGGGTTGCCGGTGTTGATATAGCAAACCCACTAGATGTTGCCAATGAAATTGGCAATCATCTGGTCCGAAATTTCTCAGGGGCTCCATATATGCCCCTCGTTTTTTCCTCAAAGTCTGCCAAGAGTTAGCACCCTTGGACTTTTCTTCTCTCAGAGAAGAACAGTAAAATTTGTGCCTTTTACACTTCAAGAACTGGAGGCAACACTCTCAGCTTGCCAATCATCGGCAGCTGGGCCCGACGACATTCATATTTGTATGCTACAACATTTACATCAGTCAGCCCTTGCAGTCCTATTATGCCTTTTCATCTTTTTTTGGTCACAAGGGTTCTTCCACAGCTGTGGAAATCTGCCATTTTTTCTCCCTTTCCGCAAACCCAGGCACTACGGGACATGAAGCCCCCACAAATAGCCCCCATTGCTCTTACCAGTGCAGTTTGCAAAGTGATGGAACGCCTGGTAAATAGACGTTTAGTGTGATAGAGAGAGACAACAGTCTCTCCACTTGTCAATATGGCTTTCGTAAGGGACATTCTACCATAGACCCCTTACTACGCATGTTCGTAATGCCTTTGCAAATAACCACTCAGTTATTGCCATATTTTTTGACCTTGAGAAGGCATATGACACAACTTGGAGGTATAATATTTTGGCCCAAGCCCACTCCTTAGGCCTCTGAGGCAATCTACCATACTTCCTTAAGAACTTTTTAACTGATAGACATTTCCGTGTTCGGGTTAATAATGTGCTCTCCCCTTTGTGGCTTAGCGCTTTCATAATAATAATATAAAATGAGACCAGGAAAACTAGAATACAACAATAAATACCATACGAAAATACAGTGCAAAGTTGTTGTTTTAATCCAAAAACACGGTCGAAGTTTTTTCTCATTATGCACTTTGTGCTGCAGGGTTTTTTTTATACTGCCCACATAGACCTATTCTTTCATATGTAGGCCTAACAGCTTTCTCTCGCTAGATTTGAGGGCGCTAGAATTTAGGTGTACTAGTACGTCAAAAACCCTGGTGTGTAAGCCGTACTAATATGTTCGAAACCCTGAAAGGGTTAATATGAGGCCAAACTTGTTAATGTGTATGGTAGAATGACTATGCTGAGGAAGTCTTCATATTTATGATCTTTGAGCATTATAAAACTAGAGCTAAATATTGTCTACCATGTATGTTACTTCCTAAATAGGACTGATGTAGGTTCAGTGAATTTTTTTATCTTCTAAACTAATTGATGTGAATCTTCTTCTGTTTTGCTGACATGATTATAATGTGCTTATCTAATTTTCCATTGATGTAATGACTTCAGTATATATAACTGATGTAATAACATCATTTGTGATAGGTGATAATATTATTATAATCATAACTAAGCACTAAGGTATGTGATAATTGATATGAGATGCTGTTCATTATTTTCTTTGGATAAGAGAAAAATGTGTTATTAATAAGTTAATGTATGCACTGCTTTACTTTTTGAGTTATTATAAAGTTATATGTTCATGAATATGTCTAGCATCTAATTCTATACCATGTAGCAGAATCCCTTATTGAAAAAAATTTTGTACTTTCAAGTGATTTGTTGTCCAGGAGCTTCATGAATTCTGCATGTTAGCTTTTTCCTTGTAAATATATTTATATTCGTGGGGAGGGGAGGGCTAAACCTTTAAGGATCATATAGTGTCTTGGGAAATAGCAGGGATTTAGATTTGATTAAGGGATGGGGAGCACAGTTCCAATTCCTTAAATCAAGAGCCCCTTCACCAGAATCAAGGAACCTCCCTTCAGGGGTGCATTTTATAATAATCCTTATAATGAAAGGTGCCAAAATAAGGCTTGCTGATCTACAAATGTCAATTTGATACCAGCAGCCCCTCAAGAATGGTTCCTTGATCTAAGGAATTGGACCTGTGCACCAATTCATTGAATAATCTGAATGCCTTCCATTCCCCCAGGTGCTATATGACTTCCTGTGAGTTTAGCTCTTTCTCATGAGTGTAATAATGATTCCTGGCAGCAGTATGACCTTGCACATTAGGCTCTTGTTACGAGACTTGGCAAGGTATTCTTTTGACGCTAGTGTTTATTATACATTGACCAGTTGAGTAGTGCCAGCACTTTGGTGGTGTTGCTACTACAACATTGTAGGTGGGAGCATAAGCCACCTGTTTATCCACCTTGAGTTACCTTGTCATTTAAAATTTTATTAAGATGTGCAACAGTTAGGTAACTTTATTCTGAAGTTTTTTGCCTACACAGTAGGCTTCTGCAGGCAAAATGTTTTGGAATAAGTTACCCAACTGTTGCACATGTAACTTGTCAGTATTGTATACCATTATCATAATCAATATTTTAGTCTTGATTTGTAAATAACTCATTGATTCATTGGTAAAGGGAAACAGATGACTAAAATTGTGGAAAATTTTGATATGTCAGTTTAAATTTTACACTAAAGCTAGCCTAGCACCCTAATCTTGCAAAAAAAAAAAAATTCTAACATAGGATAACATGTGGTTCAATCCCCAGTACAGATGAAAACACTGGGCGTATTTCCTTAAACTGTCCAAACGTACATCTACGTTTTTTCAACATTTGAAAGTATGTAAAAAAATGTAGATCTTCTTTTTGTTTTTTTTACATTTGAAAACATGTAAAAAAAGTGATCTGCATTTTTTTTTTGTTATATATATTTGAAAATATGTAAAAAAAAACGTAGATTTACTTTTGGAGCACTACACATGTGACTATAGATCTGTTTGGACAGTTTAAGGGTTAATACACCTGGTATCCCTGTCCACCTAACAGCAAATAGGTACCTAGGTGTTGGCCGACTTGTGGGTCACATCCTGAGGCTTTGAAATGAACTAGGGTAGGATAGCTCAGTCTGTAAAAAAAAAAAAGAAAAATTAACCTCTTTCAGTCTGTATAACGTCTGATTTTGGAGCGAATTTACAGGTAGCACCTATTTATATATACAAAGATATGTCTGTATACAGTTTGTATACCAAGAGAAATATAAAAACATATGCAGTTTAATGTGATCCTTTATTGACAACGTTTTGCCCTTACAGTGAGCTTTTTCAAGTCAAACAGATCTACCTGGGGTGGAAGGTACGCGAGTATTTAAAGTCAGGTTCAGAATGTTGAGGTCAGGTGGAGAATGCTGCATCTACTGAGTGGGGTTATAGAGTCTAGAATCTTAGGGAGATTGGATAAGTTTGTGAGCAGATCTTCTGCAGTGTTCTTCCATTCCTATGTTCTTATGTGGGATAGCGATGAAGAAGTTTCTTGGCAAGTGGTTCAGCTATGTTATAGAAGCCATTGTCCTGGTTGAAATTGTTGGTTATAGAGATAAGCGATGATTCCAGGATTCTCGGTATTGGGTGTTGTCTTATCAATCACCAGAGAAGACAATACCGAAGAATCCTGGAATCATCGCTTATCTCTATAACCAACAATTTCAACCAGGACAATGGCTTCTATAACATAGCTGAACCACTTGCCAAGAAACTTCTTCATCGCTATCCCACATAAGAACATAGGAATGGAAGAACACTGCAGAAGGTCTGCTCACAAACTTATCTAATCTCCCTAAGATTCTAGACTCTATAACCCCACTCGGTAGATCATCAGATGCAGCATTCTCCACCTGACTATAAATACTAGCGTACCTTCCACCCCAGGTAGATCTGTTTGTGACTTGAAAAAGCCCACTGTGTGGGCGAAACGTTGTCAATAAAGGATGACAATAAACTGCATGTGTATTTATATTTCCATTGTGTCGGTATTTTATACCATTCATTTCCACTATATACCAAGAGCTGAGAGGGATGTAGAGTATACAATGAGAGCAACAGGTATGCACAAGGTTTTGTTGCTGATTGAAAACCTTATCTGAAATAGTTTAGTTTTTGTGATGAGTCAGTGCCTGATTTTGGTGGTGTGTGCCACATGTAGTAATGTGCAGCTTCGGTATCGAGTGTATACAGAAGCCATAGTACAGCTAGGTCTCGATTAGTTCGAATAATGAATCCCACGAAGTGGTCACATCATTGAGATTCACACTAATTTCTGTGCAGAGTTTGGAGAACCAGCATTAATTCACACCTGGATACATTATGTGACATCATTACTTATTCTATCAACAATTTCACCTATCTTAACTTTTGCTGCATTAACTAGAAATTACTTCAAAGTTAATAATTGGTCAAGGAAATAATGAAATTACCAGTAGTAGTATCTAAAGCATTTTCTATACTTGTCAGTTTTCTTCTGTGTATCATCATAAATGTTTATTTGTACACTAGCAGTAACCCTTGTGGTTTAGTGCATCTTTTTGATTAAAGTGCACTAGTGGTAATATGGAGTACAAATTATCATTAGTACTCCATATCGTAAAACATAAATAGTTGACTAATAGGGAAAGGGGGGATTGTCCAACCGTTAAATAATTGTGGAAAACATTAAAGAATTTTATACACAGTTTAAAGATTTTTTTTAAACATTTGGCTATGTCCTACCAAGGCAAGGTGATATAAAAAAAGGAACACTTGTCATCATTCACATTATCAGTCTTTGTAGATATGAGTGTAGCTGTCACTCTAAATAGTAAATATCCCAAACCCCTCCTTTAAAATATATACACTTAACTTCCCACCTCAAGGATTCAAACCCATTTCCTAAACCTTTATAAAGGAAAGGGGACTTGCCAACCAGTTAATAATTGTGCAAAACATAAAACATTTTTACACTAGATTTAAAATTTTTGTAACATTGCTTGTCCTACCAAGGCACCGTGAAAAAAAAGAACACTTGTCATCATCCCACATATCATCTTTGTATGGATGAGCTGCACCTAAAAGTAAATATTCCCAAACCCTCTTAAAAGGAATATAAAGTACTTTCCCACTCAAGGATTCAAATCCAGTGTTTCAAGATCCTTTATAAAATATTACCATGCTACAGTTCATCAAATCCAAAACCATTCATTCATATATCTAACACTGGAGATGCCTGCTGTATGCTAAGCCCCTTGAAAAAAAAATCTCTTTACCCTTCATCCTTTCCTAGGATGACTCCAAGACATAAATAATTACTGAAAAGAAAGAATTAAATGTATCAATTTATTATGATTTCAAGATTTGTATAATTTACATGTTTAATACCATATCTGTGCTTATTATGATTACACTGTTCCCTTGTGGCTTAACACTTTTTTGATTATAATATATTAGTTATGATTATTTTGGAGTGACTATATACAATTCAAAAATGTCTTTATTATAGAGTAAGTATCAACCCATCAATAATATGAAACTTTCCTCATATTATTAGAATAATATTGAACTTAAATCAATTGATACTAGGGTAAGACACCGATATATGGCATGCCTTGATATTATAGTCAAAGTTCATAAATCAAGAATTGAAGCTACCTTCTCCTTTGAATTATATTATTATAACCATACACAAAACTAAATCTAAAACTCAACTTATGAATATATTAACTAGAATCAGTCTGTATAGCCCTTGTGGCTTAGCGCTTCTTTTTGATTGTAATAATAATACTGAGATCAGTCAGTAAATTTCAAACTTATTTAAAAAGTCTGCACCTGCTGTATAAACAAATATTTTATACTTCTAATGAATATATGAACAATGTGTTCCACTTCAGCTATAGAAGATCCATACAATTATATTACAGCTATATTAATAATCTGCTGTTTGAAGCTGATATATTTTGGGACCTTTCTTTAATAAATATCCCTGATGGTTCAGATTTGCAATAAAGTCTCCAAAGTCTGCAACCTGAATGTTTGCCTGCCGTGCTAACTGCTTCATCTCATCAGTGTTGTACAATGACTTGTAAGTCTTCTCCGACATCCTTTGAAGAACTGCCACAAACTTTTTCATCTATAAAATATGGATACATTAATTCTCTACAATAGTAATAACTCCTTTGATTTTAAAAGTTTTCATCCAATGAAATAGAGGTACTCTTCCCTGCCTCGGATCAAACCAGATTCTCTAAGAGCTATCGATTCAATGCTTCCCCTCTAATATAATACAATTAAATAATTTTTTTTACACACACTTGTGCCATCTCCCAACAAGGGTGTAAAAGAGAAAAAATAAATCTATTATACCCTTCAAGGAGAGTACGTACCTTCATACTCTTGATCTGATTAACTGAAGCTACTGTCCTTTGAATCAAACCTGATTACAT
This sequence comes from Cherax quadricarinatus, assembly GCF_026875155.1. Lineage (NCBI taxonomy): Eukaryota > Metazoa > Arthropoda > Malacostraca > Decapoda > Parastacidae > Cherax > Cherax quadricarinatus. Next base: position 7,488,191 of record NC_069491.1, read on the forward strand.
CCCAGTCCCCAAATGTTGTATGACCACTATGGGTTGACCTCTTCTCCATGAATATAAAACACCTGGGTATCTTTATTCTACCAACCAGTGAGATTATCAGTTCAGTAGAGGTTAAACCATAGAACGGCTGGGGTTTGAATCCAAAGCTACCGAGTCATAATACTTCAGGCCACTGGCCTGGAGTTTTACGACTCGCTCACCATGGGTTCACTCCCTTCATTTTATGGTTTGCTTGGAATCGTGTTAGTACGATTTCATGAGTCAATAGAGGTTGTTTGAAGGTGGTGAAAGAAGATAATTTCAATACCTTCAAATAACCTGTAGTGAATTGATAAAGCCAGTGCTTAGAAAAACATCTACAGGTCCCCCTCAACATTCACGTTTTCAGCTTTCGCAGGCTTCACACATTCGCGAATTCCCAGCCGCCAAATCATGTTCAAGTTTCCCGCCACCTGCGAGTCCCTACTACCCTCCCTCCGATCCCCGCAACTGGCAGCCAGCCCTCCCACCACTCGGTGTGGTGAGTGTTTTGTTTGTTCATTATTTGCTATTAAACTACAGTATAAATAATGTAAACCCATTCATGACTGCATATTGGAATGGCTATTCGGACAGGTATTGGACGGTGACATCATGTGTTTACTCTTGAACACAGCAAAGAATCAAACATTTCTGCTACTGCTAGTAATAATAATAATAAATACGATATAATTGAAGAAGGAAGTTGTACAAAAATACGAGGGAGTGGTTGACACATGGTCAGTGTGGCTTTGTTTATGCTGGAGTGAGCATTAGTCTCCCTGCTCTTCCAAACATTTCACAATAATTCATTGTGTTTGGTGCTTGTAGATTGAGTGCGACTGGAGTGGATGAGGTAGCTGTTGAGGCAGTGGTATTTAATAACATACATGTTATTAATAATAATAATACATTTTATTAATTATATGTACTATTATTATTTATAACATATATGTTATTAAATTCAACTGCTGAATTATTGTGAAATGTTTGGAAGAGCAGGGAGACTAATGTTCACTCCAGCATAAACAAAGCCACACTGACCATGTGTCAACTACTCCCTCATATTTTTGTACAATTTCCTTCTTCAATTATATCGTATTGTTGTTATTATTAGCAGTAGGAGAAATGTTTGATTCTTTGCTGTGTTCAAGAGTAAACACATGATGTCACCGTCCAATACCTGTCCGAATAGCCATTCCAATATGTAGTCATGAATGGGTTTACATTATTTATACTGTAGTTTAATAGCAAATAATGAACAAACAAAACACTCGCCACACCGAATGGTGGGAGGGCTGGCTGCCAGTTGCGGGGATCGGAGGGAGGGTAGTAGGGACTCGCAGTGGTGGAGTCTGTGGTATTTAATAACATACATGTTATTAAAGCATAACATGTATATATTTAGTACAATTTACGACGTTTTCATGTATTTTATGATTGTTCATGGTTCAACAAGTTAAGGAAGCAGTATTGTATTATGTTTCCCTACAATATATTGGGGCACCAAACATTCGCGAGGCTCTTGATCCCCTAACCCTCACGAATGTTGAGGGAGACCTGTATATAATAAAGATAGCCAGATGTTGCACATGTGTCTTATCAACTTGTTGGCATTATATAATATTACCACTGCCAATAATAGTACTATAAAGGAATAAATTTTTTTAATGAAATGGAAAAGCAAAATAGATTAATTTACATTGCAGAAAATCTATTGACAGTTTGTCATGAAAGACTCGTCTAGAAACTCCATAGTAGTAATAGGTTTGTAGACAGCAATCGCCAAGTGAGTGTAAAATGGTAGCCTGTAATTGTTTTACATGATGGTAGGATTCCTGGTGTATTTTTTCTGTCTCATAAACTGACAAGGCTTCAGGTGTCTTGCTACCTCTACTTCTTACACTTGCATATATATACATATCCCTCTGGGTTTCTTACAGTTCTTGTTCATTTCCTCTTATCTCCATGGGGAAGTGGAACAGAATTCTTCCTCCATAAGCCATGCATGTCGTAAAAGGCAGCTAACATGCCGAGAGCAAGGGGCTAGTAACCCCTTTCCCTGTATACATTACTGAAGTTAAAAAGAGAAACTTGTTTTTCTTTTTGGGCCAGTTTGTTCAATGAAGAAATTTTCAATTTTACCCTTTCACTGTTGCAACCTCCAAAATTAAAAGTGCTGACAATGTGGTGAGAGAATATTTTCCTGAAGATGATGCGAAATTTGTTGGAACGTTTAAGGAATTATGCAGATGCAAACTTGGTGGTGTAGCTACAATTTACACACTGATTTCACCCACTTGACTTCTATTTTAAGTCAATTCTTATGATCAAATGATAGCTATTTAGTAGTATGACTCCCATTCTATCAACTGAGCACAAGAAACCATCCTTTCAAGTATCAGAACTGCCTTATAGCATACACAGAAGTTGCTAATTTTGCACATAAAAAAAAATACAACTTACTGAGCCTAAAATAAACACTAGGCATTCCTACCACTAAAGTAACCTTTCCTCTGTTCATTAATCATGTCCTTAGGCCTCTCCTATATAACACCTACCCCTGCATTTTAATAATGACTGGTCATCCTAATAACAAAAACAGATCAGGGAAGCCCTACTTTTCCTCAGGAAATTCACAAAAAAATATAAAATATTTCCACAATTTTGATCCTTATTTCAATCCACTTCTCGTCTGAAACTGCTCAAAATAATCTGTCTTCATTTCTTTCAGTACCAAGCAACAGCCATTTAGAAAAAACATCAAACTTGTTGTGTATTTTAAACTGGACACAAGGGCTTTCCCCATTAAGCACTGCATTGGGCAGGATTTTTTATACTCTGTGCACTCTCCTCACAGACCCATTCTCTCATGTCTACACCAAAATTTATTCTTCTTTCAACAAACCAGCCATATCCCACAGAGGCACGGTAGCCCAAAAAGAAAAACAAAAGTTTCTCTTTTTAACTTTAGTACAGGAGAAGGGGTTAGTAGCCCCTTGCTCCCGGCATTCTAGCTGCCTCTTACAACACGCATGGATTACGGAGGAAGAATTCTGTTCCACTTCCCCATGGAGATAAGAGGAAATAAACAAGAACTAGTAAGAAAATAGAAGTAATCCCAGAGGGGTGCAAATATATATACTTGTAGAAGTAGTAAGACATACCTGAAATCTTGCATGTCTATGAGACAGACTCCGATCATCATGTAAAACAATTACAGGCTTTCATTTTACACTCACTTGGCAGGACAGTAGTACCTCCCTGGGCAGTTGCTGTCTACCAACCTACTACCTAGGCAAAATTTATTGATGCTAGCATATTTGTCAGAGCTGTACTTAGTGTAGATCTACGCAAGTGACAGCAGCATCAATGACATAGATCTACGAACAGTAAAAAGATTAAACAGAGAGTGATGTGAGGGAAACTGTCAACTTTGGAATTCTATAAGAATTGTTGCTTGCTTTGATAGCATTTATATAAATGATGTGCTAGAAAGAAAAAACTATATGAACATGTCTGTGGATACAAAAACTCTACATGAAAACAAAATGATGAATTGGAGTGATGAATGAATTACAGACTACTGTACACAAGTACAGTAGCAGTTGAAGAGTAATCTGATCATAATATCAACAACTGAATGAATGATGGTGAATATGGTTTCTAGAATTCATCATGGACAAAAAAATTGTCAAGAGAACATCACACAGTATTTCAAACACTACTTCAAAATGGGGTAAAACATCTACCTACAATAAATGGTTTAAGAGAAGGTGCTATAGAGTATTCATTTCCTTTACAATGGCATTTATAAATATATTAAACCATGATGACATCACAGAGCCCTGTCTAAAGCCTATTTTTTACTGAGAAACAGTTCCCTCTCTCCCCTACATAGCCGCACTATATGCATAAAAACTTTTTACTGCCTACATCAGCAGTTTCAGACCTACATTTTTTCACTAAATTATGCCTTCTTCCCAACCTCTAGCAGATTCTCTTTACTAAGCAAAACTAATTATCACACCTGCCATAGCTCCTTTCTTACATTAAAGCCACTCAGGAAAAAGGATCAGTTTCTTCCTTACAGCACACTGATGAAGGCTTTAGTTCTGATAGCAGAGCCTACGCTACGCCAAAGTTTTCCTGTGTTTAACACACAGACCTGAGACTAGTTTTGAGGGCTTGCCTACCAATAGCTGAACATGAAGCCAGATGTTCTTGTTGACTGTTTGGTCAACCAGATTACTGCTGCTGGCTGCTTGCAGGCCAACATAGCTAGTACAACTTGCCTAATAGGCATCTGCTTATATAAACAGAGGTGGATAACAAAAGATATGCTGAGAACCAGTATTATGCTTACAAGTGCCATAGGATACATTTTTTTTTTTATGGAGCAACCTATTTCTTACCTGTCCTCTATTACTAGATCCTGAACCATGTTGTGATCTCTGGAAATCAAGAAGCCCAAACTCATCAGAAAAGGTGTCCATCATCGAAAATCTCATGACCTCCACAACATCTCGAGCATCATCTTCAGTGGCCTCTTCACGAAGCACACAACGGGCTCGTGCCTGAGGAGATTATAGCATGTAAAACGTTCCTTCATAATAATGTATGCACTTTACAGGTACTTTTAGCATAATGAATGAGATCCTAACTGATACCTTAACTTACAATTTTGATGTACAGTAGTTATGGTGATACTGTACTAGGCATTGTGAAATGCTGATCATTTACTGCAGGTTGTAGTGAGGTACACCAAGTCCTGTACATACTTATGTTCATTCACTAACTTTCTCCTACACAAACTAGGGGCAGGGGAAGACTACAAAATGAACTTGATACTGGTAATATACATCATGCTAGAAATATAATATATAGCTGCATTATAATATCTTCTAAAGAAGAAAAATGTTAATTAACTCTATAAAATGGCTCCCCGATTTTAAGATGTAAAATTCTGAACACTGAAATTACTTCAGTGGTACACATGACAAAAAATATAACCTTAAAGAATATGAGAGCATAAATAAAGTAGACTTCCGAAGCATCAGAACATGAAGTCACAATTATAAAATATAACAAAAAAGCTGTACTGAAAAGATACTATAAATTATTTCTACACAAACAGTGAAAGTCTACAAGTATGTGATGCAACTACTGTAAATATTAAAACCAGTACTGTATATGACAAACTTAACAGTGAAGATGGGATACTGTACATAACTTTGATCCTATGGCTATAAACAGGTAATCTCTAACATTTACAAAATTTCTCCATGGGGAAGTGGAAAAGAATTTGTCCTCTGTAAACCATGCATATCATAAGAGGTGACTAAAATACCAGAATTACTTAATGTGTGAAGATGATAAACTTTATAGTTTTTTTCTTTCAGGGGTCACCCTGCCTAGGTGGGAGGTGCCTGATATGTTTGAAAAAAAAAAAATACAAGATTACAATACACAAGGTCATATGAAATGTGATGTACCTTGTTTGTAAGTGTAGATGTGTGTAACCTGGCATGTTTGTAAGTTGACTACTTACTGGACACGAAGTTCTAGTGTGGATGATACAAAATATTCACATAAAATTTCAAACCTATGATGAACAAAGATTACACACCTCTGTTAGTCTAATGAGAGATTCCAACTGTCTTGTTGTAATAGGCGTTGAGCTGTTATTCTGGTGATGCTGCCGAAGGTCAAGATAAAACTGTTGAAGTATCTTTGCTGCTCCAGGAGTGAGCCGTGGTCTGACATACTTCCGTGAATAACAAATATACTTTCGCATGAGCTGATGTGGTATAGGGTCAAATGGTTCATCACTACGGTACTTGAGACGCTCACTGAAAAATACAAGAGAGTGTTCTTAATTCTGTACGTCGTTTCATCTGCATTTCCAGTACAGTTCTGTACATCAATGTGCAATTTTTAATTTTTATTTACTGTATCAGGTAGCATACAACATATAATACATACAAATAAATACCTGTACCATATTAAAGAACTTAGAGTGGTGCCCTGACCCATTCAACAGCAATCTCCTAATAAACACAAACTGCTGATGGCTACTTATTTGTAGCTGCAGGAGCAGAGCCAAGCTCGTGGTACTCGTCTTCAATACTTAGCTATGGCAAACACGAGGAAATTAAATCGTCATCAGAGTACAAAACAAATTCTGGCCACAAAATAGAGCGAAACACCAACGTCAAAGACCTGGGAGTGATCATGTCGGAGGATCTCACCTTCAAGGACCATAACATTGTATCAATTGCATCTGCTAGAAAAATGGCACGATGGATAATGAGAACCTTCAAAACTAGGGATGCCAAGCCCATGATGACACTCTTCAGGTCACTTCTTTTATCTAGGCTGGAATATTGCTGCACACTAACAGCACCTTTCAAGGCAGGTGAAACTGCTGACCTAGAAAATGTACAGAGAACCTTCACGGCGCGCATAACGGAGATAAAACACCTCAATTACTGGGAGCGCTTGAGGTTCCTAAACCTGTATTCCCTGGAATGCAGGCGGGAGAGATACATGATTATATACACCTGGAAAATCCTAGAAGGACTAGTACCAAACTTGCACACGAAAATCACTCACTACGAAAGCAAAAGACTTGGCAGACGATGCAACATCCCCCCAATGAAAAGCAGGGGTGTTACTAGCACGTTAAGAGACCATACAATAAGTGTCAGGGGCCCGAGACTGTTCAACTGCCTCCCAGCATACATAAGGGGGATTACCAACAGACCCCTGGCAGTCTTCAAGCTGGCACTGGACAAGCACCTAAAGTCGGTTCCTGACCAGCCAGGCTGTGGCTCGTACGTTGGTTTATGTGCAGCCAAGAGTAAACAGCCTGGTTGATCAGGCTCTGATCCACCAGTTGATGGTGCATGCTTCTTTCAGACTACCTGCACTTTGAGAACATACAGTGGACCCTCAGCTAACGATATTAATCCGTTCCTGAAAGCTCATCGTTAGCTGAATTATTTTTCCCCATAAGAAATAATGGAAATCAAATTAATCCATGCAAGACACCCCAAAGTATGAAAAAAACAATTTTTTTACCACATGAAATATTAATTTTAATACACACAAACTGACACTTACCTTTATTGAAGATCTGGTGATGATTGATGGGATGGGAGGAGGGGAGAGTGTGGAAGTTGTTAATGTTTAGAAGGGGAATCCCCTTCCATTAGGACTTGAGGTATCAAGTCCTTTTCCGGGGTTACTTCCCTTCTTCTTTTAATGCCACTAGGGCCAGCTTGTGAGTCACTGGACCTCTGTCGCATAACATATCTGTCCATAGAGGCCTGTACCTCCCGTTCCTTTATGATTTGTGTAAAGTGGTTCACAACATTGTCATTGTAATAGTCACCAGCACGGCTTGCAATACCTGTGTGAGGGTGATTTTCATCCATAAAGGTTTGCACTTCAACCCACATTTCCTTAATCTCTTTATTCATATCCATAGTAATTCTCATCCTTTTTCCTGCAGGGTTGGCACTAGCTTTCTTGGGGCCCATGGTGACTTATTTTGCAGGTACAATCACTAAAAACGCTGTGATAATATGAAATGTTCCGATTTTATGCATGGATGCGACCACACTGGCTGGCTTGTAAACACTGGTGCGCTCAGGCCACACATGGATGTGTCTCGAACGAATCGCGTATCGTGAGTTTTTTAGCGTTAGCCGAGGCAAAATTTTTGCGTTAAAATGTATTGTTAGCTCGATTTAACGTTAGGTGATGCCATCGTTAGCTGAGGGTCCACTGTACAGAAATTCACAACCCATAATGCTGAAATAAAATTAAACAATGTCTCAGTTCCTCTTGAACCATTATCAAGATGAGTGAGAAATAAGGAGAAAGCCAGAATTAAGGCAAGTGCTTTGGAAGTGGAGACAATGAAGGTCAAGTAATATGTCTGAAGTTCACAACACTTGATATTATAACAGGAACAGCAAGCTTCAATGGAAAAAAAGCCATAGCAAAGATTCATGTTACAGCTGTTGTGTATAAGGTCATGTTCAATCTGTCAATATATACCAAAAAATTTAAAGCTTCACTTCCTTGCAGCCCTGAAGAACAATGAAGTAAAGAGCATATCTACACAAATACAGTGGACCCCCAGTTTACGATATTAATTCATTCCAGAAGTATGTTCAGGTGCCATTACTGAAAGAATTTGTTCCCATAAGGAATATTGTGAATTAGATTAGTCCATTTCAGACCCACAAACGCACTTACATAATTGGTCACATTGGGAGCTGATCGTAAACCGGGGGTCCACTGCAGTGGTAAACAGCTGGAATGAGATTCAGGAGGAATGCAGTATGTGCTACAATATCTGGAAATATTAACTCGTGTAACAAACTGAAGATGGGGCACAATGAGCATACTTCTGCTTCTGAAACTACAAATATGTAAATAAAAAATAAGTAATCTATTTCTCACAGCTAACCCATATTTTGACAACATTTTGGTTCCTCTTTTACCACATCAAATCATAACTTGATAATGGTCAGGTATGGACTAAATGACAATGTAATGTTACTTCTTCAATTTGTGTTAGTTGTCTTTAAGCTACAGTGCTGTGACTTATTACCCTCTCTCTTTCTCTCTCACACACATATTGCACTAAATATTTATTACCTCAAAGGTTTTTCTTCATCAATAATACTCGAGTTTAAGAGGTCTTGTCTCCTGACTTTCAATGGAAGCACTTTACCAGTCTTTCCTCTAGTGCCACTGTGTAGTGCCATCACATGTTCAGATAAGAGACAGTCCAATTCCTATGTGAGAAGGCAAAAAACAACTCGATGTGGATTACATTAAGACTTATGATCTACCTTAGCATACTTCACAAGGATTTGACAGAACAAAAATACAAATGCTGTTCTAACCATCACCACCTTTCCTCCCTTCCTTCTCCCCATTACTCCCTATGTCTTTACTACCCACCAGCACTACCAAGGGCATCCTAGCACCGCCACATATTAATATTATGTTAAATACTCACATTCTTAAAATACTTGAAGCTCCTAAATATGAAATAGTCCCATTTAAATGATTATAGTTGCTGAATTATATTAAAAAAGAAGTGCTAAGATATGGAGGTCATTTCACAAAGACTCTAGAGCCACTTAAGATACAATGCTAAGCATAAAAATACTTTTTAATATTAATCAGCAAATTAGGTCTTTAAGCCTAAATCTACTGATATCAATGCACTCACAAAACAAGTGGTTTTGAAGAAAATAACAATACTGTGACCAGCTGGGTATCGAATTTGGTGGCACAGTGGACTAAGGTGTCGAGAAATCTAGGTATTTCCCAGGAGGTGGCTAAATATCTTAGGTTCAATCCCTGGCTAGTCACAGTATTATTTGATCCACTGATATGTAATATAACTTTCAAATATTACTCAATCAGTTAAGTCTTAAAATATACAGTCCAGTCATTTAAGTAGTACTGATCTTGAGGTATATTTCCTGACATTCCTTAAACCTAAACCAATTTTTCTACTAAATGCAACAAATTCTCATTTTTAAAGTTGATGTTCCTGTAGAAAACTATTTCTTTCAACGCATCGGCGGGGTGTTCATCCCACCGAGGCAGGGTGGCCCAAAAGGAAAAACGAAAGTTTCTCCTTTTACATTTAGTAATACTATATACAGGAGAAGGGGTTACTAGCCCCTTGCTCCCGGCATTTTAGTCGCCTCTTACAACACGCATGGCTTACGGAGGAAGAATTCTGTTCCACTTCCCCATGGATATAGAGGAAATAAACAAGAACTAGTAAGAAAATAGAAGAAAACCCAGAGGGGTGTATACATGTATGTATGGTGTGACCTAAGTAGAAGTAACAAGACGTACCTGAAATCTTGCATGTTTATGAGACAGAAAAAAGACACCAGCAATCCTACCATCATGTAAAACAATTACAGGCTTTCGTTTTACACTCACTTGGCAGGACGATAGTACCTCCCTGGGCGGCTGCTGTCTACCAACCTACTACCTAGAAGTAAACTATTTCACATTTTAGTATTGTGGAAAAATGCAATGAATTGTTGGTGCATTTTTATTACTGCATTATTAACAAACTCTACGCTCCCTGGTGAAAGTGGAGTTCGAGCACAACCAAGTCTGGGAGCTGGAGAGTCACTTCAGGAAATTAAAGAACTGCCTCCCATGATCCTTGTGGATTCACAAAATGGTGAAAGGAAATGTATCTGGACAGAGACAAAGTCTGTGAATGACAGGTATATTGTAGGCACAATATAAGGTCCTAAATATTAGGAAAAGATGCCAGCAAACCTCAAATGGAGAGAGGACATATCAATTCTGAAGACCAGACAGGAAGATATGGAGCAAGATCAAGCTAAATTAGATCATTCACAGGAATGAAGAATGCAGCAATGACATGAAAAAGAAGGGCTCAGGAAACCATCCCTCAGAGTTAACAGATGAAAACCAGTCTGCAGGCTAGCAGCACCTACATAGAATGCAGACCTTCAATATCTTTGAAGAGGATGACATGATCACTGTACTTTTGCAGAATTGCCACCAACTTAACACTCCTGTTGTGAGATGGAAGGTTGGGGACCTGTGGCCAGGCCCCAGAGTGATACTCAAAGAGGGTCACGAGACTAGAGAAAAACAAGAAGCCAAAAGAAATGGCTACAGAAGAGTCCAAAGGTACAGAGGAAGGACCTCCCTAAGAGGGGCCAGCAGGGAAATCCTCCAGTAGAAGAATCAGTGTCTGCTGTGAACACTCAACAAGGTGCACTTATGCTACAAGTCCTGTGAGTAGGGAATATTAAATGGGTGTTACGCTCAGAAAGTTGCAGAGAACAAGTCAAATGTAGATACTTAAGATATCTCTAAAGCTAGCTCAGTGTGTGAGATACATTTAGTCAACAGAAAATTAATCTCTCATGAAAGTTTAATTGTTGATATTACAAAATCAGTGATGATTCAGCTTGGTTTGGCATGGGCTCTACTTGCAGTTTGTGGCACCACAACATCATTATAATGACTGGTGAGGACAAACAAGGCTGGCATTGGGTGAACGCAAATGAGGCTGGCATGGGCACTAATAGAACATACCAGGATTAGGTGAGGTAAACATAATGTAGGTTTATGGTCTCACAACAAAATAAAAGGAAAACATTCAGTATTATAAAAACCAAACTGAATTTGCTATTCATAAAAAGAGTCAAATTGGGGAGGAGTATGGAAGAAGTGAATGTTTTCAGATACTTGGGAGTTGACGTGTCGGCGGATGGATTTATGAAGGATGAGGTTAATCATAGAATTGATGAGGGAAAAAAGGTGAGTGGTGCGTTGAGGTATATGTGAAGTCAAAAAACGTTATCTATGGAGGCAAAGAAGGGAATGTATGAAAGTATAGTAGTACCAACACTCTTATATGGGTGTGAAGCTTGGGTGGTAAATGCAGCAGCAAGGAGACGGTTGGAGGCAGTGGAGATGTCCTGTTTAAGGGCAATGTGTGGTGTAAATATTATGCAGAAAATTCGGAGTGTGGAAATTAGGAAAAGGTGTGGAGTTAAAAAAAGTATTAGTCAGAGGGCAGAAGAGGGGTTGTTGAGGTGGTTTGGTCATTTAGAGAGAATGGATCAAAGTAGAATGACATGGAAAGCATATAAATCTATAGGGGAAGGAAGGCGGGGTAGGGGTCGTCCTCGAAAGGGTTGGAGAGAGGGGGTAAAGGAGGTTTTGTGGGCAAGGGGCTTGGACTAACAGCAAGCGTGCGTGAGCGTGTTAGATAGGAGTGAATGGAGACGAATGGTACTTGGGACCTGACGATCTGTTGGAGTGTGAGCAGGGTAATATTTAGTGAAAGGATTCAGGAAAACCGGTTATTTTCATATAGTCGGACTTGAGTCCTGGAAATGGGAAGTACAACGCCTGCACTTTAAAGGAGGGGTTTGGGATATTGGCAGTTTGGAGGGATATGTTGTGTATCTTTATATGTGTATGCTTCTAAACTGTTGTATTCTGAGCATCTCTGCAAAAACAGTGATAATGTGTGAGTGTGTTGAATGATGATGAAAGTATTTTCTTTTTGGGGATTTTCTTTCTTTTTTGGGTCACCCTGCCTCGGTGGGAGATGGCCAACTTGTTGAAAAAAAAAAAAAAAAAGAGTCAAACTTTAACAACTTTCAATATGAATAAATTTTACCTCATCAGGTTTATCCAAAAGTATGAAGACTAAATCAAATCTTGAGAGAAGAGCACTGTTCATCTTGAGATTCTCTGAGACTGTCTTGGCTTTGTTATAGTGACCTCCCACAGGGTTGGCAGCAGCAAGTATGGAGGTTCTGGCTGGAAGTGAACACACAATTCCTGCCTTGGCTATACTAATGCTCTGCTGCTCCATGGCTTCTAGCAGTGCCTAAAATAAAACAATGTGCACCTCTTAATAAAGATTCAACATTTACATACTTGTAAGTTATGAATGAAAAATGTGGCCAACACAAAGTATATCATAAATAGAGTACTGTAATAAAAGAAATAACAGAGACTGGCTTTATTTTTACTATTATTAACCCTTTGAGGGTTTTCGTCGTACTAGTACGTCTTACGCGTAGGGGTTTTTGACGTACTAGTACTCATAAATTCTAGCGGCCTCAAATCTAGTGGGAGAAAGCTGGTAGGCCTTCATATGAAAGAATGGGTCTATGTGGTCAGTGTGCACAGTCTAAAAAAAATCCTGCAGCACACAGTGCATAATGAGAAAAAAAAAACTTTGACCATTTTTTTTTAATAAATCACGATTTTTGCAGTGTATTTTCGTATGGTATTTATTGTTGTATTCTAGTTTTCTTGGTCTCATTTTATAGAATGGAAGACATATTACAGAAATTGAGATGATTTTGACTGGTTTTACAAAGAAAGGTGCCTTGAAATTGAGCTCAAAGTAGCAGAAATGTTCGATTTTTTACCAAACTTCAAAAGTAAACAAATCGTGCCAAGCGTGCAATACACGTCAACTGGTGAGTCTAATATTCTTTCACAAGTGCACCAATAATATTTATACCATTTTTTTACACTAATGCAGTAGTCTGCATAACATAAAAACTTATATATTTTGTGAAAATAAAAATTCAAAGTGGAAAGCAAAAGAATATAAGAGGGGCCTTGAGACATGACTAATGACTAAAGGAAATGTCATTTTAGTGCCAGGAATGTCTTTCTTGTTTATTCTGGAAACCCCATTCGGAAATTGGCATCTTTTGAAATTTGTGTGAAATTGGCAAAATTGCTAAATTCTGACCACTGTACTGGATAGTTGGATTTCATAAATGAGTGGTTTCTTGCACCCATTCGATAGAAAAAATGGAGTTCTAGCAAAATATTCATGTTTTTTGTCGACTAGTACAGTGAAATTGGCCGAAAATGGGGCTCAAAGTGGGCAAAATCGCCGATGCGTAAACATCGCCGAGACCGCTAACTTTGCGAGAGCATAATTCCGTAAGTTTTCTATCAAATTTCAAACTTTTGGTGTCTTTATGATCGGGAAAAGATTCTCTATCTTTTCATAAGAGAAAATAATTTTTTTTTTTTTAAATTTGGCCGACCCTGAGAACGAGTTTCGGAGAGGGCCTGTCGACCCTCAAAGGGTTAAGTGTGCAGTATTACTAAATGAAAGATGAAAATTGAATTTTTGAAGGGCACAAAAACTGCACAAGTACTCTAACTGAAAAAATTACCACTGCTACTTGAAGCTTTGTGTGTGTGAATGAGACCTTTTTAAATGTAAATACTTAACTGAAGAGAAAATTTAACAATATCTCGGATAACATTTTTTTATTATTATCTGGAGAACTTTGGTACAAGGAGTTTTACTGTATGCAACTTTCACAACCCAGTGACAAACTTTTTGCTTCTCTGGTATTTAAAAGCTTTTTAAAATATTCCTTTCACTATTTACCTAACTCTCCTAGAGTTAACAATGATATGGTTTGTTTGCAATCGTGTCATTACGATTTCGTGAGTCAGATATATTATCAATATTTGTGACAATGATTCACAGTCTCGTGCCTTTATTACCACCTTCATACATTCCTTTATTCTCCTTAAACTGGGCACTCAGATTTTGACTATGTTTATGAATTCACAGTTTTTAATTGTTGTTCACTCTAGAACTTCAATAATTCTTATAACTGTCTCAAACATTAATCCCCTGTCTTATTATAAACCTTGCAAATATATTTGTTTTTTCAACACACCGGCTACATCTCACCAAGGCAGATACATGTACATGCAAATAGATGTTATACATATTACCAATGGTTACTAAAAGTGTAGTAACCGGTTTCCCTGAATCCCTTCACTAAATATTACCCTGCTCACACTCCAACAGATCGTCAGGTCCCAAATACCATTCACTCCTATTGAACATGCTCATGCACGCCTGCTGGAAGTCCAAGCCCCTCGCCCACAAAACCTCCCTTACCCCTTCCTTCCAACCTTTTCGAGGACGACCCCTACCCCCGCCTTCCTTCCCCTACAGATTTATACGCTCTCCATGTCATTCTACTTTGATCCATTCTCTCTAAATGACCAAACCACCTCAACAAGCCCTCTGACTAATACTTTTATTAACTCCACACCTTCTCCGAATTTTCTGCATAATATTTACACCACACATTATTATTATAGTTTACTGGGTGGCAACAGATGGTGCATGTAGTGTGTGATGACTTATACTGTTTATACTGCGGTAATTGGTGGTGATCCCTTAATTCTGTGTGATTCTTAGAATATTTTGTTAACAATTAACCCTAGCTAAAGCTATGGTTAATAACTATAAAAGTCACTTGTCAATAGCTATGGATATCAACAAGTTAATTGAGTTGTCAAGTGAATTAATCAAAGAGCTAAAACAGCATTCTTTTGTGACAAAACAAGACCTAATGAATTTTTATTTGATGCATGAAAAATTGCACAGGGAAAGAACAAAGCACATGACACACCTTCACTTAGTAAAAATATTTAAAAAGTTAGCCATGAATAATGTGTCATAGCAGTAGGCCTACACCTGAAAATCCTGTGCCTTCAGCTTAAAGTACCCCAGATGTCTTCCCTGTAACACCACAAATCCACTATGAAACAGAGTAATCCTGATAACCCTCAACTTCCAGACCTTTGGATTAGCTCTACAGTTTCATTAAAATTCTACAATTTACAACATTGGGAGTGGTAGTACACAACATTCTTTGTAAATACAGTAATTAATAAACCTGTTTCATTTATACTAATGTTTAATTTAAATTTTCAGCAGCCCATGGTGAATTTAAAGGTGTATTGTTGAATTATTATGTGACCTCTGTTCACATCCAGCAAAATCAATATACTAGCAAGATGTTGGAGCCAGAAAATCAGTGTTGTACCTGTATAGGAGATAAATATTGGAGTTTATAAGGAAAACTGTATCCTGCAAATAGTGAGCTAAATGCAGGAAACAAGAGTCACAGAAGTAAAAAAAAAAGTCACCTTTACAAGTATCTACCAATCCAACCAGCTGAATCTCCATTCAAGCAACCAATTGTCATTAATATATCCACCATTTATGGCAAAAGAGATGTGGAGTTCTTAGGCAGGCACCCTGTAGGATGAGGGGTGGCACTCCTCCCAGAAAAGAGGCCTCTACCACTAGGCACAAACCACTCAAACCCCACCACCATGTTAAAGTGACCCAGTGTCAAGGAAAATAAAAAGAAAGGTGCAGACCAAGTGATACTATAAGTCAATGAAATGTTTAATAACAAAGTTCCTGATGGAATTTGACACTTCAAAAGCATCAAGACTCAATTAAATATCACGGATATTACCAGAAGCTGGTGTCCTGTGTAAGCCATTTGTGCAGATCTTTAACTTACAATTAATCAGTGAACTGCCTACAAATTAGGAAATGTAACACTAACATTAAAAAAGGAAGAGGCATTAGGCTCTAAATTGCAGACCAGTGTTCATAATGAGAGTACCATGCAAAGTATAGTTCATCTCTTAAATATGTACAAGCTAAGTTCCTAAAGATCCTCATCCAGTCATAATTTACAAATATATACTACTAAATTCTGTCTTTATAATGTTTTATTTCTCATGTGTTTCAGAGGCCATGTCTCAAAAACGTTACTTTTACCTCATTAATACTGACATTGAAAAGAATGTCCAGAAAAAGGAGAGAAATTTGGGAGTGGGAAATTCTATGGTGGTTTTCAATTAACAGCATATGTACCTAGGCAAAACAAAATAGGCTCCACAAAAATAGTGACTGATCAAAGTTATTCATGGAGCTCTCTCTCTAAATCATAGGCTAACCAAAGCACACAAATTTGGGGTCACTTGTAGTGAAAAAGACTGCAAGAAAAGATTAGTACAGTACCTAAAAACATAAAATTATGCACAGAATACCAATGTGGCTTCAGGAATAGGGAAACATCATGTCTTACAAACCACATTCAGACATACATTACTACTCAAAAAAAAAAAAAAAAAAGCAACAGAAATGATTGCCTTTTTTAATGTATCAATGAACAGAGTTCAAATTATTCTCTTACCTACCTGATGCTGATTGCTCATTTTATCAAATTCATCAATGCAACACGCTCCCTGGTCAGCCAAAACCAGGGCACCTCCCTCTAGGGCGTAATCTCCTGAGCCTCCTTCCCGACAAAGAGTCACTGTCAAGCCAGATGTTGTGGTTGTGTTTCCACAAACATACACTCCTAAAAAAAGGAAAATTAATATCTTGTAAAATCAAGTGTAGGTCATTTGTGTATTGTTCCATTCACGATATTGTCCTTTTTTTTGTTGTTTATGAATACAGTGGACCCCCGGTTAACAAACTTTTTTCATTCCAGTAGTATGTTCAGGTGCCAGTACTGACCGAATTTTTTCCCATAAGGAATACTGTGAAGTAGATTAGTCCATTTCAGACCCCCAAACATACACGTACAAACGCACTTACATAAATACACTTACATAATTGGTCGCATTTGGAGGTGATCGTTAAGCGGGGTTCCACTGTATATTTAATGTAGGAAGTCTGAATAAATGAACAATGGGTATAATAAAAACCACTGGATTCTCAAAATTCTGTAAAGCGAAGCACTGTAAAGCAGGGGCTGCCTGTACTCTCTTCCTTCAAGTGCTGAATAAACCGTATACTATAGTATTTTTTGCTGCTTCATTATTTGTCCTTTTAAGATACTGTACTAAATTAACAAGGAATAAGTATACTGTCTGCTTTAAAATGCTTACAACTGCTGGTGGATCAGTGATTAGAAGGTAGCTTTAATCTTTTGAATAAAAAGCCCTTCACTGGCACTGAGGCTCCACTTTTAACCCTTTCAGGGTTTCGGCCGTACTAGTACGGCTTACACACCAGGGATTTTGACGTACTAGTACATCTAAATTCTAGCGCCCTCAAATCTAGCGAGAGAAAGCTGGTAGGCCTACATATGAAAGAATGGGTCTATGTGGTCAGTGTGCACAGTATGAAAAAAATCCTGCAGCACACAGTGTGTAATGGAAAAAAAAAAAACTTTGACCGTGTTTTTGGATTAAAACAGCGACTTTGCACTGTATTTTCGTATGGTATTTATTGTTGTATTCTAGTTTTCCTGGTCTCATTCTATAGAATGGAAGACATATTACAGAAATTAAGATGATTTTGACTGATTTTACAATGAAAAGTACCTTGAAATTGAGCTCAAAGCAGCAGAAATGTTCGATTTTTACCAAAGTTCAAAAGTAAACAAATCATGCTAAGCGTCCAGTACACATCAACTGGCGAGTCTAATATTCTTTCACAAGTGCGCTGATATTATTTATACCATTTTTTACACTAATACAGTAGTCTGCATAACAGTAAATCTTCTATTTTTTGTGAGAATAAAAATTCAAAGTGGAAAGTAAAAGAATGTAAGAGGGGCACTGGGACGTGACTAATGAACAGAGGAAATGTTATTTTAGTGACAGGAATGTCTTTCTTGTTTATTCTGGACCCTATTTGGAAATTGGCATCTTTTGAAATTTGCGTGAAATTGGCAAAATTGCTAAATTCTGACCACTGTATTGGATAGTTGAAATTGGTAAATGGGTGGTTTCTTGCACTCATTCAATAGAAAAAATGGAGTTCTAGCGAAATATTCATGATTTCTGTCGACTAGTACAGTGGAATTGGCCGAAAATAGGGCTCAAAGTGGGCAAAATCGCCAATGCATAAACATCGTCAAGACCGCTAACTTCGCGAGAGCATAATTCCGTAAGTCTTCCATCAAATTTCATACTTTTGGTGTCATTATGATTGGGAAAAGATTATCTATCTTTTCATAATTTTTTTTTTTTTTTTAAATTTGGGTGACTCTGAGAGGGCCTGTCCACCCTGAAAGGGTTAAAAAGAACTAAGAGTTATTATAAATCTCTTACAACAGGAGTTATACTCAGTGATGAGAGAAAATATAACAGAGGGGAAATTTTAACATCAGAATGCTGGTCACAGCATTTTACACTAATCTGAATCCTGTTTAGTACATGGATTTAGGAAAAAGTGGGTTAATATAATTTAAATTAATAGTTATCATTCTACGTGTGGCAGTGGCATATTATTTTTATCTAGCAGAGAGAGACTGTAGATCCAATGCTACATATTCAAGGGATAGATTATCAAGTGACAAATGCTCCTGTTGGACAAGATTCAAGTTTGGATGCCTACTACACCAGTATACAAATAACCCGCGCATAGGAGAATGAAACTTATGATGACATTTCAGTCTGACTTGGACTATTAACTACTTACTTGACTAGTTAATAGTCCAAGTCAGACCAAAACATCCTCGTAAGTTTCATTCTCTTATCTGCAGATTATTTGTGTATTGTTCCAGTCACAGTATTGTGCCCTTTTAATTCTTAACTACACCAGGATTAAATTCAGAGACATAAATAACAAAAATGAAGAGACTAATTTTATAAGAAGAATTTTCGTAGACCTAGGTAGTAGGTTGGTAGACAGCAACCGCCCAGGGAGGTACTACTGTCCTGCCAAGTGAGTGTAAAACGAAAGCCTGTAATTGTTCTACATGATGGTAGGATTGCTGGTGTCCATTTTTTGTCTCATAAACATGCAAGGTTTCAGGTACGTCTTGCTACTTCTACTTACACTTAGGTCACACTACACATGCATGTACAAGCATATATATATATACACACCCCTCTGGGTTTTCTTCTATTTTCTTACTAGTTCTTGTTCTTGTTTATTTCCTCTTATCTCCATGGGGAAGTGGGACAGAATTCTTCCTCCGTAAGCTATGCGTGTTGTAAGAGGCGGCTAAAATGTCAGGAGCAAGGGGCTAGTAACCCCTTCTCCTGTATAAATTACTAAATTTAAAAAGAGAAACTTTTGTTTTTCTTTTTGGGCCACCCTGCCTTGGTGGGATACGGCCGGTTTGTTAAAAAAAAAAAAAAAAAATCGTAGAGTAAGAAATGCTTCTTATGAATACACTGCACTGCCACCAAAGAGACAGTAACACATTCACCAGCACTCAGTCATTAATATATAGTTATGTCTTGCCAGAAGTGCACAGACAGCATAATTCAAATGAATATCTAAACCACTATATCTCCACCCAACTTTCAGAATGCAGGGACTGTACTTCCCACTCTCAGAACTCATACTATATTAACAGACACATATTAAAATATGAAAGAAAACATGTGTTTCATTTAATGTGCAGTTACTAATACAATATTTAACCTTTTTTACTTTGCAAAAATAAAAAAAAATGAAGGAAAGTCTAGAAAAACAGAAAACATTTCAAGACACAAGTCATCTTACCTCTAGGTGCAATATTAGCACAAGCTTGTAGCATCTGACTCTTTCCTAACCCTGGATCTCCTACTACAAGGATGTGAGGATCACCTCGTACAGACACACGATCGTGACCACTCTTGGTACATCCACCAAAAAGGCAGAGAATCAAGCCAGCTTTAACAAGTTCATGCCCATATATTGCTGGGCACAGGGATCCTACCAGTAATTTGAAGAGATTAGGTTCTGCTTGGATCTCCTGGAATTGCAAACGTAAAGTAAGTAACAGTTTTGTACAAAAGTATAATAGTCTCACAAAATCGTAATAACACAATTAGTATAATACAGTATGTATTGTGTTGGTAGTAAAAGTACTACAGTATAAGAGCATTTAATACAGTGGACCCCTGGTTAACGATATTTTTTCACTCCAGAAGTATGTTCAGGTGCCAGTACTGACCGAATTTGTTCCCATAAGGAATATTGTGAAGTAGATTAGTCCATTTCAGACCCCCAAACATACACGTACAAACGCACTTACATAATTGGTCGCATTCGGAGGTGATCGTTATGCGGGGGTCCACTGTATATTAATAGTAACAGTAATACAAGAGGTCCTCAGACAAATAAATTATGTTCATGCTTTTTCAACCTACAAGCGAATTGTTTGTATAGATAACAATACTACAAAGGATGGTTATGTTCATACTGCAGTTCAGCACTTTTAGAACCTAAGCTGGTTTTGTTTTAACATACAGACGTGTGTAGCTTGGAAATTTTTTAAGTTGCAGTTCTCCTATATAGAATCCCATTATAATAGTATTATTTAGTAGTATCATGTGAATATTAGTGTTGCAGGCAGGCCCCACTTATACAGCAGGTTAGGTTCTGGGCTACTGCCATAAACCAAAAAATCACCGAAAAGTAAACACAGCCCTTTTTTACTTTCAAATGTCTGCACCATTATATATAAGTGTGCAATAGAGCTAGGCCTGGAAAAAAAGATACAAAAGTAAAATGAATGTACACAACACACATTACTTACTTTAGAATATTTTTGGCCAACACACAAATGAATAAAAAAAATATTAGAAAAAATATAAACAATGATTTTTTTTTTTTTCAACATGCTGGCCATCTCCCACTGAGGCATGGTGACCTAAAAAAATAAACACTTTCACCATCATTCACACATAATCACTGTCTTTGCAGAGGCACTCAGATGCAACAGTTTAGATGTCACTCCAAACAGCCAATATCCCAAACTCCTCCTTCAAAGTTACAAGCATGGTACTTCCCACCTCCAGGGCTCAAGTCCGGCTAACCGGTTTCCCTGAATCCCTTCACAAAATATTACCCTGCTCACACTCCAACAGCTCGTCAGGTCCCAAAAGCCATTTGTCTCCATTCACTCCTATCTAACATACTCACATCCCCTCAAGGGAGGTTCCTTGATGCTGGTGAGGGGCTCTTGATCTATGAATTGGATCTGTGCTCCAGTTCTCTGAATTAAGCCTGAATACCTTCCATCCCCCCCACAGGCACTGTATAATCCTACAGGCTTAGTGCTTCCCCAAGATTATAATAAATAATAATAACATGCTCACGCATGCCTGCTGCATATCCAAGTCCCTTGCACACAAAACCTATTTTACCCCCTCCCTCCATCCTTTCTTAGGATGACCCCCTACCCCTCCTCCACTGCACTATAGATTTGTACATCCTCCAAGTCATTGTATTTTGCTCCAGCTTCTCAGAATGACCAAACCACCTCAACAATGAAATATGCAGTATATATTACAAGGGCAATACATAAGTAAAGTAGATCAGCAAGAAATACTACAATGTAAGAGAAGAAAATAATAATAGAGAAGTATGCCTGTACAGGAAGGCCCAGCTTATACAGTAGGTTAGATTTCAGGCTACCACTGTAAAGTGAATCATAGCCTTCTTTCACTTTCAAATGTATATAAAAGTCTCAAACATGTTTACACTATCATATATTAAGTGAGCAATAGAGCTAGGCCTAAAAAATGCATATACAGTACACATATTACTTATATTAAAATATTTTCGTCCTTAGCTTATAGCGAGTTGTGAATATATTTATTGTAGGAAGCCTGACTAAATGAAGAATGGGTATAATTGAAAATTGCTGCACGAGTAAAGCTCTGTAAAGTGAAGCACTCTATTACAAACACACGTGTAGTATGGCCTGCGCACCTAGTCATAATGGGATCAAAGTGGAGCACCCAAAACTCAACAATGGTGTTTGACTTTTCCTTCACCAAATAGACAAACTGGTATTTACAATATGTACACTATTTACAGTAATGTAAGAGTAAGTGTACAACATGGTGAACAAAGGGGGCAAAATGCAAGAGCCAGAGAATGCACCATGTTCGACCAGCAGCCCAGTCAAGTCTGCCAATGCTCACTTCACAAGCAAACCACACTGCTTCACAGCTTTGGCAGGCTTGTCTGTGACTGGACCATACCCCCGGCCGGGATTGAACCCGCGGTCATAGAGTCTCAAAACTCCAGCCCGTCGCGCTAGCCACTAGACCAGCTAGCCACAATAAGATTCATCCAACTAGGTATATTTCTACACCATAGGAAAGTTAGCACAGGCACCTCTGTGACCACAAATGCAAGTTTTTACAGACGAATCTCCAGCTAGCGTGGCCGTGACGAACTCTAGCTCAAGTCCCATCACTGCCGTCAACATGACTTAAGAAATCGTAATGACACGATTGCAAATAAACCATACCCCCGGCCGGATTGAACCCGCGGTCATAGAGTCTCAAAACTCCAGCCCGTCGCGCTAGCCACTAGACCAGCTAGCCACAATAAGATTCATCCAACTAGGTATATTTCTACACCATAGGAAAGTTAGCACCGGCACCTCTGTGACGGCTAGCTGGTCTAGTGGCTAGCGCGACGGGCTGGAGTTTTGAGACTCTATGACCGCGGGTTCAATACCGGCAGGGGTATGGTTTATTTGCAGTCGTGTCATTACGATTTCTTAAGTCATGTTGACGGCAGTGAAGGGACTTGAGCTAGAGTTCGTCACGGCCACGCTAGCTGGAGATTCGTCTGTAAAAACTTGCATTTGTGGTCACAGAGGTGCCTGTGCTAACTTTCCTATGGTGTAGAAATATACCTAGTTGGATGAATCTTATTGTGGCTAGCTGGTCTAGTGGCTAGCGCGACGGGCTGGAGTTTTGAGACTCTATGACCGCGGGTTCAATCCCGGCCGGGGGTATGGTTTATTTGCAATCGTGTCATTACGATTTCTTAAGTCTTGTCTGTGACTGGCCAATGAACCAAGGTACTGATATAAAAACAGGGCCCCTATTAATCGTTAAATCCTTAGCACCTGGTTCGCTGGTCAGGAGGAGGCCTATATGAAAGTGTGACATACGGCAAATAAAATATAACATACTTGGAGCATGCCACGCACTGTAAAGTGGGGCTGCCTGTATTTTCCCTATCAGCAATGCTTTAGTGAGCAACTGAAACCAATTCAACTGATACCTGGCTCTTAATTTATAATTCCTAAGATTATTAAATGTCTCATACTTTAACATCTCAATGTAATGCTGATCAAGGACACAATGCTATGGTAATTTTAATTTGGATAACAATAGTCTTGATAATGATCTTTAATGGTTACTAAATGAAGATATTAAAAATCATAAGTATTGCATTACTGAATGAA
The DNA here is from genome assembly GCF_026875155.1 of Cherax quadricarinatus. Taxonomy (NCBI): domain Eukaryota; kingdom Metazoa; phylum Arthropoda; class Malacostraca; order Decapoda; family Parastacidae; genus Cherax; species Cherax quadricarinatus. The sequence goes on from NC_069491.1 coordinate 7,511,791, forward strand.
AATTAAGTGATCTAAAGTAAATCAACTTAGCTTAGCTTTAATACTTCTAATAATATTCACTAGGAGCACCTTACCTGAATAGCATAATAATCCTTAATGCTGAACTCAATGCCAACTGCTGATGCAGAATCATTGCCACCCTTGCAGTTAGTGACTGATGAAGCATCTATATATAACTGAAACATGCACTTGTCACCTTTGTTTCCTCGACCCTCTTGACTCTGGCTTACCTGAATAACGTAAGAAAATTAAATTTATCAATCATATATATTTATTTTGTAGGTAGTAGGCTGGTAGACAGCAACTGCCCAGGGAGGTACTACCATCCTGCCAAGTGAGTGTAATTGTTTTACATGATGGTGTAACTGTTTTACATGATGGTAGGATTCCTGGTTTCTTTTTTGTCTCATAAATATACAAGATTTCAGTTAGTCTTGTTACTTCTAAGAACATAAGAACATAAGAAAGGAGGAACACTGCAGCAGGCCTATTGGCCCATACTAGGCAGGTCCTTTACAATTTATCCCACTAACAAACATTTGACCAACCCAATTTTCAATGCCACCCAAGAAACAAGCTCCGATGTGCAAGTCCCTCTCAAATCCAACCCCTCCCACTCATGTACTTATCCAACCTAAATTTGAAAATACCCAAAGTCCTAGCCTCAATACCAACTGGTAGACTGTTCCACTCATCAACACCTATTTCCAAACCAATACTTTCCTATGTCCTTTTCTAATCAAAAACTTATATAATTTAAACCCAAATTTACTGCGGGTTCTCCCCTTGGAAGTATCCTCAAGCCTTGTTAATATCCCCTTTATTAATCCCTATTTTCCACTTATACATTTCGATCAGGTCTCCCCTCATCTTCGTCCTAACAATGAATGTAACTTAAGATCTTCAATCTTTCTTCAAAAGGGAAAGATTTCTAATGCTTGTATTAATTTAAGTCATCCTACGCTGAATGTTTTCTAACGAATTTATGTCCATTCTGTAATATGGAGACCAGAATTGAGCTGCATAATCTAGGTGAGGCCTTACTAATGATGTATAAAGCTGCAGTATGACCTCTGGACTTCTGTTGCTTACACTTCTTGATATAAATCCCAGTAATCTATTTGCCTTATTACGTACGCTTAGGCATTGCAAACGTACTTACACTTAGGTTACACTACGCATACATATACACACCCCTTTGGGTTTTCTTCTATTTTCCTACTAGTTCTTGTGTATATCCTCTTATCTCCATGGGGAAGTGGAACAGAATTCTTCCTCTGTAAGCCATGCATGTTGTAAGAGGCAACTAACATGCTGGGAGCAAGGGGCTAGTAACCCCTTCTCCTGTATACATTACTAAAGTTAAAAAGAGGAACTTTCTTTTTTCTTTTTTGGCCACCTGCCTTGGTGGCATATAGCTGGTGTGTTGAAAGAAGAAGAAAAATTATTTCCCTTACAAAACTAAAATTTGTCAACCATCTACATTTCCTCTTACAACAAATTAAGCTGTATCAAGTACTGTTAACCTCTAATTTTTATGGCATCTTGAACTTGTATGGAGAGTAAAGAGAACAAATTAATTTTAATTGCTAAACTATTCATGCATTCAATATAATATTTGCAGATCTGAGGCCCCCATTTTGTTAATTCTTTCTCATGGACCTTCCAATGAACAAATCTTGAATCCCCTCCAAATACCATAAAAAACTTCATTCTCCTTGAATATGGTGGCACTGACTAACCTTCATGGCATTCACCTTATTCTCTTAATGTTAATACTCTCTGCTTGCTGCTCAAAACTCATTCCTCTCACATGAACTGCTTCCCGAAGCCCTTGGGTTTAAAACATTACTTGTGTTAAATGCTAGCTGGAAAGGGGATCCAAGAAATTGAGTTACCAACCCTTCCTTGGCTCAAACTTTATTAACCCCTACTTTCCAAGGCACCTGTATGATTTTTTACGGTTTAGAGGTTCCATATGATAATAAGAGCAATAATAGTACTGGAGGGAAAATTTTCAAAGAAAACTGAACACATGCAGATATCACTGCTTAGCAATCAGGTTTCACCATAAATTTTGGTTTTGGTACAATAGAATTTTTTGCATTTTTTGTTTACTATGTAATAAGGGTAATCAGCACCTGGCCATGACCAGTTTGTGATAACCTTTTCTTTGGGCTCTGCAATTCTGGGTACATATTGACGAGAATTTGAATTGAAGTATTTAAACACATGTAAAGAGTACTCTCTCACATGCTCATCCAAATAAGACCTTGACCACTGATATATTGTAGAAGTTGTGACATGAAACCAGTCAACTGTCAGGTATAAGGGCATAAATTGAAGAAAAACTGCAAAAAAAAAAAATTGCAGTGACATACTTGACAAACACCCAATGCAAATATCGTACTTATGCATGAGTATCCTTGTTGCACTCAAGTGCCACTTGCAACTAAGCATGGCTTCACTGTGTACATCTTAAGTAAAAGATAAGTAGAACATTATAAACTCATGAACAAATCTGTCTACATCAAATACAAATACAAATAATTAATTTCTTTTCTGCAGTATACAGATAATGTAGTTTCATGCAATAAAATATTGTTAGGCACAAAAGAAAGCCACTAGCATGTGGTGCATTACAGGCAGTTAACATTGTGCTCACCAGCACTCAAACCTAGCAATGGTACCATTAGAGAGATGTCACTTATAAAGTTCTCAACCTAGTCTGGTATCTGAAGTTAGTTCTGGGACAATTTTCTTCCCCCAGCTTGGACTCTTTTTCTGGTTCAGTTATCTTACTTATGGCAGATCTTACTCTCAAAGATTGTGGGACTTATGCCAAAATTGCTATCTTTTTGCACAGAAAAGAAGGCAGCATTTTCAATATGTATACAAAACATTTCTAACTTATAAACAACTTGCAGTCTTGGTTACTCAACTTAAAAACAAGTTGCATACCTGGTTACTCAACTTACAAATCGAATGTTGTATAGAAAACAAAAAAAAAGGGTCATCGTTTTCACAAATATTCACACAACTGTTTGACAGCTATAAAATCTTAATTGTTTCCTAAGTTGCCATGTCTGTAGGTAAAGTAAAAGGGCACAAGTGCAACTAATGTGGGCATTTATTGTGGCAACGTTTCACTCTCCAGAAACTTTATCAAGCCATTACAAACAATACATGGACACAGAGGGTATATAAAAAGGCTCAGAGTGAGGTGCAATACAGTGAGGTACCATTTCGATGTTCAAATAGTGGTAGTAGTAGTAGTGACAAAAGTAATACAATATGGTAGAGCAATTAATTCGTACATGAGTAAAAACTATTACTTGGGTAACGTAAAAATAGGTTGGACAAAATATAGACTGGAAAGAGGCAAACTTGTTTCAGTGTTCACTCTCTGTAAGTGCTTTGTGTAGTATAACAGGAGAGACCCATGTATGGGGGTTTACTGTTTTCAGGAGGATTTTTGCTAAGACTTTGGAGATGGTGAAGCTGCCGTTGTTTTGTTTAACCCTTCAGGGTCCGTCCTGTAATCAACGGCTTTACATTGAGTGTCCAAACCGTAGATCAACGCCAAAATTCTAGCGCCGTCAAATTTAGCGCGAAAACGCTCATAGGTCTACATGTGAGGGAAAAGGGTCTGCGTGGTGGGTGTGCGCCATAAAAAAAATCTAGGCGCCCGCATAGATTGTTGGAACGCCGGCTCAGTTACCCTTGTTCACCATGCCTCGTCGCAAGTCAGCTCCACTCCCCGGAAAATTTGGGGACTTTTCCCTTTCCTATCGATAGTTCTGCATGATGGATTGGAAAGAAGACGAATTTACGGTTTTAAATTTTTAGTGCCCGAAAAGAATGCCCGGGATACGATAATAGTGCAGAAAACCCCTGCGACCTAACCCTTCTACCTCTGGTGTGGGCACTCTTGACTCACAGCCCGGTTTTTTTTCCTCATCGCTAAAAAACAATTTTTCCGGGGCCCAGGCCTCTGACTTCAGTAATGATGTAGTGACGTGGACTGTGATTTATTGCGCTCGACGATCAATCGAGTAGTGATATCAGGAATCATATTCCCCATGAAGCGGGGTATGTTCGCCGCCGCATGCTCTCGGGTATGAAACCTATGCTGTCCCCGGGGAACAGATACATCCCGGAGTACCCCCGTGGCCCAACCCCATTTTAGGTAGTGTAGTGAGGATGATGGGCTACATTTGGGCAGGGATAACCACAGGATCAGTGAGGGTTGTTAGTGGTGATGGTAGTGGACTCCCTGCGTACTCACGGGCCACGCTGGGCCCCACGCTGCTGATCGTCAGTTAAAGGAAAAAAGCGGAGCGCCAGCCACCACCCCACCAAAACCCACAACCCCGCAAACCCCCTATGATGCCGTATCCACCAGCAAACTGTATGTGGGAGGGGCAGAAAAAACCCCAATTTTGTTCCCAAGCCTCACCACTTTGATGACTCTAAAAGGGGGAATTTCTCCCACTTGCCCCCTTGGAACCAGGGCCCATAAACTGGAATTCTTTGAATTTTTTCTTTGCCCCAGCCATTGATGGAAATTTTTCAGGGAAAGAAATAGTTTTTTGGACACCATGGCAAAACGATCTTACACCACAGTCAAGACTAACAGGTGGAAAAAACCCTTTTTGGGAAAAATGTTTTTGTTTTTTGCAAAAAAATGCTTTCCCCACTCTATAAGCATAAATAAACATAGTCCACAGATCGGCTAATTTCTCCCCCCGGTCTTCAGTGAAATCATACCAGTAACAGGTTTATTTTACTCTTACTATGTTGCCTTCTCTGACAAACCCGGCCTGACAAAAAGTGACAGGTTAAAAAGATTAGAAATGTTTTCATGTATCTCAAACAAAATTCAGCATATACTTTTATCCTTTCAAGAATCTTGTAATTGCGGTTTTTATTTTGTTCAAAGGTGACTTCATAAAGCGAAATCCCGAGCAAGAGGAAACCTTGTAAAAAAACTGTTTGTACTCTTGATTGTGACGGGGCCCTGGTGTTGGTATTGTTGTAAAGGGGTAGTAAACTTAAAAGTACCAAGATGTTTTGGGTATCTCAGGGACGAGTGAAAACTGTGGCCCCCTTATTGGGAAAAGGGCAACATTAATACCGATAACTGGTCCCAAAACCCCATTACTCATGATTTCTGCGGTGAAAAAGACAATGTTGTGGCACGTGCTTCTAATCGTAAACATATGCCCAGGCTCAACGCAGGTGCTCGGGTGATGAGTGCAGGTGTTTACTGCCAATGACATCATGGCATTACGGTGGCATGCAAAAAGAGATGTCACATTGTTGACAACCCTTACCGTAAGAAATCAAGACAGTGCAAAATTGATCGAGTGACTAATGAACGTATTCGAAAACCAGTGTGTGATTTATTATACACAAAAAAGGTTGGTTTACAAATGTGAATGCAGATTGGGTTTTTTTGACGTGTTCGAAAAAATTACAAATGGGCATGAAACTTTTTTCCATCTCATGGGCATTTCAATGCTCAATGCATAAATTATACCAAATAAAGATGGCAAAAACCACCGAGGTGAATTTGTTTGTCCTGTTGTCAGACAACTTAATGAAGTACCAGGTAACAACCCTGCTATACAACATGGTCCCGAAAATTCCCCAGGATAACCCAAACGTTTGAGGAGGAAGGGATCATTTCATAAACAGTTCCCTTTAACAAGAAGAAAATTTTCTCAAAAGGGGTGCATTGTCGTCCCCAAACAAAAAGACGGCAAAAAAGACGCAAAACACTGGTTTATGTGTGAGGAAATTAAGGGGGCCTTGTGCATGGGCCTGTTTTTTTAAAGGGGTTCCCCAAGCTCCCGATTTTTAAAAACCCTTCCCTGATTGTAAAAATGAAAAATAATGATAGAAAATTAGTATTATACAATATTTGTGATTTTATTGTAATAAACCATGGTAAAAATAAATGATAATAACTTTTTGCGGTTTTGTGTTCAATACAGTGAGTTTATATATTACATTTTATAAGTATTGGTCTCTCAGGGCCCCCAAAGTTTTGTAGGAATAGAAAAAAATTGGAAAAGAAAAAACAACTAAAACCACAAAATAATGTAATACCGGGGATGTGGAATTCGTCGTTTGGCACTTTCTCGTAAATACTGATCAATTTTTTTTTTGTCTTATTACCTTCACAAAAAAAATGCTCTTTTAATTCTGTAAAAAAAAAATTTTTTTTTTTTTCAAAATTTTTTTGGACATGGGGCCCACTTCAGATTTTGGCCTTGGGCCCGAAAGGTTAAAAGTTTCGAAACAGCGATCATGCGATTCGAAGACTTGCGTTGCGGAAATTAGTTTTTTTGACACATTGGTCGTTTTTGGGTTTTTATGAAATGATTGGTGATTCGGGGTTTTTAACAGGCGTTGTACAATTATCATTAAGAATTAAATTGCCTACCAAATGTATTTTTTTGTCACTACTACTACTATACCATAGTGAACACGAAATGGTACCCACTAGTATTGACCTCACTTGAGCCTTTATATACCCTGTGTCCATGTATTGTTTTTAATGGGGTTTCCTGGGGAGCGAAAGTTGCCCCAAAAAAATGTCACATTAGTTCATTTTGTCCTTTTACTTTACAATTGTGGGAATTCTTTTAAATTTATTACATTCGTAAGTGCAGTATATGCGTTTGGGCTTTTAAATCAAGGAAACCCGCATTGGAGGTACACTGTTGTTATTTATATTTTTCTACTTTATTAGCATTTATCAATAATTTTACGGGTCAAGTTTGTGTGTGTCACTTTTCCCGTGAAACACAGTCCGTGCCCCTCTCTTGCCTCCTGTACATCAATCTTGTTTTAGTTTTCTTTCAACACACCAGTCATATCCTACCAAGGCAAGGTGACTCAAAATGGAAGAAAACCTTAAAAAGCTTTTCTTTTTTTAGATTTAGTAACTTGTATAGGAGAAACGTTACTGGCATTTTGGTCGCCTCTTATGACATGTATGGTTACGGAGGAAAGATTCTTGTTCAATTTCCCATGAAGGTGAAAGGAAATAAGAACAAGAACTATTAAGAAAATAGAAGAAAACTCAGATGGGTGTGTATACATGTACATGCCTGTGTAATGTGACCTAAGACTTAGTAAGCAGAAGTACCAAGATGTACCTGTTATTGTGCGTGTTTATGAGACAGAAAGAAGACATCAGCAATCCTACCATTGTGTAAAACAAATACAGGGTTCCACTTCACATTCACATGGCAGAATGGTAGTACCTCCCTGGGTGGTTGCTGTCTACCAACCTATTACCTATAATCAATCTTGGTATCATCTGCAAATTAAATGATGGGGTACAAAATATTTTTGCCAAATTCACTGATGCAGGTGACAAAGGTAAGCAAGTCCCAAAGTGTTTCCCAATCCTAAATAGATTTAAACTTAATTCATTCAGATTCTACTCTGTGCTCCTGGTCTTTATCAGTAATTTCATTCATGAATTTCTGGCTAGTCTTTCAAATTTCACTTATGTTACGGATGTTATTAATTTAGGGATCACTGTTCAAGATGTTCAGTCTAAAACTAGGTATGCTAAACTAAAAATAATACACAACTGGAAAAAGATGTATTATGAAACACAAGAAAGTCAAGAAAGTTTACACTGAATATAAGTGTAAGTTTGTAAGATTTATCTGTCATCTTACATGTTCATAAGGCAGAGAGAAAAAGAACAGCAGTCCTGCCAGAGAGTAAAAGATTTAACAGGCTTCCATTTCATGTTCACATGACAGGACAGGAGTTCCTTCCCATATGATTGCTCTCTCAACCTTATACCTGTTGAATGAATGCTTCATACACTGAAGAGAATCACATATGATAAAAATAATAAAAAAGACATTACAACTCTGAAGCTCACCTTGACAATGCCAGTAATGGTGATCATGTCACCTGGGACACACGAGTCAACAAGATCTTCTCTAACTTCACACTCAATTGTGCGAGGAACACGACCTCCTTCTTTCTGTAAAACACAAACTATCAATAACGTAGTCAGATTCTAAAATAAGCTTAATTGCTGTACATTACTTTGTTCAACCCTGAACACAACAATAATATAAAAAGAATATGGTATAGAAATTGACAATAATGAAAAAACAATACAGGTCGGCAATCAGTAATTCGGTTCCATCATCAATCCGGTGCTAATTTCGGCTACCATAATTTCAAATTTCCGGGGTTGCCACTCCAACTGCCGCTACTGTTTGGGAGCAGTTCTACTTGCTGCATAAGTCATTCCAACTTCTTTTTCTCCATTTATTGTTATAACCTGCTCACTTTTAGCCCTAGCCATGGTTCCAATGAATAAAAGAAATGCTTCTCATTGTGTAAAGAACATACACAGTACATTGTTCATAAAAGATAAGGTGGCTTTGAAGCCACTGTCGGTCGCCATGAGCTCAGCTCACTCAGATAAGGTGTGACTAGTAAATTTGGGCCTACATATGAGAGAACAGGTCTGTGTGGTAAGTGTGCACTATATAAAAAACATCCTGCAGCAGGCAGTGCAAAATGAGAAAAAAACGGCACCAGTGCTTTTGGTGTAAAACAGCGACTTTGCAGTGTATTTTTGTATGGTTTGCATGGTTTTATTCTTTTTTTGGTCTCATTTGATAGAATGGAAGATATCTTATGGGAATATATATAATTTTGATTGCTTTCACGCAGGAAAGGACCTTAAAATTGAGCTCAAAGTAGTAGAAATGTTTGAGTGAACAAATGACGTCGCCGTACAATACGTGTCCAACTGGCCGGTCTAACACGCAATCACAAATGGGTTGACGTTATTTATACAATTACATGTATTACAATAATGCAGTACTCTGCATAACAGTAAATCTTCTATTTTTTGTGTGTATAAAAATTCAAAATGGAAAGCAAGCGTAATATAAGAGGGGCCTGTAGACATGACTAATGAACAGAGAAAATGTTATTTTAGTGCCAAGAATGTCTGCAATGTGCATTCTGGGTGGTTTCTTGTACTCAATTGACAGAATAGAAGGAATACTAGTGAAATAGCTATGAGTTTGGTACACTGGAACAATGGAATGTACCAAAAATAGGGCATAAAGTGGGTGAAATTGCTGATGCGTAAATATCACCATTGGGTTAAGTGTATTCTAACCTTACCACTCTGTAATCTTGCAAAATCACTAATCCAGCACCCTACAGGTCCCGATGATGCCAGGTTAGTGATGGTCAACCTGCACTAAATTACTAGTGAAAATTAACATTTAAATAAGCATTAATATGTACATGTATTAAAATAATGGCACTGACAAACAAGTTAAATCTATTTTTCATGGCACTTTACATATAAAAATTTTCCAAGCCATTTTAAAGTAAAGAACAATATCTTCATACATTAAAAAAATTCTGAAAAAAATTTAAAACATTTGACCAAAATATATTTTTGATGTGGGGCCTGGCAGGCTCACCTGAAAAACTGTCTATCATACCTACTGTGTTACCTACCTATTATCTACCTCTTCTAGCCCTAGTACAGTCTTATGTGCCCAGTTCAGCATCCCTGACCTTCGCCTGCTCATCAGTGCTATACCCTTGTTGTAGTGATGCAAAGAGGCCAGGCAGGGCAGGAGCAAACACCCAGATCCAGTTGGCAACAAAATTTTGTTGTCAATACTTATTGTATAAATCCCTTCACCTGCATAAATTACTAAGCGTAAAAATAAGAGATTTATAAGGTTTTCTTCCTTTTCGAGTCACCCTGTCTTGGTGGGAGACAGTTGTTGTTGAAAAAACAAAAAACTTAGTGTACACTCTTCGTTCACAATGGACTGTTTCTCTGCTGGCTACCCTGCACCAAGGTGGCTTTGGGGACGAGTCTGCATTTACACTATGTTCTTATATCTCCCTGAGAATGGTACCCATTCTGCCTTCCCTGCTCACAGTTTTAAATCCAAAATAACGCCTCTGGCAGACTGATAAATATTCCTGTTTACATAGATTATATCTTAGCCATTTTTATTAATGCATCATAATTGTTATTTTGGCATTGAACCCTTTCAGGGTTTCGGCCATACTTGTACGGCTTACGCCCCAGGGTTTTTGACGTACTAGTACACCTAAATTCTAGTGCCCTCAAATCTAGTGAGAGAAAGCTGGTAGGCCTACATATAATAGAATCGGTCTATGTGGTCAGTGTGCACAGTATAAAAAAAATTCTGCAGCACACAGTGTGTAATGAGAAAAAAAAAATTTGACCGTGCTTTTGGATTAAAACAGCGACTTTGCACTGTATTTTCGTATGGTATTTATGGTTGTATTCTAGTTTTCCTGGTCTCATTTTATAGAATGGGAGACATATTACAGAAATTGAGATGATTTTGACTGGTTTTACAAAGAAAAGTACCTTGAAATTGAGCTCAAAGCAGCAGAAATGTTCGATTTTTACCAAAGTTCAAAAGTAAACAAATCATGTCAAGCATCCAATACACGTCAATTGGCGAGTCTAATATTCTTTCACAAGTGCGCTGATATTATTTATACCATTTTTACACTAATGCAGTAGTCTGCATAACAGTAAATCTTCTATTTTTTGTGAGAATAAAAATTCAAAGTGGAAAGCCAAAGACACATAAGAGGGGCCTGGGGATGTGATTAACGAACAGAGAACTTGTTATTTTAGTGCCAGGAATGTCTTTCTTGTTTATTCTGGACCCTATTCAGAAATTGACATCTTTTGAAATTTGTGTGAAATTGGCAAAATTGCTAAATTCTGACCACTTTATTGGATAGTTGAAATTGGTAAATGGGTGGTTTCTTGTGCTCATTCGATAGAAAAAATGGAGTTCTAGCGAAATAGTTATGATTTTTGTCGACTAGTACAGTGGAATTGGCCGAAAATAGGGCTCAAAGTGGGCAAAATTGTCGAGGCTGCCAACTTTGCGAGAGCATAATTCCATAAGTTTTCCATCAAATTTCATACTTTTTGTGTCATTATGACTGGGAAAAGATACTCTATCTTTCATAAGAAAAAATAATTTTTTTTTTTTTTTGAAATTTGGGCGACCCTGAGAACAAGTTTCGGAGAGGGTCTGGCGACCCTGAAAGGGTTAAAATCATACTGGAAGAGACCAAGTATTTGGTTATTGAATCTCAGTAGAAATACTTCATTTCCAACCAAAAATAGCTTACCAACCTGTGCGTGGCTTTGACATTATTCTTAATTATGCTATAGTAAACTTATTTTTTATAAGATTTACTGTTGTGCAGTTATTCCTCAGCTTCTGTCTCTAACTGTAGGTAGGAACTAAAGTCACATCTAGGGTGGATTCTTACCTGATCATCACTGATAATTTCCTGAATTCTGAAGTTTTGCCAGTCTACTGTGTGTGTCAACTTGTGAGAGCGGTCTGGCACAAATGATCTTGCCCTACACTCCTGAACGTGGCAGGAAGTTGGCACAGTGTAACGACCTTCATTCTGGCTCACTCCCTGAACACTCCCGCACCCCATACACGTAAAAGCCAGTCTTGTACATAATGGCTTAATGCTGCTTACACGGACAACTGTTCCTTTGACGCTCACAAGTTTGCCTGAAATAATTTTTTTTTATATAGCCAGTGTCATAACTTGAAGCATTTTTGGAATGTAAGCAATGTAACATGAAGGTAATCAGGGATACCAGTGTGCTAGACTCAGGTTCTAGAAGTGGGAAATACAATATCTGCACCATGAAGGATGGACAAGAACATCAATTCACAGGGGTCATTTTAAACTGTTTATTTGAATTGTTATGTCAAAGCACTTCTGACACGACAGCTATTGAACAAGTGATGACGAGTGTGTTTCTTTCTTTGCATCACCATACTTTGTTGGGAAATGCCCTATAGGCTTAAAAATATTAATTTGTAAATATCTTTCAAGAAAATAAAAGTGAGAAACTAATACAAGAGCTGAGGATGGTTGAATAAAATGTTTAACAGCTTTACTTATTTTAATAAAGAACAATAATAATAATAATAATATAATCAAATTAAGTCCTAAACCCAAAGGGGTCATGCAGCTATTTAACATATAATGCCCATTCACAGATGAAAATATTACCTGCAATGATCTTTCAAAAGGGTGTGTTGATATTAAAGGGATCTTGATCCAAGAAAGAGATTACTTTTTCCTTTCTTGAAACAAATCTAATTCTTTTTATTACGTTGGCTGTCTTCCACCGAGGCAGGGTGACCAGTAAAAGACACTCTTTCACTATCATTCACACAATCACTATCTTTCCAGAAGTGTGTTAGTGTCAGCAATGATGGACATCAATTACTCAGGTTTCTGGAGAACTTACAAATTCCTCATTACTATTTAAGGGTTTAGTGCTCTCTATGTAATCACAATTCAACTTTAAAGAAATAGTTGTCTGCTTGTTTGTCCTATTTGTCATGCCTAAATTTGTTGTTTGTATATCTTTAATGTCCATAAATATAAGCAACTGTTGTCCAGAGGGCTGAGGAAGGGTTGTTGAGGTGGTTCGGACATGTAGAGAGAATGGAGCGAAACAGAGTGACTTCAAGAGTGTATCAGTCTGTAGTGGAAGGAAGGCGGGGTAGGGGTCGGCCTAGGAAAGGTTGGAGGGAGGGGGTAAAGGAGGTTTTGTGTGCGAGGGGCTTGGATTTCCAGCAGGCATGTGTGAGTGTGTTTGATAGGAGTGAATGGAGACAAATGGTTTTTAATACTTGACGTGCTGTTGGAGTGTGAGCAAAGTAACATTTATGAAGGGGTTCAGGGAAACCGGCAGGCCGGACTTGAGTCCTGGAGATGGGAAGTACAGTGCCTGCACTCTGAAGGAGGGGTGTTAATGTTGCAGTTTAAACTGTAGTGTAAAGCACCCTTCTGGCAAGACAGTGATGGAGTGAATGATGGTGAAAGTTTTTCTTTTTCGGGCCACCCTGCCTTGGTGGGAATCGGCCAGTGTGATAATAATAAAATAATTATTGCCACTGTAGTCTAAAGTTAGGCTTAAGTTTGCCCAAAATGCTCTGCATAACTATAGGCTTTCTGCATGCACAACCAAATGTCTCCCATCTCTGTACAAACATTCTATCATTTGGAAATAAATCTCTAACTTTGACTTTAACTTTGATGAATATAATAATTTAGGAACAATGACCATCACCCACAAATTGGTCTCAGTGAACACTGTAATGAAGGTAAACACTTCTATTACAAGGTCTTAACAGGCTTTGTATTTACATTATACTCCACTTCACACCCCCTTCAGAGGAGGTGCCTTGATTATAAGGAATGGCTCTTGATCCTAGAAACTGGAGTTACCAGGCTTTTCTTGGACCACACCTGACTGCCTCCCATTTCCAAGGTCTTGTATGACAATGGTAACCCTTCTTGGATCAAACCTGATAGTCACCTATTCCCCAAGCCTTGCATAACAAATGGGTTTAGCACGTCCCAAAGAATGTAATGATCCATTTAGCAGACAAAGTATAAAGAACAGCATGCAATTTAAGCATTAACCACGAAGAATAAAGTCACAAAACCGTGGCTGCAATAATTCACAAATAACTCACCCTTATGAGACAAAACTTCTCACAATGTTTTGGTATGACCTGGGCCATTATTATCAAGTCACAACCAAGCAAGAAAAAGCAGAGAGACCAGGAAATAGAGTAACAGGAGGAAGAAGGGCAGTAGAAGCAAGCAAACAAGTAAGCTGGCCAGCATTCTTGATAACTTCTGTAGTTATCCTCTGTTTTTGCATTCTGTGGACCCAAATGTGAAGTTTAGTTTTTTCACCACACAATATAACATTTTTGACACAACCACTGAACTGATGCCACTTCACATACAAGGGAATAGAAAAACCCAAGTGGTGAATAATTTCTCTCTCTTATCTAAATTATTAAGGAGTCAAGTCCAGGAAATTGTGGCTCTGACAAGGACTGTGAGACTTCAAAGATTTGTGTGAACAAGAAGAAAATTAACTATTAAAAGAGAATGATGAAAAACCAATCACATAATTGCTAAAGCTCAATTACTGATAAAGAGAGAAGATACTGGAAGAGGATGAGGAAAAACTTGACAATAAAGAGGTAACACTGCCAGAATTACACGACAATACTGTTTTTTCACTGAAAAGGATCCTGATATGTTTAGAAGCATTGTAGTAAAGAATTTTCTGCAGAAAGAAATGATGCCTTCTCAGCTCTTTGCAAGTGCTCCATGGTAAAAGAACACTGACACATTACAGAATACATAAGTACTTCAATGTAATCTTTAATTACTGACAAGCCTGTATTCACTTCAGTCCACACTCTTCTGCCTCAACTAACGCTCACTAGCAAAATATTAAATAAAAAATGATTTGGCAAATTTGGAGGTGTTTGAAATGTGTCCCTATTTTTCCCATATGGTTTTATTTCACATAATACTACCTTACCTTAAGCACCAATCATCAGGAAATGTAAACGAGGGTGGAAACAATGGGCATGTTTCCTTACACCTGTTGTCCCCATGCACCTAGCAAGTAGGTAGGTACCTGGGTGTTGTCAACTGGTGTGGGTGACATCCTGGGGAACAAAACTGAAGGACCCAAATGACACACTGACTTTCTGGGGTTATCCTAAGTGACTAACCTTCCAGGTTAAAAATCTGAATAAAATCTTATCTATACTTACAGGCAAAAATGTGGTTAACCATTTACAGAGACTCTTCCTTTCATAAATCAAGCTGATATTTTGGAAATGCAGCAACTGCAGTAACATTTAAATTAAAAGCCTAGCTATAATAATGAATCTGGAAAATGCCAGGAATTCAGGTGAAGCAAGAACTACCTATGAATATAAGTTGGTACCCAAGACTTACTTTTTCTCACTTGTTTCTCTTTGTAAATAATTATTACGAGAAAAGTAAGACTGGTTACAGAAAATAAATGAATCAAGCTAAAAATCCCACTTTCTACAATTGTTCCCTACATTTATAAAAGTAAAAGCACTAATTTTTTAACACATCAGCCATTTCCCACCAACGTAGGGTGACCCAGAACAAGAAGAAACACTTTCATTATCACTCAGTCAATCACTGTTTTGCCAGAGGTGTGCTGATACAAAAGTTCAAAACTTACAACATATCTCCACCCCTCCTTCAGCGTGCAGGCATTCTACCATTTAGTTTATTTTAGTAAAATTCTACTAAAGAAGTGATATAATAATGTTAGTAGCTGGAGTAGATGAATAAGACATGTGGTTCTGAAAAACCACTTATCAATAATAAATTATTAATACTGCAACAAACTTGGTTTATTTTATTGCTGATGACTGGTAAGTCATCACACTTAAAAATTTAAAGCTCTTAAACATGTTAATTATTATAAAACAACTAAAATAACAGATTATAATAATCATATACCTCAGTGGGATACAGTTGGTACATTGAAAGAAAAAGAGAGAACTAAGTACTGAACCGACATGGGTCATAGTTAACATAAAAGAGACAGTAACCTAACAGAATATAATTAATAAGAAAACTATATTTCAAGCACTATTTGGATTAACTTGGAACACTTTTTTTGAGGGGAGTGAGGAAGAACCAGTTGTGAGTGTGGGGGAAGTGCATGAGGCAGTGGGTACAATGAAAGGGAGTTAAAACAGCTGGGACTGATGGGATAAACAAAGAAATGTTAAAAGCAGTGGAGATATAGTTTTGGAGTGGCTGGTGTTTTTATTTAATAAATGTATGGAAGTGGGTAAGGTACCTAGGGATTGACAGAGAGCATGCATAGTTCCTTTGTATAAAGGCAAAGGGGACAAAACAGAATGTAAAAATTATAGCGGAATAAGTTCACTGAGGGATATGTTGTGTATCTTTATATGTGTATGCTTCTAAACTGTTGTATTCTGAGCACCTCTGCAAAAACAGTGATAATGTGTGAGTGTGGTGAAAGTGTTGAATGATGATGAAAGTATTTTCTTTTTGGGGATTTTCTTTCTTTTTTGGGTCACCCTGCCTCGGTGGAAGACGGCCGACTTGTTGAAAAAAAAAAAAAAGTCCACTGAGTAATCCTGGTAAAGTGTATGGTAGAGTTATTATTGAAAGAATTAAGAGTAAGATGGAGAGTAGGATAGCAGATGAACAAGGCTTTAGAAAGGATAAGGGGTGTGTAGACCAAGTATTTACAGTGAAATATATAAGTTAACAGTATTTAGATAAGGCCTAAGACAAGGATGTGTGATGTCACCGTGGTTGTTCAATATATTTATAGATGGGGTTATAAGAGAAGTAAATGCGAGGGTCTTGGCAAGAGGTGTGCAGTTAAAAGATAAAGAATCACACATAAAGTGGGAGTTGTCACAGTTGCTCTTTGCTGATGACACTGTGCTCTTGGGTGATTCTGAAGAGAAGTTGCAGAGGTTGGTGGATGAATTTGGTAGGGTATGTAAAAGAAGAAAACTGAAAGTGAATACAGGAAAGAGTAAGGTTATGAGAATAACAAAAAGATTAGGTGATGAAAGATTGGATATCAGATTGGAGGGAGAGAGTATGGAGGAGGTGAATGTATTCAGATATTTGGGAGTGGACGTGTCAGCGGATGGGTCTATGAAAGATGAGGTGAATAATAGAATTGATGAGGGACAAGGGTGAGCAGTGCACTTAGGAGTCTGTGGAGACAAAGAACTTTGTCCTTGGAAGCAAAGAGGGGAATGTATGAGAGTATAGTTTTACCAACACTCCTGTATGGGTGTGAAGCATGGGTGATGAATGTTGCAGCGAGGAGAAGGCTGGAGGCAGTGGAGATGTCATGTCTGAGGGCAATGTGTGGTGTGAACATAATGCAGAGAATTCGTAGTTTGGAAGTTAGGAGGAAGTGCGGGATTGCTAAAACTGTTGTCCAGAGGGCTGAGGAAGGGTTGTTGAGGTGGTTCGGACATGTAGAGAGAATGGAGTGAAACAGAATGACTTCAAGAGTGTATCAGTCTGTAGTGGAAGGAAGGCGGGGTAGGGGTCGACCTAGGAAAGGTTGGAGGGAGGGGGTAAAGGAGGTTTTGTGTGCGAGGGGCTTGGACTTCCAGCGGGCATGCGTGAGCATGTTTGATAGGAGTGAATGGAAACAAATGGTTTTTAATACTTGACGTGCTGTTGGAGTGTGAGCAAAGTAACATTTATGAAGGGATTCGGGGAAACCGGCAGGCCGGACTTGAGTCCTAGAGATGGGAAGTACAGTGCCTGCACTCTGAAGGAGGGGTGTTAATGTTGCAGTTTAAAAACTGTAGTGTAAAGCACCCTCCTGGCAAGACAGTGATGGAGTGAATGATGGTGAAAGTTTTTCTTTTTCGGGCCACCCTGCCTTGGTGAGAATCAGCCAGTGTGTTAATAAATAATAAATAAAATTATGGATTTGGAAAAGGCATATGATAGGGTGGATAGGGGGGTAATGCTGTTGCAAATGTATGGAATAGGAGGTAGGTTACTGAAAGCAGTGAAGAGTTTTTACGAGGATAGTGATCGTATGGAGGAGGTGAATGTTTTCAGATATTTGGAAGTGGACATGTCAGTAGATGGGTCTATGAAAGATGAGGTGAATCATAAAATATACATGGGGAAAAAGGAGAGTGGTGCACTGAGGAGTCTGTGGAGACAAAGAACTTTATCCATGAAAGCAAAGAGGGGAATGTATGAGAGTACAGTTATACCAGTGCTCTTATGTGGGTGTGAAGCATGGGTGGTGAATGTTGCAACAAGGAGAAGGCTGGAGGCAATGGAGATGTCATGTCTGAGGGCAATGTGTGGTGTGAATATAATGCAGAGAATCCATAGTTTGGAGAATAGGAGGAGGTGCGGGATTAATGAAACTATTATCCAGAGGGCTGAGGAGGAGTTGTTGAAGTGATTCGGACATATAGAGAGTATGGAATGAAAAAGAATGACTTCGAGATTGTATAAATCTGCAGTGGAGGGAAGGTGGGGTAGAGGTAGGCCTAGGAAAGGTTGGAGCAAAGGGGGAAAAGGAGGTTATGTGTGCAAGGGGCTTGGACTTCCAGCAAGCATGTGTGAGTGTGTTAGATAGGAGCGAATGGAGACATATGGTTTTTAGAACTTGACATGCTGTTGGAGTGTGAGCAAGGTAACATTTATGAAGGGATTCAGGGAAACCAGCAGTCTGGACTTGAGTCCTGACAATGGGAAGTACAGTGTTTGCACTCTGAAGGACGGGTGTTAATGTTGCAGTTTTATAACTGCAGTGTAAGCACACTTCTGGCAAGACAGTGATGGAGTGAATGATAATGAAGGCTTTTCTTTTTCAGGCCACCCTGCCTTGGTGGGAAACAGCTGATATGTTAATAACTAAAAAATATATATAAAAAGTCAACCCATGGCTGAGAATAAACATTATTTTAAGAATGTTACAAAATGTTATGAACTATTAATTTTTTTTTCAACACACCAGTAGTCTCCTACTGAGGATGGGTGACCCAAAAAAGAAAAACACTTTCACTATCTTTCAACACTTTCACCATGCAAAGAGAATTCATCATCAAATTCTGTACACATTAACTTCATATCATAATACTCTACATAAGAGGGCCTGAGAAGTGTCTTAATAACCAACTAACAGACATTCACTAAATCTCACCATAGCAATTTGCTTTGAGACTCTTGAGCTGAGTTAGTTTAGTGTGATCAGTGAGTCGAGCATGAATTAAGGGTAGATTAGCCTCATGAACATAAGCATCTAAAGTTGTATCATCTAAACCTTCCATTGTTCCTGCCAATACTTCTGTTGCTTCTTGTCTTAATTCTGCTTCAACTTCCTCTGTTAGTAACTGTAAAACATAGCATACATAAAAATAATATAATGTCTTACAATATGGTAGGTAATTTTAAAAACTGAGGAGTACTGTCACCATGTAGATCATTTAGCACTCTTTGACAATAAAAATACATACAACACACAAGAATAAGAAATATATAATTAACAGATAATAGAAATAACTAACCTGAATAAATCACACAATATAAATAAATAGTATCACACCAAATTAAAATAAATTTCAGCTAAAAATCCCATTAAAATATTAATGTCAAAAGACTCTCCTGAAAGGTCCCAGCAGTTCCTACAGGCACTCCATTATTATAAAAACCAGGACAAAAGTGGAAAGGCCTAAGCTGTGTGTAAAGTGTTAGTGTGTTCCACAGTCAGAAGCATATCACAAGCTAAGCATGGAAAGGAAAAGGGTAAGCAAAAGTACCTGTAAACAGGTGACTGTGGATGAGATGAATGTTCCTAACTCTCAAGTAACAGTGATTCTTCTCAAAGTGATTCCTGTCAAAGGGAGGCCAAAAACATCATCTTGTCAAGCCCTCTATAACCTGCTTCTCAATCTGTAGGGTCCACCAGACTCCCCTCCCCACTTCCTGAGGGCATCTTACACCAATATGAGTAAAGAAAATAAACTTCACTACAGCATCATGACACTGCTATGATATCACTGTCTGGCATATCTATCTTCACTTTCATATCATTTAATTCCAATTGTATTTTTGTCTTCAATTTGCTTCCCTAAGTGCAAACACAGTTTGAATCATTGCCCAGATGAATATAGGCCATGTACATGAAGAGCCACACTCCTGCAAAGAGTAGGTGAATGTTTACCATGAGACCCAAGTATGAGGTGATGATCAGGCCAGTCTAACAAGCGTACCTTGTCCCCCAATGAGCAGATGACAGAGCTGCCTGGCATGCCTTGGACTGTGATGTTAAAAGGAAGGTACAACAAGACATGTATGGCCCTGGTCTAGAAGAGGAAGTCCATACAGGAAGTGGGTGAGACAGTATGATATTCATCACTTAACGCCACAAAGAAGCAAAGGAATGTGGATTTGGAAGGCTAACAAGTATATGATGATTATCCCAAACATCTATGCATCCCAGCTGTTCATGTATTAGTCAGACACATGAGTTAACACATCCCAGAGTTCAGAGAGGAGACTGGCATAGTTTCAAGATTGTCTGGCAGTTACAGCAGTGGCTTCTTGTTCCTTGCACATGGAGGCCTGGAACCCAAAACACAGCAAGGAATCCCAACAAACTCAACTTTTGTGAAAAATACAAAAGGGCTTTGGCAGATATTAAGGTACCCACAGGAATGACCAGAGTAGAAGTGGCAGAGAGGCAAGGCCATTTAAAAAGTTTTGACAGTGACTGCTGGTACTGAGGTCATTTCATCCCACCATTACACAAGAAGAAACTTCTAGACAGCCCTGGAGCACTGCAGAGGAGCCACCATAAGGAAAGTCTGTGCAGGACTCCTTCCAGGTACAAGTTCCAGTCTGCCTCAGTACAATCATCTCGAGGCTCATCAATGTCACAAGTTCTGAGGGACTGGGAGGCAGAATGAGGGATCACCACAAGAAAAATGTAGGTAACAGGCAGGACAAGTTTAGATGATGACAATGCCTCAAGCCACCTTTGTGCTAGCAGATGAGGAGTCAACAGAAAAACCATTTGCAAAGAGGGGAGAAGGAAGTGTTTGACAACTGGAGTTGGGCAGAGCATGTAAGCCCTACCTGGCACCTGCCCACCACACCAGAGAGCAGAGATAGGTTAGCAAAGGCTGAACTGGGCACAATAAAGTGTGACAGATTTTACTGTGAATAAAAAATGTAGATATTAGATCAGGAATAGGAATGACATACTCCAGGTGGGTTCCCTAGAGTTCTAACTCAAAAAAAAAAATTATATTAGTGTCCATTTTCAGACTTTTCAGAGCAGAAGGGTTACATTTAGTGTGTGTGTTGCATAGTGAGGGGAATCAGTGTTGATAACAACCACACCAGATATTGTGGTTGTCAGTGTTGAAAACAACCACACCAGGTATTACTGTACTATACCACAGTGAGAAAACCAGCATCATTATTATATACAAGAGGAAGCTGTACATCCTTAAGGATCATTTAGCATCAAGGGAACAGAAGATAAATAGGTTTAATCCCAGGGGAGGCACCTCCAATTTCTTGGATCAAGAGCCCTTCAGCAGCATCAAATCATCCTTCGAAGGGAATGAAAGGGTGCCTTAATGATACTGAATAGCTCTTGATCCAAGGAACTGGAGCTGAAACAAACGGTAGTCCAGCTCCAGTACATAATATAAAGTACAGTAGGACCCCCATATCCACAGGAGATATGTTCCAAGGACCTGGCACGGATATCGAAACCGCGGATAGTAGCAAACCGTATATGTAAGTCCTATATATACCTATTATAAAGTTTAATTGGCAAATTATGCACATTAAGTGGAGAATTTTCACTTTTTTACTGATAGGAAGAACTTCACGGCTTCTCTTAGGCTTTGAAGAACTGCCAGTTAATGTGCTTTGGGGCCATTATTATGTAAAATTAAGAGTTTTTTTCAAGGCCACAGTAAACCTTGGATAACTGAAACTGTGAATATCAAATCAGTGGATATGGGGGGTCTACTGTACAGTGTTGTACTGTTTTCATACCTGGTGCATTGCAAGACCAAGGCAACTAATAATTTTTTCTGGAGAATTAATTACTAAGCTTGGTAATTCTGGTATTTCCTTCATGATGACCTCATCAGCCAAGAGCATCTTCAGATTCACCGTAAAAGCTCGACGCTCTTCAATTTCTTCCCGTTGCACTGAAGGCCGCAGCTGAAGGAAATACTTTTCGAAGGCTTTAATGAATGTTACGGCCTCAGATCCCTCACTATAACCTGCCAGATTTAAATTAAAGTCAAAGAATTAGCACAAACATAAATAGTCAAAGTGTACTTGCTTTATACTGTATCCTAAGCATAATAAAGTAAGAATATTAAAACTAAAAGTAAAAAACATGCTACAGTGTACTGTAGCATGTTTTTTATTTTTACAGCCTCTCCTCACTTAGCAATGTACTCAGCCTCTCCTCACTTAGCAATGTACTCAGCCTCTCCTCACTTAGCGATGTACTCAGCCTCTCCTCACTTAGCGATGTACTCAGCCTCTCCTCACTTAGCGATGTACTCAGCCTCTCCTCACTTAGCGATGTACTCAGCCTCTCCTCACTTAGCGATGTACTCAACCTCTCCTCACTTAGCGATGTACTCATTTATCAACGACTCGGACTTACAATGGGCTTTCTGACCAGTAAGCATACCTAAATAATGTATATTAGAGTTAATTTCCTTTATTCTGTTTATTACAGTATACAGTACACTATTGTATAAACATTTAAAAATATACCAGAAATGTTATAAATGGTGCAAAGGTAACATTAAAACAATATCAAGGATGGTTGACACAAACCCACTGCCATTATACTGTGTATGTGCTGTATTAGAAAGAAAAAATAAATAAATCAAAGCAAATTCCAACTTGATAACTTTGTTTTAATTTGCATAACTCGTACATTTTACAGAAAACAATAAAAAAGTAAAATACACATACATACCTTATTACTTACCTTAAAATATTTGCACTCTTAATGTAGGGTGAGAGTCAAGAGTATTTATTGTAGCATACAATGCATATACAGTACACTCATTACTTACCTTAAATATCTGTAGTCCTAATGTGGGGTGAGAGGTGAATATTTATTGTACAAAGAGAAAGAACAACAACAAAGAATGGAAGTACTGTACAAAAGAAGTTCACATTAAAGGGGTTAGCTGGTGAGTTTGTCTGTATTTACATTCTGTATGCCTCTCATGGCATCTTAAGAAAAGATTAAACTCGGTGAACAAGGTATGTCGATGGTAATAATAATACTAATAATAAATAAATAATAATATAATAATAATAATACAGCCTCTCCTCACTTAACGATAGAGCTCCGTTCCTAGGACCACGTCGGTAAACGAATTCATCGCTAAGTGAGGAGCATACTATAATGGTAGTGGGTTTGTGTCAACCATCTTTGATATTGTTTTAATGTCACTTATGCACCATTTATAACATTTCTGGTATATTTTTGAATGTTTATACAGTAGGGTACTATATACTGTAATAAACAGAATAGAGGAAATCAGCTCTAATATAAATTATTTAGGTATGCATACTGGTCAGAGAGCCTGTTGTAAGTCCGAGTCATCGGTAAACAAGTACGTCGCTAAGTGAGAGGCTATAATAATTCCTAAGGAGCGCTAAGAGAGGCTATAATAATTCCTCTGGAGCACTTTAAATGTCATACGTATTTTGTATATGTTTGATAGCTGACATTTAATATGCTCCACATTGATTATTATTAATTTATTATTATTATTATTATTATCATTGAGCTTAATCATTTCTTAAGATGCCATAAGAGAGACAATGTAAACACACAGACGAACACACCAGCTAACCCCTTTACTGTGAACTTTTGTACTTCATCCATTTTCCTCTTGTTTTTCCAATTCCAAGTGCTGCTGCACTTCTAACTATCTTGTATTATGGGGTGCATAATAAAGTACAAATTAGTACAAATATGTAATCTTGGAGACTGTGAAAGCTAGTGTACTAAGTGGCTGTAGGAAGGAGATCGAGATGCTTGACGCTGAGACGTCACAGTGCCCGTTTCCATGACCCACGTCCTTGTACTGTACATAATACCGACTCGTCGGAGACCCCATTGTAACTCAAAGTTGTTGGTAAAAGAGTACGTCAGTAAGCGAGGAGAGGCTGTATTCAAAGGAAAGCACTAAATTCACAAAAATCATATAGCAACTGGGTAATGAGAAATAATGAGGCTTGATTCAAGAAAAGGGAGATGATGAATATGACACATGTGAAACAAGAATATTGTTGAAATGTTTCACCTGTATAACAGACTTCTTCACTCAAATACAGGCAAATATAACACTGGAGACAATACTAGTAGTAGTTTTTAGGTTATCAGTCCCTCAACTTTGGTTGGGCATTAATAACATTTCAGTAATCAAGATACTCAAGCAGCCAATTAAGACATGCCCAAAATTGGGTATTTTTATTGTTGAAACATTGTGCCTACAGAGCAGGCTGCTTCTGTCAAATACAGAGACAGCAGAAACAGAGGCAGCAAGACAGATGATGTAATCAGTCCATCAACCTTGAAGTACTACTAGTTTCAAGATGGTCAGTCCCTCAGCCTGGAGAAATGTTCAACTCTATAGCTGAACAACTCTCAGAGCTATTTGAATTGTGGTATCCACACACTTCTGGTAAGACAGCTAATGAATGAGTGATGGTGAATGTGTTTCCATTCACTAAAACAGCAGAAGCTACCATTTATGCAGGAGGTCAATCAACACATCTATCCACTAATAACAAAACCATTATAGTATATCTTTTGGTATATTAAAAGAAACTTATGCTACCACACCCCCTAACTCATAACACAGAGATCATAAAAAATTATTCAAATTAATTGTGGTACAGTGGGATGAACTGGGCAGACAGTGGAAGCAAACTCTATATAGGAGTTTAAAATATACACATTACAAGCTATTATATGTCTTTATGTTAAAACTTACGTGGAAAGCTGAAAACTAGAGTCACCCTCTCCACTCCGAAAAATCAAATACATAACTAAGTAATTTTGCATTTTCTCTGGGGAATGAAATTTAAAATGTATAGTATTATGATACAGGAGAGCCCTGCTTATACAGGTCAGGTTCCAGGCTATCACTGTAAAGTGAAAATCACTGTCAAGTGATTTCAAATGCATATACAAGCCTGACAACATGTTTACACAATCATATATTAAGTGGGCAACAGAGTTAGGCCTAAAAAATGCGTACACAGTACACACATTACTTATATTACTTTTGTCCTTAACTTATAGTGAATGGTAAATATATTTATTGCAGGAAGCCTGAATAAATGAAGATGGGTATAACCTGCATTAGCAAAATGCTGTAAAGTGAACTGCTGTGAAGTCGGGCCCTCCTGTACTCAGTTTGTAAGACAATTTGATCAGTAGTGAACAGAGTATTACCACAATCTATATAATTTTTCAGAATTTTTCCTGTGATAACATGAAGTTGTGCTGAAAATGTTACAACTGATTCAATATTTTTTTAAAAATTAAATATTATTAATTTATACTATATAACTTTTTATGTTTATATAATTCATGTGTAAAAAAATCTGTCTACCATTAACTGAGTGTGGATGAATGAGTGTACTTATGTGTGTGGGAATGATCTTACATGAGTGGAAACATCTTCAGAACAATGTAATTTTTGTGTGATCATAACATCTGTGAGCTCTCAAGACCAAGGCAGGGCGACACAAAGAAGAAACCACATTCACTATCATGCACTGAACTACCGTCTTTCCAATAGTGTGCGAACCTCACAATCAAATTACTCTCTGACTGTAGCATCCCTACCTCTCCTTCAGAGTGCAGGCACTGCCCTTCACACCTCCAGGATTCAAGTCCAGCTAACCAGTCTCAATCAATCCCTTCATAAAAGTTGCCTTGCTCACACTCCAGCAGAATGTCCATTATAAACCACTTATCTCTATTCACCTATATGCAAGCATGTAGTCATGCAACAATTAATGCAGAACTTTGTCTTTTGTTTCTTTCTACTTTAAATCCTGATAATTAAGACATATGTACAACAATTAGGAATCTTTATTCTGAAAAGCTTCATCTACACGTCAGGGAAAATTTTTCGGAATAAACACACCTAACTGTTGAACATGTGTCTTACTTATCAACTTGTCGGTATTGTATTCCGTTATCATGGTTACACTATAAAGCTTGCCCAAGCATCAACCTGTAACTACAGTATTTGTATATTTGTCTTCAGTAATTATTATTTGTACAGAATTATATTCCTGGTAAGTGATAAACCTGTATAAGGACCATACAGCACCTGGATAAATGGATGACAATAATGTTTGGATCCAAGGTTGCTTGTAAGAGGGTCAATCACAAAAGAAAGTAGCATGTCTGTATGCTGTATTCAATCAGCCCAAACTTATATCATTTTATTAAATTTCTAATAGTTATAGCATTTATTACCCCTTTTACACTACTCCACCATACCACCATTCCTGTGAAAATTCATTTTGCAAATACATTATTATTATTAGCACAAAAGTGAACTAGATTAAAGGTCGAACTAGAGCACTCACAATTATCATTATTATTATAATCATAACTAAGAACTAAGCCCATAAGGGTTATACTGTCCTGCAGAGAACTGATAAAAACTGAGATTCTTAAACAAAATAAAAAACGAACTATTAACCTTCATTCATATAAAGCAACCAGCCTTTATATGGAGTAGGCACCTGTGGCAGCATTGATGTGATGAGCCGTTGTGACATTCCTACCCTCGACACATCACCACACTCAGAGCTCTGAGATGACATCCTACATAAGGGTGCTGCCATCATCCCCACACCTGAAAAATAGAAGTACCACTTGTTTTTCCAGTATCGTTACCTTTTTTATATGATTCTAGTAATAAATATGAGAAAATTTTGAAATGAAATTTTAAAGAATCAAATACACACTAGATGCAGATTAATACAGGAACAATATTTTTGATATACAGGAGATAAAAATAATTATTATAGGTAGTAGGTTGGTAGACAGCAACCGCCCAAGGAGGTACTACTGTCCTGCCAAGTGAGTGTAAAACGAAAGCCTGTAATTGTTTTACATGATGGTAGGATTGCTGGTGTCCTTTTTTCTGCTTCATAAACATGCAAGATTTCAGGTATGTCTTGCTACTTCTACTTACACTTAGGTCACACTGCACATACATGTACAAGCATATATATACATACCCCTCTGGGTTTTCTTCTATTTTCTTTCTAGTTCTTGTTCTTGTCTATTTCCTCTTATCTCCATGGGGAAATGGAACAGAATTCTTCCTCCGTAAGCCATGCGTGTCACAAGAGGCGACTAAAATGCCGAGAGCAAGG
The DNA here is from genome assembly GCF_026875155.1 of Cherax quadricarinatus. Lineage (NCBI taxonomy): Eukaryota > Metazoa > Arthropoda > Malacostraca > Decapoda > Parastacidae > Cherax > Cherax quadricarinatus. The sequence goes on from NC_069491.1 coordinate 7,538,725, forward strand.
GGCTAGTAACCCCTTCTCCTGTATATATTACTAAATTTAAAAGGCGAAACTTTTGTTTTTCCTTTTGGGCCACCCCACCTCAGTGGGATACGGCTGGTACATTGAAAGAAGAAAGAAAAATAATTATTCTTGCATTTTTATTGTTAATGAACAGAGCTCACCTCATGAAAAATAACAACGATGGGGTTCCGTTCTCAAGACCATGTCGGTAAACGAATTTGTCACTAAGCATGGAGCATACTATAATGGTAGTGGATTTGTGTCAACCATCTTTGATATTGTTTTACTGCCACCTTTGCACCATTTATAACATTTTTAGTATACGTATTTTTAACCCTTCGAAGGTCCAAGCCATAGTTCTACTCCTTGTCCACAGGGTCCAAGAATTTAAAAAAAAAAAAAAATCTATTTTTCTTATGAAATTGTAGAGAATCTTTTTCTAAAGGCAATAAAACAAAAAGTACAAAATTTGAAGGAAAATTGACAAAATTATACACTCTGAGAATTTTACTGCATCAGCGATATTTATGCATCAGTGATTTTGCCCACTTTGACTCCTATTTTAAGCTAATTACATTATTCCAGTCGACCAAATTGTTAGCTATTTCGCTACTATCACTTCTATTTTATCGACTAAGCACAGAAACTGCCCAATCAAACAATATGAACTACCCAATAAAGTGATCAGAAATTGGTAATTTGGCCAATTTCACAAGTTCAAAATATGCATTCCAATTTCAAAATAGGGTCCAGAATAAACAATACAGGCATTCCTAGCACTAAAATAACATTTTCTCTGTTTATTAGCTATGTTTCCAGGCTTTACAGATGAATTCCATTTTTATTTTTTTATTCACATAAAGAATTTTTATTTACACAAAAAAATAGAAGATTTACTGTTATGCAATATTGTAATAATTGTATAAATAATATCAGCACATTCATGAATGTATATTAGACCCACCAGTTGAATGTATATTAGACTCACCAGTTGAATGTATATTAGACCCACCAGCTGAACATTGGCAAAAATTGAACATTTCCACTACTTTGAGCTCAATTTCAAGCTATTTTCAGTACTAAAACAATCAAAATCATCTCTATTTCTGTAATATAGCTTCTATTCTCCATGGGGAGGTGGAACAGAATTCTTCCTCCGTAAGCCATGCGTATCATAAGAGGCAACTCACATGCTGGGAGGAAGGGGATAGTACCCCCTACTCCTGTATACATTACTAAAGTTAAAAAGAGAAACTTTTGTTTTCCTTTTTGGGTCACCCTGCCTCAGTGGGATATGGCCAGTTTGTTGTATGAAGAAGATCTTCCATTCTATCAAATGAGACTAAGAAACAGTGAATACCACAAAAACCAACAAAAATACACCACAAAGTCGCTGCTGTAATCCAAAAACATGGTCACAGTTTTTTTTTCATTATGCACTGCGAGCTGCAGGATTTGTTTTATGTGGTGCACACTTACCACACAGACCTATTCTCTCATATCTAGGCCAAATTTACCACTCACAGCTTAACTGAGTGAGCTGAGCTCATGGTGTAGAACTACAGCTTGGACCCAGGCTTCGAGGCCGTAGAACTACGGGACAGACCCTCAAAGGGTTAAGTTACAAACAAATCTGTGACTTGATAAATCTAACTATGTGGTCAAAATATTATCAATACAGGCTCCATATAATTACAGTGGCATCTCTTTATCAAAACATAACAAAAGAGCAATACAGCAGGCCCACTGGCCCATGCTAGGCAAGTCCTGCTCACATCCAATCATGTGCCTGTCTAATCTTTTTTGAAGCAACCTAAAGTATTGCACTTACTTCAGGAATGGTAGTTGGAATGTAGTGTATGCCAATCATCCACAACTCTACTAATAAATCACCATTTTCCTATATCCTTTTCTCAATCCTGACTCTGAATTAGAAATATACAAGCCACAAGTGGCAAAATGTCTCCTTCAATAAATGCCTTTATTGTGCATGTGTCACCCCCAAAACCTGAGGTAGATGTAGGGGACGTCAGTCTAAATGTTGGAAGAAGAGAGCAAGTTATTGACAGGTTAGAGGTTTGAATATACAGCAGACATAGACTGGAGCTTGTGTTGGAGGGGAATCTTTGGGATTTGAAGAACTGCTGAAGTATGAGCATGGTAATATCTATGATGGGAACCTGGGAAACCAATCAGCTGGACTACTATTGGAGGTAAAAAGTTAAGTGTCAGCACTCTGAATGTCAGGTGGTGATGCTGTACAGTAGTTTGTGGCATCACTGAATTCTGATACCTGTGCCTTTGTGGAAAATCAGTCAAACACAAGTGATGATGAATAAGTTTCACTAGGATTCTTCCAACATGTTTTTAACTATTTTCTCAAAGATTCTGAGTTTTCTTAGCAAACATTATTTGAGACCATACAGTACCCTTACATAAAGGAAAAATTCTTACCTCTGTTATTTTTGTTGGTTCCTCTCCAACTTCCTCCTTGATCTGTTCCCCTGCCTCCTCTTCCTCTCCATCCTCCTCTTCCTCTCCATCCTCCTCTTCCTCTCCATTCTCCTCTTCCTCTCCAGTTTCCTCTTCCCCTCCATCCCCTGCCAGAGCCGCCTCCCCCATGGGTGTTAGTCGACATGAAGTAGTTAACCGTTCATCAGTTACCCTTGGTCAATAAAATACAATTAAACACATATACTGTACATTATTTTTAAGCAAAATATTTTTTGCCATATATATTGTGTTGTACTACTCACATTATTCTATATTTTGTGGAGAGTCCCAGGGTAAGCAACTACTACATTGACTGTATGAAATACAATGACACACTGAGTGTCCGTGGTTCAATCCCCAGCATGGGTTGAAACATTAGCAGAATTCTTTACACCTGGTGTCCCTGTTCACCTAGCAGTAAGTAGGTACCTTACACCTGCTGTTACTGTTCACCCAGCAATTAGTAAGCTACCTTACACCTGGTGTCCCTGTTCACCTGGCAGTAAGTAGGTACTGTACACCTGGTGTCCCTGTTCACCTAGCAGTAAGTAGGTACCTTACACCTGCTGTTACTGTTCACACCAGCAGTTAGTAGGTACCTTACACCTGGTGTCCCTGTTCACCTGGCAGTAAGTAGGTACCTTACACCTGGTGTCCCTGTTCACCTGGCAGTAAGTAGGTACCTTACACCTGGTGTCCCTGTTCACCTAGCAGTAAGTAGGTACCTTACACCTGGTGCCCCTGTTCACCTGGCGGGTAAGTAGGTACTTACACCTGGTGTCCCTGTTCACCCTGGCAGAAAAGTAGGTACCTTACACCTGGTGTCCCTGTTCACCTGGCAGTAAGTAGGTACTGTACACCTGGTGACCCTGTTCACCTGGCAGTAAGTAGGTACTGTACACCTAGTGACCCTGTTCACCTGGCAGTAAGTAGGTACCTGGGTGTTAGTCACCTGGTAAACACAATTCCTAATATAGCTATTGCCTATTAAATAAGATGAGATTTTCTTCGGATTTTTAACCCCGGAGGGTTAGCCACCCAGGATAACCCAAGAAAGTCAGTGCGTCATCGAGGACTGTCTAACTTATTTCCATTGGGGTCCTTAATCTTGTCCCCCAGGATGCGACCCACACCAGTCGACTAACACCCAGGTACCTATTTGCTGCTAGGTGAACAGGACAAGCAGGGGTAAGGAAACGTGTCGAAATGTTTCCACCCGCCGGGAATCGAACCCGGGCCCTCCGTGTGTGAAGCGGGAGCTTTAGCCACCAGGCCACCGGGCCTTATGTTAGTCTTACTAAATCTTAAGTTAATCTTAAGTTTGTCAAAATTTGTCTAAGTTTGTCTAAGATACCCAGTATGGCTTTAAAAAAAACAATATTCAGTAAGACAATTGATTCCCATTACTAATCTGGCCTTTATATATTAAATGATCTGACCCTATCTTAAACCTAATTATGTACGACCTAACTGATAATGTTTCCTATTTAAGTACTAATGATATGTTCAAATGTAATGCTCGATATAGTGGTCATTTTTCTACTTAAAATCTTTACAATATGTAACCACCACTATATTTTTATTATTATTTAAAACCAGGGGAGCGCTAAAACCGTAGGATTATGCAGCGCCTGTGTGGGGGGGGGTGGAAGGATCAGGTTAATTCGGGAAAATGGAGCACAGATTCAATGCCCTTTGATCAAGAACCCCTCACCAACATCAAGGAACCTTTTTGGGGACCACACATTTTAAATTTAATAAAAGAAAATAACTATTTTGTATTGGTGTGGGTTGCATCCTGGGGGGGGCAAAATGGCCACAATACAAATAAATCACTTTGACATTTTTTTTTTTACTTTGTCTGACTTTTTTCGCGTTATCCCAAAGTACTCTCACACTGTTACTAGGTAGGACACTGTACTTAGGGTACCTGTACCTAAATAAACTAATTACCGACAAGAGGCAGTGAGCAGTGTGGTGAAGGTAAACAAACTTTGGGGGGGCAGTTTTCTTCAGTAAATCCTCACAATCCGGATTAAATCCGGCGCTAGAAAAAATTACTGCATTTCTTGATCAACCTTTGCAGTTTTAAATTTTTATTATTATTATTATTATTATTATTATTATTATTATTATTATTATTATTGTTATTGTTATTATTATTTATTATTATTATTATTATTATTATATATTATTATTTAATTATTATTATTATTATTATTATTATTTTATTATTATATTATTATTGTTGTTATTGTTATTATTATTATATTTTATTATTTATTATTATTATTAAAATTTTGCTGCTGTTATTGTTATATTTAAAAATAATAATGCCATTTTATTTATTTTATGCTGTACAAAATAATGTAGTTTACATATAAAACATGTTAGGCACAAAAAAAGACAGTAGTACATTCTGGACAAACTAATCCTTAAGATTTAAACATAAACTATTAAGTAGTATTTCTTATGCAGTTAACTACAGTTAAATACAAAATCTCAATGTACTGTTTGCATAGACATAAAATATATTAATAAATAAATAAATAAACTATAATCATATGTATGATAAGAAAGGATAATGAGAACCTTCAAAATTAGGAATGCCAAGCCCATGATGATGGGCTTGAAGATGACAAATTATGCAGTATCACAATCACTAGCCCGGTGACCTGGTGGCTAAAGCTCCCGCTTCACACACGGAGGGCTCGGGTTCGATTCCCGGCGGGTGGAAACATTCAACACGTTTCCTTACACCTATTGTCCTGTTCACCTAGCAGCAAATAGGTACCTGGGTGTTAGTCGACTGGTGTGGGTCGCATCCTGGGGGACAAGATTAAGGACCCCAGTGGAAATAAGTTAGTCCTCGATGACGCACTGACTTTCTTGGGTTATCCTGGGTGGCTAACCCTCCGGGGTTAAAAATCCGAACGAAATCTTATCTCTCTTCAGATCACTTGTCCTCTCTAGGCTGGAACACTGCTGTACACTAACTGCCCTCTTCAAGGCAGGTTAAATTGTTGACCTGGAGGATGTATAAAGAACTTCCACGGCACACATAAGTGCAATAAGGCACCTAAATTACTGGGAACACTTGAAGGAACTTGATTTGTATTCCCTGGAATGCAGGCGAGAGAGATACATAATAATATATATACATTGGAAAATCCTTGAGACACTAATACCAAACTTGCACACAAAATTCACTCCCTATGAAAGCAAAAGACTTGGTGGGAGATGCAACATTCCCCAGTGAAATGCGGGGTTGCCACGAGTACATGAGAAAAAAACAAAATAAGTGTCAGGGGCCCAAGCCTTCAACTGCATCCCAGCACAACGTAAGAGTGATTACTAATAGACCCCTGGCTGCCTTTATGAAGGGCTGGATAGACACCTACAGTCAGTACCTGATCATCCAGGCTCGGGTTCGTACTGTTATTTTACGTGTGGCCAGCATTTAACAGCCGGGTTGATCAACCCCACCATGAGGCCTGGTCACAGACCGGGCCACAGGGGCTTTGCCCTCCGGAAACTCCTCCAGGTACACACTGACTATAAAAAACCCCATCACAAACAGGGTTGTCCTTGTTAATGGGTCTCATGTATGCTGTAAAAGAGGGTGTCATATGGGTGGTCTGCATGGAAGGAAGTCTAAGGTAAACTAAGGGCTGATGCCTAGGGAATGTGAAGAGGATGTGGATCCCAGACAGAGGGATACAAAATAGGGAGAAGTTGCAAAGAGTTGGTATAAAAGTGAACAATTATAGGAACAGTTTCATATGATACATTCAAAAAAGCAATTACAAGATTTCCCATAGGAAGAGTGTCATAAAGCAACCTTGTCATATTTGAGATTACGTGGGGAAGAATCCAGATCCACAGAGGGGTAGAGAAGAGCACAAGGATGCCACTGCTGCATCAATCAATTCAATCTTTAGGGAAAGAAAATGAATTTTGGGGAGAGAAACAGACCTTTGAACTGAGTTAGGAGAGAACCAAAGAACCATGAAAATACAGTGTACTGGGAGGTTGAGGAGGAGGAAAGAGTAATGGAGACAGGGATGTAACTAGACAACAGGGCAGATGGAAAAAGGAAGGAAAGTACCAAGGAGGAGAAAGAGGAGTAAAAAGACAGTGGGACCAGAGAGAGGGAGATGGTGAATAAAGGGATAGTTGAGAAACAGAAGACCAACAATGAACCTCCACCTCCATCACCCTATGTAGAGCAGGAGCCCACATGGAGGCTGAACAGGTTGCAGGGGGAGAGTAGAATGAATTGGGGAGGGAAGCATCAGAGAAAAGAAAAGGGCAGAGGAGTAGGAATCTGGGCAGACAGCAGCTCAAACCAGTTGTGTGTTTATGGAAGGAGAGCATGAGAGTGGCATCAAGGGTAACGTGAGCAAGGGTATTCCCAGTTTTAAATGTGCCAATATAGCCAAGATGAGAGAGCTTCACCATTGGACATGTCCCTTCTCTCTTAATATGTAGGTTTTGTTTTTCCTTAATGTAACTGAGCATGAATGGAAGTAGGAGGGATGGGCCCACAACAACTCAGTTATTGAGGGTTAGACCATTTACAAGAAAAAATCATTATGAGTGAGACTGGTTTTATTTAATAAAAAAGAAGCGTTAAAAAACAAGGGTTATATTAGTGGAGTGAGACTGGAGCAGACAGGATATCTGACTTACAAACAGCAGGAAAACAGGGTAAAAAGAAATTTTCCCGAATGACAGGGAATGATTAGCAAGATAATATATAGTTAGAAGGGAGCCGACAGTCTGAGCTTACTGTATGAAGGATGGCCCCAGGTACAGCATGCACAGCAAGCAAAAACTGAAGTTCAGGTTCTTTATATGCTATTTGTACCTTCTAAAAAAGGATAACTTTTATGAAGGGATTTGGGGGAAACCAGTTAACCAGACTTGGTGAGCTGGTAGACAGTTCATGTGTTGAAGGCCAGCCTTTCCCACAATGAATACTATGACAGTCATGATGTCCGTAAAATTTGGAACAGAAGGGCATCCTGGGCTAATGCAAAGGGAAAGAAATCTAATGCCCCACCATGGAAAATTATTTTTACATTAAATGGGGTGGGTAATGCAATACCATAGGAATCATACAGTGGAGGAATGGGATGATTCAAGTTTGATCCAAGGAAAGGGAACAGGTGAAATTCCTTGAACCCAAAAGCCCTTACCAACATAAGGAAAGTCCCTTGAGGGGCTGACCATGAACAAAATTGTTCGGGCTAAAACCTCGTAGTCATACAGGATGCCTACAGATTCAATCAGGTAGTTGGAAAGAAGATATCGAGGATGATGACGATGATACATCAAAGGTACATTAGAGTGTCGAGGAAATTGTGGTGAAAGAGGTGTTTTAGAGTGTCAGTGGTCAGAGGTGAGCTGTGTGTTCCTGGGAGATGAGCTGGAGTCACACTGGAACTAACCTTTGGAGGCCAGACAGGCAATTTGAGGCAGGCTCCTGGATCACAAGACAGTCACTGCACAGTGAAGGTTGAAGGGAGAGAGAGGAAGGGGGGAGTAACAGGAAAATTGTCACAAAAAAACCTGGAGAAGGTTGAGAAACAATAAAGTAAAGAGAAGCATCTTTGAAAATGAAAGAAAAGACCACAGATCTGCAACAAGCATCACTCACCATTGATGTGACCAGAGTCCAGTTTTCTCTGTATGGAGCAGCTGATTATTATTATTATAATCAAAAAGAAGTGCTAAGCCAATGGAGCAGCAGGACAAACACAGAGCTACTGATCTAAGAATTGTCTTCTGTGAGGAATGATTTTTGATGAAAGGGGAATTATTATTATAATCAAGTGGGTGCGGGAGGGAAGAGGAGCGATTCGTGGAATGATGATGTAAAGAGAGTAGTAAGGGAGAAAAAGTTAGCATATGAGAAGTTTTTACAAAGTAGAAGTGATGCAAGGAGGGAAGAGTATATGGAGAAAAAGAGAGAGGTTAAGAGAGTGGTGAAGCAATGTAAAAGAGAGCAAATGAGAGAGTGGGTGACATGTTATCAACAAATTTTGTTGAAAATAAGAAAAGTTTTGGAGTGAGATTAACAAGTTAAGAAAGCCTAGAGAACAAATGAATTTGTCAATTAAAAAATAGGAGAGGAGAGTTATTAAATGGAGAGTTAGAGGTATTGGGAAGATGGAGGGAATTTTTTGAGGAATTTTTTAAATGTTGATGAAGATAGGGAAGCTGTGATTTCGTGTATAGGGCAAGGAGGAATAACATCTTGTTGGAGTGAGGAAGAGCCAGTTGTGAGTGTGGGGAAGTTCGTGAGGCAGTAGGTAAAATGAAAGGGGGTAAGGCAGCCGGGATTGATGGATAAAGATAGAAATGTTAAAAGCAGGTGGGGATATAGTTTTGGAGTGGTTGGTGCAATTATTTAATAAATGTATGGAAGAGGGTAAGGTACCTAGGATTGGCAGAGAGCATGCATGGTTCCTTTGTATAAAGGCAAGGGGGACAAAAGAGAGTGCAAAAATTATAGGGGGATAAGTCTGTTGAGTATACCTGGTAAAGTGTATGGTAGAGTTATTATTGAAAGAATTAAGAGTAAGACGGAGAATAGGATAGCAGATAAACAAGGAGGCTTTAGGAAAGGTAGGGGGTGTGTGGACCAGGTGTTTACAGTGAAACATATAAGTGAACAGTATTTAGATAAGGCTAAAGAGGTCTTTGTGGCATTTATGGATTTGGAAAAGGCATATGACAGGGTGGATAGGGGGGCAATGTGGCAGATGTTGCAGGTGTATGGTGTAGGAGGTAGGTTACTGAAAGCAGTGAAGAGTTTTTACGAGGATAGTGAGGCTCAAGTTAGAGTATGTAGGAAAGAGGGAAATTATTTCCCAGTAAAAGTAGGCCTTAGACAAGGATGTTTGATGTCACCGTGGTTGTTTAATATATTTATAGATGGGGTTGTAAGAGAAGTATTATTATTATAATCAAGGGGGAAGCGCTAAACCCGGAGGATTATACAGCGCCTGGGGGGGGGATGTGGAAGGCATTCAGGCTTAATTCGGGGAACTGGAGCACAGATCCAATTCCCTAAATCAAGAGCCCCTCACCAACATCAAGGAACCTTCCTTGAGGGGTGTAAGAGAAGTAAATGCGAGGGTCTTGACAAGAGGCATTGAGTTAAAAGATAAAGAATCACACAAAGTGGGAGTTGTCACAGTTGCTCTTTGCTGATGACACTGTGCTCTTGGGAGATTCTGAAGAGAAGTTGCAGAGATTGGTGGATGAATTTGGTAGGGTATGCAAAAGAAGAAAATTAAAAGTGAATACAGGAAAGAGTAAGGTTATGAGGATAACAAAAAGATTAGGTGATGAAAGATTGGATATCAGATTGGAGGGAGAGAGTATGGAGGAGGTGAATGTATTCAGATATTTGGGAGTGGACGTGTCAGCGGATGGGTCTATGAAAGATGAGGTGAATCATAGAATTGATGAGGGAAAAAGGGTGAGTGGTGCACTTAGGAGTCTGTGGAGACAAAGAACTTTGTCCTTGGAGGCAAAGAGGGGAATGTATGAGAGTATAGTTTTACCAATGCTCTTATATGGGTGTGAAGCATGGGTGATGAATGTTGCAGCGAGAGAAGGCTGGAGGCAGTGGAGATGTTATGTATGAGGGCAATGTGTGGTGTGAATATAATGCAGAGAATTCGTAGTTTGGAAGTTAGGAGGAGGTGCGGGATTACCAAAACTGTTGTCCAGAGGGCTGAGGAAGGGTTGTTGAGGTGGTTCGGACATGTAGAGAGAATGGAGAGAAACAGAATGACTTCAAGAGTGTATCAGTCTGTAGTGGAAGGAAGGCGGGGTAGGGGTCGGCCTAGGAAAGGTTGGAGGGAGGGGGTAAAGGAGGTTTTGTGTGCGAGGGGCTTGGACTTCCAGCAGGCGTACGTGAGCGTGTTTGTTAGGAGTGAATGGAGACGAATGGTTTTTAATACTTGGCGTACTGTTGGAGTGTGAGCAAAGTAACATTTATGAAGGGGTTCAGGGAAACCGGCAGGCCGGACTTGAGTCCTGGAGATGGGAAGTACAGTGCCTGCACTCTGAAGGAGGGGTGTTAATGTTGCAGTTTAAAAACTGTAGTGTAAAGCACCCTTCTGGCAAGACAGTGATGGAGTGAATGATGGTGAAAGTTTTTCTTTTTCGGGCCACCCTACCTTGGTGGTAATCGGCCAGTGTGATAATAAAAAATAAAAAAAATAATAATCAAGGGGGAAGCACTAAACCCATAGGATTATACAGCACCTGTGGGGGGGATGTGGAAGGTATTCAGGCTTCAGGGAACTGGAGCACAGATCCAATTCCCTAGATCAAGAGCCGATCACCAGCATCAAGGAACCTTCCTTGAGGGGTATGAAAGGGGAAGAAATTACCATTAATGAAACCAAAAAAGAGGGAGAAGAGGGGAAAATTCAAACTTGATCAGAGATAAAGTTGAGATCTATTTCATCATATCAAGAGCCCTTCAGTAAATGCAGAACTCCTCTTCTTTCCTAGTGATCTTTTCATCTCAATTCTTTATTATCATTAATTTTATAATTACCATAGTCATTTACTTTCTTGCATTTTATTTCTGGCCGATTGTTAGTGAATTAAATATGAAGGAATTCTCCGTGGGGAAATGGACAAGTGTCTTTCCTCCACAAGCCAGGCTTGTCTTAAGAGGCAACTAAAACTTTTTTTTCTTTTTTTTTAGGCCACCCAGCATCAGTGAGACTCAGTACGTTAGAAAAAAACTTTCCGAGGTTTTCTTCTTCTCTGAGTCATCTTCCCTCGGTAAGAGATAACCAGTTAAAAAAAAAAGTTGTCCAAGTTCCCTGAGGTTCATCAATAACTTTTCCTTTTTCTAACGAGTCTTATTATACATAAAAATAAGGGTAAATTAAAAGAACCATTTACAGTTTATAGTTTATTTATGAACTTCAGTTGTCACGTCAGAATACGTCAAAGAACATTATACAGCTCATGAGTGTCATCACTGCTAAAGCCAAACTCACCAACCAAAGTTTACATTTTTATTACAAAATATAGCATCTTTTAACAAATTGTGTATACTAGGTAAAAGTACACAAATGCAACTAATGTAACATTTTATTATGGCAATGTTTCACTCTCCAGAAACTTTATCAAGCCGTTATGGCTGTTATGACTTTGTCAAGCTGTAAAGGCTTGACAAAGCTCCTGGAGAGCGAAACACTGCCACAATAAAATGTCACATTAGTTGCACCTGTGTACTTTTACCTAACATGTTATTGGTAATTATACCAACATTAATACAAATTGTGTATAATTCTTCAGCATTTGTCTCAAGCAGTGACTGAATTAACTGGAAGACAGACTAATTTCTTTTCCATCAAACCTGGGAAAACTTGCAGAAGAGAATCTACTATTTGCCTATGACATTGCAATTACTGTGCAGTATAGCCTAACATCAAATACCTTAACATGTAAGCCTTTTGAAAAAATTCCCGAACATAACTCATTTTAACTTGTATAGTCCACCTTA
>NC_069491.1:7551264-7589452 GCF_026875155.1 Cherax quadricarinatus
CCCACATTGCCATTTTGTATTATAGTTCACTAATGCTAGTTCACTATGTACAGTGCTCAGAGACTTAATTTTGTAATAAATTGTGAAAAAGTTTTTAAGATTTTCACTATCCTTTCATTTGCAGCCATAATGTGGAGTTTATTATGAAAAATTTGCAAACTTATTCTCTAAGTCACTTTGGAACAGTATCGCAGCAGGATTTGATGAAGTAATTATCACAAGCCTGGTGCCTCTGCAAGGGGAGGCTCTTTGATGCAGCAAAGAGGCTTTCGGTCTGAGGAACTGGACAATTTCGTCTTCTTCCTCTGACCTAAAGCTCTTGCTTCACACGGCGAAGGTCTGGGTTCGATTCCCGCGAGGGTAGAAACATTGGGCATGTTTCTTTACACAGGTTGTCTATGTTCACCCATCAATAAAATGGTTCCTGGGTGTTAGTGGCATCCTGAGACAAAACTGACCTAATTTGCCTGAAATGCTCTGCATAACAAGTGGCTTTCTGTACAGTAGTATGTCATTGTCAACTAAGCTTGTATACCTTGTACATGTACTTGTAGAAATAAAGATATGTATTATTAACCCTTTCAGGGTCCACAGGCCCTCTCAGAGACTTGTTCTCAGGGTCCCCCAAATTTTAAAAAAAAAAATTATTTTTTCTTATGAAAAGATAGAGAATCTTTTCCTGATCATAATGACACCAAAAGTATGAAATTTGATGGAAAACTTACGAAATTATGCTCTCGCGAAGTTAGCGGTCTCGACGATGTTTACGCATCGGTGATTTTGCCCACTTTGAGCCCAATTCCAGTGTACTAGTCGACAAAAATCATAACTATTTCGCTAGAACTCCATTTTTTCTATCGAATGAGTACAAGAAACCACCCATTTACCAATTCCAACTATCCAATACAGTGGTCAGAATTTAGCAATTTTGCCAACTTCACACAAATTTCAAAAGATGCCAATTTCCAAATAGGGTCCAGAATAAACAAGAAAGACATTTCTGGCACTAAAATAACATTTCCTTTGTTCATTAGTCATGTCCCCACGTCCCTCTTACATTCTTTTGCTTTCCACTTTGAATTTTTATTCTCACAAAAAATAGAAGATTTACTGTTATGCAGACTACTGCATTAGTGTAGAAATGGTATAAATAATATCGGCGCACTTGTGAAAGAATATTAGACTCACCAGTTGACGTGTATTGGACGCTTAGCATGATTTGTTTACTTTTGAACTTTGGTAAAAATCGAACATTTCTGCTACTTTGAGCTCAATTTCAAGGTACTTTTCATTGTAAAACCAGTCAAAAATCATCTCAATTTCTGTAATATGTCTTCCATTCTATAAAATGAGACCTCTTCAAGGGGGGCTCCTTGGCGTGGTGAAGAGGCTCTTGGTCTAAGGAATTAGACCTGTCGGTCTCCTTCCTCAGACCGAACCTAATTATCCCCCAATCCCCCCCTTCCCTATCCCATCCTCCCCTTTTCCCTCTCCTCCTCCCCCTCCCTTTTGCCCTTCCTCTTTTTGGCCTTTGGGATTTTTCCCACAGGCACGTTAGTTCCTAGGTAGGGGAAAGGGTACCGGGGTCCATCCCATTCCGTTGAGGTTCTTGGTGGTGGCGTAGTTTGCCGTGGAATCTGGATCGCCTGGGGATGTCCCGATCCCTCTCCGGTATCCCGGAGAGTGGCTTTGGGTGTCTTTCGGGCGACGGGTGTATCTCTGGAAGCCACCTTTCGGATTCCGGGGGTGGTGGCCGAAGGAGGTATGCTTTGTGGTGGATATCCGGCCGCCCTCTCTTTTGTCCACCAAGGTAGCTCGGCAGATGTGAGGTTGCTATCCCGGATTGCTGGTTTACTGGCATGATGGGTAGGGTATGGCATGGGTTCCATGCTGCATCTACGCTACTTGCGGTGCTGAGGTCCTCTTTATGCGCGGAGGGAGATTTCTGGCCCTTTCATTCCTCCTAGGAACTATCCCTCCCTGGTCCCCCTTTTTTTTTATTCTTTTTTTTTTTATTTTCTTTCTTTTTTTTTCTTAAAAACAAAAAGAAAGAAGTAACCTAACCATGGAGAACCCAATCCATGAACCTGGTACCCCCAGGCCCCTTCTTGATACCACACCCCGTTCTGACCCCGTCTCGTCTTTGGACCACTCTTCATGCCTCTGTACCTCTTGCCGGTGCTGTTTCCTCACCCGCTTCAGGTACTGAGGTCTCGACTGACTCGTTTGATTTATCTGACCTCCGCTCTCCTTTGACTATGCTTCCGGCCTCTCCCTCTATTGTGCGGCAATTTTCGAATCGCCGGCCCATTCCACGTCGACCAACGCCTAAACGCCAACGACAATTACCTGCTGATGATACTTCTCCACCTTCTCGTTCTTCTCAGAAAAGATCGACACGTCCTGCACTCCCTTTCCACGCTCAGTTTCAGACTGCACAATGGACTAAATTCTTCACTTTACGACCGACTTCCTCTACCGCCTATCTTTCCGACCACAGTATTGGCAAGGCACTCCTACGCCATATTGGTAAAGATATTTCTTTTCATGCTCTTAAGAGCGGTATGCGCATCATCACGGTACAGAATGCTACCCAAGCTCATGATCTTTCTCTTCTTTCCCATATAGATACTGTTCCTGTCACTATTGAAAAACATCATTCCCTCAATTCTTGTAGTGGTACCGTCATTCTGCCCCATACCATAGTTCAACAAAATTTCCAGACATGTGGCAATGACATTCTTGAACAGCTGGAACTCCAAGATCTCCCAATCCTCAAGGTAGACACTTATGTTCTTCCTGCCCGCGGGCGGAGACGATACCCTAGTAACGTGGTCATGTTTAACTTTTGACAGCCATGAACTCCCATCCTCGGTTTATGTAGCAGGACATCGGTTACAAGTTCGAAAGGTGATCCCTACACCGCAACAGTGTAGAAATTGCTGGCGATTTGGCCATCCAGCGAAATATTGCCAAGTCTACTTAAATGAGCGGGAAATCCGTTACCTCAAAGAGACAGAAGGTCTCCCTTATGCCATGGCAGTTTCTCATCTCCGCCTCCAAGGGAGACTACCTCGTGTTTCTTATTCCCGTGTTTCAAAACGTCCCCCCACTTCTGGGGTCCCATCTTCTGCAACCTCCTCTGTGGTTACCTCTCCCATAGTCACTCCTGTATCTAATTCTTTTGCTGTCCTAGGCTCAGACGTCCCTACTTCAACGCCTCAGTCTGTTCTCGCTTCTTCGTGTTCTCTCTTACAAGCCTCAGTATCAACGACACCTCCTCCCAATCGTCCCTCTACTTCTCAGAAGTCAAAAAAAAGGTCCTTTAACCCCTTCTTCCACCTCCTCATTTTACCTTCCCTGTCTCTCTACCGGGTTCTTCCCCTCTCACTGGCTCTTAAGACACATGTGCAACATCTGGGTATCTTTATTGTAGATGTTTCGCCATCCAATGGCTTTATCAATACAAATTCTAGGACATAACTTGAAGACAGTAGGACTATATACAGAAGATGAGGTAATCAGTCCCTCAACCTAGGAGTAGGTGCGAAGAGCATCACAGTCGTGGAGATTCTGAAGCAGAAGCAAGGAGCCTGGCGCTTATATAGTAACGTCAGGTGTAGCAGACGAGGGCATAGTCACTGGTAGGTGGGATTCCCCAGTGGGAATAAAGATACCCAGATGTTGCACATGTGTCTTAATTTCGTCTTGTCAGTATTATATACCATTCCTGCACAACTTGTCAGACACTGCAACATTATGGAATCTTGATTCTGAGGACAGGTACATAACCTTCACGGCTACGACAACTACCCCCAATCAAACCCACCCTTTTTGGGAAGGACCTACCCCACGGGGAAAACCCCCTACCAGTGACTATGCCCCGGGTCTGCACCCCGACGTTACAAATAACCCCAGGTTTCCTTTTTTCCTCCCTTCAGAATCTCCACAAACTGTGATGCCTTCGCCCCAACTCCTGGGTTGAGGGATTTGATTACCTCTCTTCTGTAAAAAGTCCTCCCTGTCTTCAATTTAAAGCCCCAAAATTTTTAAATTTGATAAAGAAAGGGAAACGGGCGAAACGTTTTACAGTAAAGATACCCAATGTTGCACATTTTTTTTAATTTCGTCTTTTTGGGAAATTATAAACCTTTCCCTTTGCACATCTCACTGGCTCTTTTAAAAGTGTAGAGGTTCACCCCTCCTCTTCGTACTTACCTACCTCCCCTGTTCCCCCCAAGTTTCTTCCCTTCTGCCACCCCCCCATTTTTCGCCTCTTCTGCCCCCTTCCACCCCTTCCTTTTCCCCATTTCCCCTACCCCCCTTTTTCGCCCCCCCTACCTTGGTAAAGCCCTTTACGGGTTCCCAAACTTTACTCATCCTCCCCTACCATCTCCAATATTTTCTCCCATACACCCCCTCCTGTTTCCGAAACACTTGAAGAAAAATCTCTGAATATTTTGGGCGAGCCCCAAACCCAACAAGGGACACTAAATCCACCCTCTGTTCCTTCCTCCCCCTCTCCCCACTGCCAACCCTTTCTTCACACGCCCCCCTTTCCTTCGCTGCTTGAACGTTTCCGCTGCCTCCGCATTTGATTTTTTCAAACCCCCTCTATCCGTAGGAACCCTTACCTGGGGAAATTTCAATTATCTTTATCATCCCCAATCAGGGGCCTATTTACGGGGAATATACGGGGGCCTTTGGGGTAATCGGGGTTGAGCTTCAGATGTTACCCCCCCTTTTTTCCCTTTTGGGGGTTTGCTTACGGGGAACCCAAAAATTTAACACCCCTGCGGGTTTTTATCTTTTCCCCATCCCCATTTTAAATTTTAAATTGTATTCTTCAGACCCTTTTTTTCCTGAGGGGACCTTTAATGAAAGTCCCCCTTTTTCCCAAGCACTGTTTTCCCCTACCCCGCTATTTCCGTATTTCGCTGCATTACACAGCACCCGGGAACCCCATTTGCATAGGTGGATACCCCTGTTTTTTTTATTCTCTCCCTGGGCATTATCTATTCGGGATATTCCCTTTCTTTTTTCGCTTTAAACCCCAAACCCGATTTCTGTTATTTGGGGCGATTTTAAGCCCATCTTTTCCTCGGGGGGGGCCCTCTCACGTGATTCCCGGGCTTTCCCTTTTTAGAGGTTTTTTTTTGGCCACCCCCCCCCCCTTCCTTGTTTAAATACAGGTACTAAATTTCCCTTTTTTGACCCCTCAAACTCCCCCCCCTCTCTCCATCGATCTCTCAGTCCCTCTTCCTCCGCCGCATTAGACTTCACCGGGTCGGGTTCTCCCGGATTTACTGCCAGCGATCTTTTCCCCAAAATCATTTTTTACTTCCCCTTCATTTTCCCACCACCCCCTTCGTAACCCACACGGGCCCATTTTTGATCAGGAAAATTTGGGAAACCCCTTTACCCCACCCCTTAACTGGTTTTAGTGAGGCTCCTTCTTCGTCCTCCATTGTGAGCTTTTAAAAACCCTCTTCTCGTCCCCGTTTTCCCCGCAGTTTCTCAATTCTAAAACCCCAAACTTGGGGCAGGCTTCTCAGCAAGGGCGGCCTTGGTGGTCCCTGCTTGTACTCGTGCATACGTTTGAAAAAAGCTCATGGGGGAAAGGTTTTCCGGGTTACCAAAAAACCCAACGGAAAAAACTTTTTTGATTTTAAGCAGAACGTGCGATCGGTTCGCCGTGTCATCCGTGACGCAAAATGCACTTGCGGCGAGTTTATGCTCC
The DNA here is from genome assembly GCF_026875155.1 of Cherax quadricarinatus. Classification (NCBI taxonomy): domain Eukaryota; kingdom Metazoa; phylum Arthropoda; class Malacostraca; order Decapoda; family Parastacidae; genus Cherax; species Cherax quadricarinatus. The sequence continues at coordinate 7,557,005 of NC_069491.1, forward strand.
ACCATCACCTCTGCTTCCTCTAAAAATTGCAGCCCTGGAAAAGTACGAAAACGGGGTGGTAAATATTCTCCTGACCCGCCCTGTTTTTGGGGGTTCCCCGGTTTTTGAAAAAAGAAAACCCACTAGATTTGCCAATAAAATTTGGAAATAAACGGGTCCGAAATTTCCCTCGGGGGTTTCCATATATGCCCCCGTTTCTTTCCTCAAAGCGCCAGGGGATTTAAGCCCCCTTTGGTTTTTTTCTTCTCTCAGAGAAGAACAGTATAATTTCCCCTTTTACACTTCAAAAAAACTGGAGGAAACCCACTCTCATTTTGGGCCAATCATGGGCCAGCGGGGCCCCGACGACTTCATATTTTAGGCTAAAAATTTAAAACAGTCACCCTTGCAGCCCCCTATTATGCCTTTTAAACTTTTTTTGGTCCCCAAGGGTTCTTCCACACTGTGGAAATCTGCCATTGTTCTCCCCTTTCCGAAAACCCAAGGCACAAAGGGGACATGAAGCCCCCCCACTATAGTCCCATTGCCCCTTTACCAGTGCAATTTGAAAATGATGGAACGCCTGGTAAATAGACGTTTAGTGTGATAAGAAAAGACAACATCTCTCCACTTGTCAATATGGCTCGTAAGGGACTTCTTAAACCCTAAAACCCCCCTTTCTCGGGATTTTCGTAAAGCCTTTTGGGAAATTTAACCCCCTCATTAAATTTCCAAAATTTTTTTACCTTGAGAAGGCATATGACACAACCCTTGGGGGGGTATAATATTTTGGGCCCCCAAACCCACTTTCCCTTTGGCCTCTGAGGGAATCTACCATCCCTTTCCCTTAAAAATTTTTTTTAATTTTAAAAACAATTTTCCCCTGTTCGGGTTAAAAAATGTGCTCCCCCTTTGTGGCCCTTTGCGCTTTCATAATATTTAAAAAAAAAATGAGACCAGGAAAACCCAGAATACAACAATAAATAAACCAAAAACGAAAATACAGTGCAAAGTTTTGTTTAATCCAAAAAAAACGGTCGAAAAAATTTTTTTTTCATTATGCACTTTGTGCGCCCGGGGTTTTTTTTTTAAAAGCCCACATAGAAACCCTTTTCTTTCATATGTAGGCCCAAAAAGCTTTTTCTCCTAGAATTTTTAGGGGGGCTAGAAAATTTTGGGGTAAATAGTACGTCAAAAACCCTGTGTGGGAAGCCTAAATAAAAAGTTTGAAACCCTGAAAGGGTTAAAATGAAGGGCCAAAATTTTTAATGTGTAGGGAGAATGACTATGGGTGAGGAAATCTTTATATTTATTCTTTAGCATTATAAAAATAGACTAAAAATTTTCTACCTGTATGTTTCTTTCCTAAATAGGACTGATGTATCCCGGAATTTTTTTTAAACTTTTAAACTAATTGATGTTAAAACTTCTTCTGTTTTTCTGACAGATTATAATGTTAACTAATTTTCCATTTATGTATGAGCTTTTAGTATAAATAACCCGATGTAATTTAAAATCATTTGTGATAGGTGATAATTTTTATTATAAACATAACTAAGCAAATAAGTAAGTGATAATTGATATGAGATGCTGTTCAATTTTTTTCTTTGGGTAAGAGAAAAAAGGTTAAAATAAAATTAAAAGTATGCACTTTCTTTACTTTTTTAGTTAAATTTTAAAGGTTTTTAAAGTTCAAAGAATTTTACATCCCAATTTTAAACCATTTTAGCAGAATCCCTTATTGAAAAAAAAAATTTTACTTTTAAGTGAATTTTTTTGTCCAGGACTTCAGGGAAATTTTGCATGTTAGCTTTTTCCTTTTAAATATAAATTTTTAAATTTGGGGGAGGGGGGGGCTAAACCTTTAAGGATCATATAGTGCCCTTTGGGGGAAAAGCAGGGATTTAGATTTGAAAGGGGTGGGAGCACAGTTTCCCAAAAATTTTTCCCCCCCCCCAAAACAAAGGGCCCCCCCCCCCAAACAAGGGGAAACCCCCCTTCCCGGGGGGCATTTTATAATAATCCTTATAATGAAAGGTGCCAAAATAAGGCTTGCTGATCAAAAATTTTAATTTATACCCCAGCCCCCCAAGGGAAAGGGTTTTTTTGACTAAGGGAAATTGGGCCGGGCACCAATTCATTGAAAAAATCTGAATGCCTTTCCCTTCCCCCCCGGGGCCCATAACTTTCCCGGAGTTTACTCTTTTTCAGATTTAAGGGGGGCCTTTGGGGGGTAAGACCTTGCAAAAAAGGGCCCCTTGGTTTTCCCAGACTTGAATAAATTTCCCCCCCTTTCCTATTTTTATTTTCCCCCCTTCCCCCCCTTTTTTGCCCCCCTTTTTTGGTTTTGGTGTTCTCCCCCCCCCCATTTAGCGGGAAAAGGCCACCGGGGTTTTTCCCCCTTTTACCCTTGGGGGGCATTTTAAAAATTTTTTGGGGTGTCCCATTGGTCTCCTTTTTTCCCCAAGTTTTTTCCCCCCTTTTTACGGGGTTCTCGGAAAAATTTTTTTAAAAATTCCCTTGGGGGCCAAAGGGACCCTTTTTTCATTTTTGTCCTTTTTCCCCCAATATTTAGTTTGATTTGTTAAACCGGATTCTTGGTTTTAAAAGGCAAAATTAAAAGGGGGGGTTGGCCCCGTTTAAAATTTTTACTGCGCTAAACCATTCTTGGGGGAAAAAAAAAATTTTTCCCTTTAATTTCCCCCGGGTTTTCCCCCCCGGGACCGGAAACCCCCTTTTTTTTTTTTTTTTAAATTTTTTTCCCTTTTTTTTTTTCTTTTTTTTCCTTTAAAAAAAAAAAAAGGGGTCCCCCATTTTTTTTACCCTTTTAAAACCCTGAAAAAAATGCCCCGGGCCCCCCTTTTTTTTGAATTTTTGAAAATTGGCCTTGATTTAAAATTTGGGGCAATCCATTGACCCCTTTTGGGGGGGTGTTTTGGGCCCGGGTTTAAGGGTTAATACCCCTTGGTTTTCCCCGTCCCCTCCTTTGGACCCATGTTCCGCTTTTCCTCCGGGGGGCTTTTGAAAAGCCCGGTTTAAGGAAACTCCGGGCCTTTAAAAAAAAAAGAAAAATTAAACCTTTTTTTCCGTCCCATTCACTGGGAAAAAAAACCCAATTTTCCAAAGGAGCCCCTTTTATATTTACCCCAAAATGCTTTTAAATTTTTTACCAAGAAAATTCTTCTTTTGTGTCCTTTTTGATTATAATAATAATAATCTTTCTCATGAGTGTAATAATGATTCCTGGCAGCAGTATGACCTTGCACATTAGGCTCTTGTTACGTGACTTGGCAAGGTATTCTTTTGACGCTAGTGTTTATTATACATTGACCAGTTGAGTAGTGCCAGCACTTTGGTGGTGTTGCTACTACAACATTGTAGGTGGGAGCATAAGCCACCTGTTTATCCACCTTGAGTTACCTTGTCATTTAAAATTTTATTAAGATGTGCAACAGTTAGGTAACTTTATTCTGAAGTTTTTTGCCTACACAGTAGGCTTCTGCAGGCAAAATGTTTTGGAATAAGTTACCCAACTGTTGCACATGTAACTTGTCAGTATTGTATACCATTATCATAATTCAATATTTTAGTCTTGATTTGTAAATAACTCATTGATTCATTGGTAAAGGGAAACAGATGACTAAAATTGTGGAAAATTTTGATATGTCAGTTTAAATTTTACACTAAAGCTAGCCTAGCACCCTAATCTTGCAAAAAAAAAAAAATTAAACATAGGATAACATGTGGTTCAATCCCCAGTACAGATGAAAACACTGGGCGTATTTCCTTAAACTGTCCAAACGTAGATCTACGTTTTTTCAACATTTGAAAGTATGTAAAAAAATGTAGATCTTCTTTTTGTTTTTTTTTTACATTTGAAAACATGTAAAAAAAGTGATCTGCATTTTTTTTTTTGTTATATGTATTTGAAAATATGTAAAAAAAACGTAGATTTACTTTTGGAGCACTACACATGTGACTATAGATCTGTTTGGACAGTTTAAGGGTTAATACACCTGGTATCCCTGTCCACCTAACAGCAAATAGGTACCTAGGTGTTGGCCGACTTGTGGGTCACATCCTGAGGCTTTGAAATGAACTAGGGTAGGATAGCTCAGTCTGTAAAAAAAAAAAGAAAAATTAACCTCTTTCAGTCTGTATAACGTCTGATTTTGGAGCGAATTTACAGGTAGCACCTATTTATATATACAAAGATATGTCTGTATACAGTTTGTATACCAAGAGAAATATAAAAACATATGCAGTTTAATGTGATCCTTTATTGACAACGTTTTGCCCTTACAGTGAGCTTTTTCAAGTCAAACAGATCTACCTGGGTGGAAGGTACGCGAGTATTTAAAGTCAGGTTCAGAATGTTGAGGTCAGGTGGAGAATGCTGCATCTACTGAGTGGGGTTATAGAGTCTAGAATCTTAGGGAGATTGGATAAGTTTGTGAGCAGATCTTCTGCAGTGTTCTTCCATTCCTATGTTCTTATGTGGGATAGCGATGAAGAAGTTTCTTGGCAAGTGGTTCAGCTATGTTATAGAAGCCATTGTTCTGGTTGAAATTGTTGGTTATAGAGATAAGCGATGATTCCAGGATTCTCGGTATTGGGTGTTGTCTTATCAATCACCAGAGAAGACAATACCGAAGAATCCTGGAATCATCAGATGCAGCATTCTCCACCTGACTATAAATACTAGCGTACCTTCCACCCCAGGTAGATCTGTTTGTGACTTGAAAAAGCCCACTGTGTGGGCGAAACGTTGTCAATAAAGGATGACAATAAACTGCATGTGTATTTATATTTCCATTGTGTCGGTATTTTATACCATTCATTTCCACTATATACCAAGAGCTGAGAGGGATGTAGAGTATACAATGAGAGCAACAGGTATGCACAAGGTTTTATTGCTGATTGAAAACCTATCTGAAAAAGTTTAGTTTTTGTGATGAGTCAGTGCCTGATTTTGGTGGTGTGTGCCACATGTAGTAATGTGCAGCTTCGGTATCGAGTGTATACAGAAGCCATAGTACAGCTAGGTCTCGATTAGTTCGAATAATGAATCCCACGAAGTGGTCACATCATTGAGATTCACACTAATTTCTGTGCAGAGTTTGGAGAACCAGCATTAATTCACACCTGGATACATTATGTGACATCATTACGTATTCTATCAACAATTTCACCTATCTTAACTTTTGCTGCATTAACTAGAAATTACTTCAAAGTTAACAATTGGTCAAGGAAATAATGAAATTACCATTAGTAGTATCTAAAGCATTTTCTATACTTGTCAGTTTTCCTCTGTGTATCATCATAAATGTTTATTTGTACACTAGCAGTAACCCTTGTGGTTTAGTGCATCTTTTTGATTAAAGTGCACTAGTGGTAATATGGAGTACAAATTATCATTAGTACTCCATATCGTAAAACATAAATAGTTGACTAATAGGGAAAGGGGGGATTGTCCAACCGTTAAATAATTGTGGAAAACATTAAAGAATTTTATACACAGTTTAAAGATTTTTTTTAAACATTTGACTATGTCCTACCAAGGCAAGGTGATATAAAAAAAGGAACACTTGTCATCATTCACATTATCAGTCTTTGTAGATATGAGTGTAGCTGTCACTCTAAATAGTAAATATCCCAAACCCCTCCTTTAAAGTATATACATTGTACTTCCCACCTCAAGGATTCAAATCCAGTTTCCCTGAATCCCTTTATAAAATATTACCCTGCTCACAGTTCATCAAATCCAAAAAAACCATTCATCTCCACTAATATCTAACACTTGGAGATGCCTGCTGTATGCCCAAGCCCCTTGAAAACAAAATCTCTTTTACCCCCTTCATCCTTTCCTAGGATGACTCCAAGACATAAATATTGAAAAGAAAGGAATTAAAAGTACAATTTTATTAGTGATTTCAAAGGATTTGTATAATTTACATTGTTTAATACTATATCTGTGCTTAGTTATGATTAGCACTGTATAGCCCTTGTGGCTTAACACTTTTTTTTGATTATAATAATAATTAGTTATGATTATTTTTGGAGTGACTATAGTACAATAATAAAAAATGTCTTTATTATAGAGTAGAGTATTCAACCCATCATGATTAATATACAATCTTTCCTCAATATTATTGAATTAATATTTGACACTTAAATTCAACTTGTACTAGGGTAAGACCACCGAATAATATGGATGCCTTGATATTAGTAGTCAAAAGTTCTTAATCCAAAGAATTGAAGCTACCTTCTCCTTTGGACTAGTATTATTATAACCATAAACAAGAACTAAACCTCTCCTTTGAATATAATAATTATAGTCTCATCTTCAAAAATTGATCTACCAACTAAATTATTACTGAGATCAGTCAGTAAATTTCAAACTTATTTAAAAAGTCTGCACCTGCTGTATAAACAAATATTTTATACTTCTAATGAATATATGAACAATGTGTTCCACTTCAGCTATAGAAGATCCATACAATTATATTATAGCTATATTAATAATCTGCTGTTTGAAGCTGATATATTTTGGTACCTTTCTTTAATAAATATCCCTGATGGTTCAGATTTGCAATAAAGTCTCCAAAGTCTGCAACCTGAATGTTTGCCTGCCGTGCTAACTGCTTCATCTCATCAGTGTTGTACAATGACTTGTAAGTCTTCTCCGACATCCTTTGAAGAACTGCCACAAACTTTTTCATCTATAAAATATGGATACATTAATTCTCTACAATAGTAATAACTCCTTTGATTTTAAAAGTTTTCATCCAATGAAATAGAGGTACTCTTCCCTGCCTCGGATCAAACCAGATTCTCTAAGAGCTATCGATTCAATGCTTCCCCTCTAATATAATACAATTAAATAATTTTTTTTTTACCACACACTTGTGCCATCTCCCAACAAGGGTGTAAAAGAGAAAAAAATAAATCTATTATACCCTTCAAGGAGAGTACCTTCATACTCTTGATCTGATTAACTGAAGCTACTGTCCTTTGAATCAAACCTGATTACATCCCAGTCCCCAAGTGTTGTATGACCACTATGGTTGACCTCTTCTCCATGAATATAAAACACCTGGGTATCTTTATTCTACCAACCAGTGAGATTATCAGTTCAGTAGAGGTTAAACCATAGAACGGCTGGGGTTTGAATCCAAAGCTACCGAGTCATAATACTTCAGGCCACTGGCCTGGAGTTTTACGACTCGCTCACCATGGGTTCACTCCCTTCATTTTATGGTTTGCTTGGAATCGTGTTAGTACGATTTCATGAGTCAATAGAGGTTGTTTGAAGGTGGTGAAAGAAGATAATTTCAATACCTTCAAATAACCTGTAGTGAATTGATAAAGCCAGTGCTTAGAAAAACATCTACAGGTCCCCCTCAACATTCACGTTTTCAGCTTTCGCAGGCTTCACACATTCACGAATTCCCAGCCGCCAAATCATATTCAAGTTTCCCTCCGATCCCCGCAACTGGCAGCCAGCCCTCCCACCACTCGGTGTGGTGAGTGTTTTGTTTGTTCATTATTTGCTATTAAACTACAGTATAAATAATGTAAACCCATTCATGACTGCATATTGGAATGGCTATTCGGACAGGTATTGGACAGTGACATCATGTGTTTACTCTTGAACACAGCAAAGAATCAAACATTTCTGCTACTGCTAGTAATAATAATAATAAATACGATATAATTGAAGAAGGAAGTTGTACAAAAATACGAGGGAGTGGTTGACACATGTCAGTGTGGCTTTGTTTATGCTGGAGTGAGCATTAGTCTCCCTGCTCTTCCAAACATTTCACAATAATTCATTGTGTTTGGTGCTTGTAGATTGAGTGCGACTGGATGGATGAGGTAGCTGTTGAGGCAGTGGTAATTTAATAACATACATGTTTATTAATAATAATAATACATTTTATTAATTATATGTACTATTATTATTTATAACATATATGTTATTAAATTCAACTGCTGAATTATTGTGAAATGTTTGGAAGAGCAGGGAGACTAATGTTCACCCAGCATAAACAAAGCCACACTGACCATGTGTCAACTACTCCCTCATATTTTTGTACAATTTCCTTCTTCAATTATATCGTATTGTTGTTATTATTAGCAGTAGGAGAATGTTTGATTCTTTGCTGTGTTTCAAGAGTAAACACATGATGTCACCGTCCAATACCTGTCCGAATAGCCATTCCAATATGTAGTCATGAATGGTTTACATTATTTATACTTAGTTTTAATAGCAAATAATGAACAAACAAAACACTCGCCACACCGAATGGTGGGAGGGCTGGCTGCCAGTTGCTGGGGTCGGAGGGACTCGCAGTGGTGGAGTCTGTGGTATTTAATAACATACATGTTATTAAAGCATAACATGTATATATTTAGTACAATTTACGATGTTTTCATGTATTTTATGATTGTTCATGGTTCAACAAGTTAAGGAAGCAGTATTGTATTATGTTTTCCCTACAATATATTGGGGCACCAAACATTCGCGAGGCTCTTCGATCCCCTAACCCTCGCGAATGTTGAGGAGACCTGTATATAATAAAGATAGCCAATGTTGCACATGTGTCTTATCAACTTGTTGGCATTATATAATATTACCACTGCCAATAATAGTACTATAAAGGAATAAATTTTTTTAATGAAATGGAAAAGCAAAATAGATTAATTTACATTGCAGAAAATCTATTGACAGTTTGTCATGAAAGACTCGTCTAGAAACTCCATAGTAGTAATAGGTTTGTAGACAGCAATCGCCAAGTGAGTGTAAAATGGTAGCCTGTAATTGTTTTACATGATGGTAGGATTGCTGTGTATTTTTTTCTGTCTCATAAACTGACAAGGCTTCAGGTGTCTTGCTACCTCTACTCTTACACATTGCAAATATATACATATTCCTCTGGGTTTCTTACAGTTCTTGTTCATTTCCTCTTATCTCCATGGAAGTGGAACAGAATTCTTCCTCCATAACCATGCATGTCGTAAAAGGCAGCTAACATGCCGAGCAAGGGCTAGTAACCCCTTTCCCTGTATACATTACTGAAGTTAAAAAGAGAAACTTGTTTTTCTTTTGGGCCAGTTTGTTGAATGAAGAAATTTTTCAATTTTAAACCCTTTCACTGTTGCAACCTCCAAATTAAAAGTGCTGACAATGTGTGAGAGAATATTTTCCTGAAGATGATGCGAAATTTGTTGAACGTTTAAGGAATTATGCAGATGCAAACTTGGTGGTGTAGCTACAATTTACACACTGATTTCACCCACTTGACTTCTATTTAAGTCAATTCTTATGATCAATTGATAGCTATTTAGTAGTATGACTCCCATTCTATCAACTGAGCACAAGAAACCATCCTTTCAAGTATCAGAACTGCCTTATAGCATACACAGAAGTTGCTAATTTTGCACATAAAAAAAATACAACTTACTGAGCCTAAAATAAACACTAGGCATTCCTACCACTAAAGTAACCTTTCCTCTGTTCATTAATCATGTCCTTAAGGCCTCTCCTATATAACACCTACCCCTGCATTTTAATAAATGACTGGTCATCCTAATAACAAAAACAGATCAGGGAAGCCCTACTTTTCCTCAGGAAATTCACAAAAAAATATAAAATATTTCCACAATTTTGATCCTTATTTCAATCCACTTCTCGTCTGAAACTGCTCAAAATAATCTGTCTTCATTTCTTTCAGTACCAAGCAACAGCCATTTAGAAAAAACATCAAACTTGTTGTGTATTTTTTAAACTGGACACAAGGGCTTTTTTTTTTTCCCCATTAAGCACTGCATTGGGCAGGATTTTTTATACTCTGGTGCACTCTCCTCACAGACCCATTCTCTCATGTCTACACCAAAATTTATTCTTCTTTCAACAAACCAGCCATATCCCACAGAGGGGAACGGTAGCCCAAAAAGAAAAACAAAAGTTTCTTTTTTTAATTTTAGTACGGAGGGGGGGTTAGTGCCCCTTGCTCCCGGCATTCTAGCTGCCTCTTACAACACGCATGGATTAGGGAGGAAAATTCGTTCCACTCCCATGGAGATAAGGGGAAAATAAACAAGACTAGTAAAAAATAGAATAATCCCAGGGGGGTGCAAATTATAACTTGTAGAATATATATGATATATCGGATCTTTTTTTAGTGTAGCAAGTTGGGAGAAAGAGAAAGGGGGGAAAAGAAGAGGTGCAACAACAAGTAAGAGGGAGGTAAAGTGTATAAACAAAGGGGAGGGGGAATTCGGGGCAGATAAAACGCTAGGCAAAAAGGGTGGGCAGTGCAAAGATGAGTAGGGGGGGTTGAAGGGGTTGGAATATTTTAAAAATGCAGTTTTGGGAATTGGGGCAAAAGTTTGTGGTTATAGGAGGGTGGGGGCGGGGGAAAGGGGAGTGATTGGGGGGAATGATGAAGTAAAGGGGGTGATAAAAGAGAAAAAGGTACTTACGAAGGTTTTTACAAACAGAAGGGTTAAAAGAAGAGCAGAGTTTTGGGAGGTAAAAGAAAGGGAAGAGAGTGGGGGGAGAGTGAAAAGGAGAGCAGATGAAGAGGGGGAGAGGCACTGTCAAAAAATTTTAATTAAGAAAAATTTTTGGATGATTAAAACAAGTTAAAAAACCCTAGGGAAAGTATGGATTTGTCATTTAAAAAAACAGGTAGGGGAGTTAATAGATGGGAGAGGGAGTTTTAGGAAGGGGGAAAATTTTTTGGGGAAATTTTTTAAATGTTAAGGAAAGAAAGGGAGGGGGGGTAATTTTTTTGCCGGGCCAGGGGGTAACCATCTTTTGGGATGAAGAAAGCAGAATGTAATGTGGTGGAGGTAAGTGGGGCTTTAGTAGAATAAAAGGGGTAAAGCACTGGAACTGAGGGGATATGACAGAAATTTAAAAGCGGGGGGGGATATAGTTTGGGAGTGGGGTTCTTTTGTTTAAAAAATGTATGAAAAGGGGAAGGTACCTAGGGTTTGGCGGAGAGCAGTATACCCCCCTTTATATAAAGGGAAAGGGGAAAAAAGAATTGTAAAAATTAAGGGAAAATTTTACTGAGTATACCAGGAAAAGTATAAGGTAGGGTTTAAATTGAAAGAATTAGGGGTAAGACAGAATGTAAAATTTGCGGACGAGCAAGGGGGCTTCAGAGGGGGTGGGTATGTGGAAATAAAGTTTTTTCATTGAAGCATATATGTAAACAGTATTAGAAAAAGGGTAGGGAAGTTTTTTTTGCATTTAGGATTTAGAAAAGGCATATGAAAAGGAGCAATGTGGCAGAGTTGCAAGTTTTGGGAATAGGGGGTAGTTACAAAATTTTGTAAAGAGTTTTATGAGGATTGAGGCTCAGTTAGGGTTTTAGAAGAGAGGGAAATACTTCCCGGGTAAAAGTAGGTTTAACAGGGTGTGTAATGTCACCATGTTGTTTAATTTTTATAGATGGGGTTGTAAAAGAAGTAAATGCTAGGGTGTTCGGAGGGGGGTGGGTTTTAAATTAGGGGGAATCAAATTCAAAAGGGGAATTTGACACAGTTATTTTTTTGCTGATGATACTGTGCTTATGGGGGATTCTAAAGAAAAATTGCAAAGGTTATGGATGATTTTTGAAAATGTGTGTAAAGGTAAAATTGAAAGGAACATAAAAAAGAGAAAGGTGATGAGGGTATAAATGTTTTAATAAAAAAAAAATTGGATTAAATTTTGGGGAGGAGGAGTATGGAAAAGTGAATGTTTTCAGAATTTTGGGAGTTGACGTGCGGGTAGGGGATTTATGAAGGATGAGGTTAATCATGAATTGAGGGGAAAAAAAGGTATGGTGCGTTGATAATGTGGAGTAAAAAACTTATTAGGAGGAAAAAAGGGGAATGTATGAAAGATAGTAGTACCAACACTTTATAGGATTGAAGCTTGGTGGTAAATTGCACAGCGGGGGAGACGGTTGGGGGCAGTGGAGATGCCTGCAAAGGGGAATGTGTGGTGTAAAATTATGCAAAAATTGGGTGTGGAAATTAGGAAAAGGGTGGGGGTTAATAAAAGCTTTAGCAGGGGGGAGAAGGGGGGGTTGTTGGGGTGGTTTGGTCTTTAGAGAGAAGGGAAAAGAAATGACATGGAAAGCATATAAATCTATAGGGAAGGAAAGAGGGGTAGGGGTTGTCTCGAAAGGGGTTTGGAAAGAGGGGGTAAAAGGGGGGTTTTTTGGTGAGGGCTTGGGCTTTCCCGCAAGCGGCATGAGGTTTAGATAGGGTGAATGGAGACGAAAAGATACTTGGGACCTGACGACTGTTGGATAGCAGGGAATATTTTGTGAAGGGATTCAGGGAAACCGGTTATTTTTATAATTTGGCTTGAGTCCTGGAAATGGGAAGTACAATGCCTGCATTTTAAAGGAGGGGTTTGGAATATTTGGGAGTTTGGAGGGAATGTTTTTGTATCTCTATACGATATGCTTTTAAAAATGTTTATTTTGAGCACCTCTGCAAAAACAGTGATAATGTGTGAGTGTGGTGAAAGTGTTGAATTGATGAAAGTTTTTCTTTTTGGGGATTTCTTTCTTTTTTTTTTGGGGCCCCTGCCTCGGTGGGGGACGACTGACTTGTTGAAAAAAAAAAAAAAAATATAGTAAGACAACCTGAAATTTTGCATGTCTAAGGGGACAGACTCCCACATCTGTAAAAAAATTACAGGCTTTCATTTTACACCACTTGGCAGGACATATACCTCCCTGGGCATTTCGTCTACAACCTACTCCCCCGGCAAAATTTTTTTGATGCTAGCAATTTGTCAGAGCTGTACTTTGTGTAGATCAGCAAATGACAGCACATCAATGACATAGATCTACGAACAGTAAAAAGATTTAAAAAGAGAGTGATGTGAGGGGAAACTGTCAACTTTTGGGGAATTTTATAAGAATTGTTGCTTGCTTTGATACATTTATATAAATGATGTGCTAGAAAGAAAAACTATATAACATGTCTGTGGATACAAAAAAATCTCATGAAAAAAAAAATGATGAATTGGAGTGAGAATGAATTTCAGCTATGAACAAGTACTAGCATTGAAGGTAATCTGATCATAAAATCAAACAACTGAATGAAGATGGGGAACATGGTTTCTAGAATTCATATGGGCAAAAATTGTCAAAGAACATCCCAGTATTTAAACACTACTTAAATGGGGCAAAAAATCTACCTACAAAAAAGGTTTAAGAGAAGGTGCTATAGAGTATTCATTTCCCTTTCAATGGCATTTTTAAATATATTAAAAACCTGATGACACACAGAGCCCTGTCTAAAGCCTATTTTTTACTGAAAAACGTTCCCTCTCTCCCCCACTAGCTGCACTATATGCATAAAAAACTTTTTACTGCCCCTCATCAGCAGTTTTAGACCCACATTTTTTTCCCAAATTATGCCTTCTTCCCCAAACCCTAGCAGATTCTCTTTACTAAGCAAAAATAATTATCACCCTGCCATAGCTCCTTTCTTTCATTAAAGCACCAGGAAAAAAGGGTCAGTTTTTTTTCCTTACCCGCACACTGAGAAAGGGTTTAGTTCTATGCAGAGCCCACCTACGCCAAAGTTTTCCTGTGTTTAACACACAGACTGAGACTAGTTTTTAGGGTTGCCTACCAAAACTGAACATGGGCCCAAAGTTCTTTTTGATGTTTGGTCAACCAGATTACTGCTGTGGCTCTTGCAGCCAACATAGCTGTACAATTGCCCAATAGGCATCTGCTTATATAAACAGAGGTGGATAACAAAAGATTTTGAGAACCATATTATGCTTACAAGTGCCATAATAAATTTTTTTTTTTTTGGAGCAACCCATTTCTTTCCTTCCTTATTTTTAGATCCGAACCATTTGTGATCTCTGGGAAAACAAGAAACCCAAAAATCATCAGAAAAAAGGGTCCATCATTGAAAATCTCATGACCTCCACAACATCTCGAGCATCACTTCATGGCCCCTTCACGAAGCAAAAAACAACGGGGTCGTCCGAGGGGAAATTATAGCATGTAAAACGTTCCTCTAATAATGTATGCACTTTACAGAACTTTTTAGCATAAGAATGGATCTAACTATAACTTACAATTTTTATGTACAGTAGTTATGGTGATACTGTTACTAGCATTGTGAAATGCTGATCATTTACTGCAGGTTGTAGGGGGTAACCCAAATCCCAAATATTATGTTCATTCACTAACTTTTCCCCTTTTCACAAACTAGGGGGAGGGGGAAAACTACAAAATGAACTTTATAAGGTAATATACATCATCTAGAAATAAAATTAGCTGCTTATAATACTTCTAAAAAAAGAAAAAAGTTAATTAACCTATAAAATGGCTCCCCGATTTTAAGATGAAATTCTGAACACTGAAATTACTTCAGTGGTACACAGACAAAAATATAACCTTAAAAATATGAGAGCATAAATAAAAAGACTTCCAAGCTCAGAACAGAAGTCACAATTATAAAAAATAAAAAAAAGCGTACTGAAAAAAAAACTATAAATTTTTTCTACAAAACATGAAAGCTGCAAGTATTATGCAACTATGTAAATATTAAAAACCAGTACTTATATGACAAACTTAACAGTGAAGATGGGATACTTACATAAACTTTATCCTTAAAGGCGGTGAAATTGCTGACCTAGAAAATGTACAGAGAACCCTTCACGGTGCGCATAACGGAGATAAAACACCTCAATTACTGGGAGCGCTTGAGGTTCCTGAACCTGTATTCCCTGAAACGCAGGCGGGAGAGATACATGATTATATACACCTGGGAAAAATCCTAGAGGGACTTGCACACGAAAATCACTCACTACGAAAGAAAAAGACTTGGCAGACGATGAAAACATCCCCCCAATGAAAAACAGGGGTGTCACTAGCACGTTAAGAGACCATACAATAAGTGTCAGGGGCCCGAGACTGTTCAACTGCCTCCCAGCATACATAAGGGGGATTACCAACAGACCCCTGGCAGTCTTCAAGCTGGCACTGGACAAGCACCTAAAGTCGGTTCTTGACCAGCCGGGCTGTGGCTCGTACGTTGGTTTATGTGCAGCCAAGAGTAACAGCCTGGTTGATCAGGCTCTGATCCACCAGTTGATGGTGCATGCTTCTTTCAGACTACCTGCACTTTGAGAACATACAGTGGACCCTCAGCTAACGATATTAATCCGTTCCTGAAAGCTCATCGTTGGCTGAAATTATCGTTAGCTGAATTATTTTTCCCCTAAGAAATAATGGAAATCAAATTAATCCATGCAAGACACCCCAAAGTATGAAAAAAAAAAATTTTTACCACATGAAATATTAATTTTAATACACACAAACTGACACTTACCTTTACTGAAGATCTGGTGATGATTGATGGGATGGGAGGAGGGGAGAGTGTGGAAGTTGTTAATGTTTAAAAGGGGGAATCCCCTTCCATTAGGACTTGAGGTATCAAGTCCTTTTCCGGGGTTACTTCCCTTCTTCTTTTAATGCCACTAGGGCCAGCTTGCAAGTCACTGGACCTCTGTCGCATAACATATCAGTCCATAGAGGCCTGTACCTCCCGTTCCTTTATGATTTGTGTAAAGTGGTTCACAACATTGTCATTGTAATAGTCACCAGCACGGCTTGCAATAGCTGTGTGAGGGTGATTTTCATCCATAAAGGTTTGCACTTCAACCCACATTTCCTTAATCTTTTTATTCATATCCATAGTAATTCTCATCCTTTTTCCTGCAGGGTTGGCACTAGCTTTCTTGGGGCCCATGGTGACTCATTTTGCAGGTACAATCACTAAAAACGCTGTGATAATATGAAATGTTCCGATTTTATGCATGGATGCGACCACACTGGCGCGCTCAGGCCACACATGGATGCATCTCGAATGAATCGCGTATCGTGAGTTTTTTAGCGTTAGCCGAGGCAAAATTTTTGCGTTAAAATGTATTGTTAGCTCGATTTAACGTTAGGTGATGCCATCGTTAGCTGAGGGTCCACTGTACAGAAATTCACAACCCATAATGCTGAAATAAAATTAAACAATGTCTCAGTTCCTCTTGAACCATTATCAAGATGAGTGAGAAATAAGGAGAAAGCCAGAATTAAGGCAAGTGCTTTGGAAGTGGAGACAATGAAGGTCAAGTAATATGTCTGAAGTTCACAACACTTGATATTATAACAGGAATGGCAAGCTTCAATGGAAAAAAAGCCATAGCAAAGATTCATGTTACAGCTGTTGTGTATAAGGTCATGTTCAATCTGTCAATATATACCAAAAAATTTAAAGCTTCACTTCCTTGCAGCCCTGAAGAACAATGAAGTAAAGAGCATATCTACACAAATACAGTGGACCCCCAGTTTACGATATTATTTCATTCCAGAAGTATGTTCAGGTGCCATTACTGAAAGAATTTGTTCCCATAAGGAATATTGTGAATTAGATTAGTCCATTTCAGACCCACAAACGCACTTACATAATTGGTCACATTGGGAGCTGATCGTAAACCGGGGGTCCACTGCAGTGGTAAACAGCTGGAATGAGATTCAGGAGGAATGCAGTATGTGCTACAATATCTGGAAATATTAACTCGTGTAACAAACTGAAGATGGGGCACAATGAGCATACTTCTGCTTCTGAAACTACAAATATGTAAATAAAAAATAAGTAATCTATTTCTCACAGCTAACCCATATTTTGACAACATTTTGGTTCCTCTTTTACCACATCAAATCATAACTTGATAATGGTCAGGTATGGACTAAATGACAATGTAATGTTACCTCTTCAATTTGTGTTAGTTGTCTTTAAGCTACAGTGCTGTGACTTATTACCCTCTCTCTTTCTCTCTCACACACATATTGCACTAAATATTTATTACCTCAAAGGTTTTTCTTCATCAATAATACTCGAGTTTAAGAGGTCTTGTCTCCTGACTTTCAATGGAAGCACTTTACCAGTCTTTCCTCTAGTGCCACTGTGTAGTGCCATCACATGTTCAGATAAGAGACAGTCCAATTCCTATGTGAGAAGGCAAAAAACAACTGGATGTGGATTACATTAAGACTTATGATCTACCTTAGCATACTTCACAAGGATTTGACAGAACAAAAATACAAATGCTGTTCTAACCATCACCACCTTTCCTCCCTTCCTTCTCCCCATTACTCCCTATGTCTTTACTACCCACCAGCACTACCAAGGGCATCCTAGCACTGCCACATATTAATATTATGTTAAATACTCACATTCTTAAAATACTTGAAGCTCCTAAATATGAAATAGTCCCATTTAAATGATTATAGTTGCTGAATTATATTAAAAAAGAAGTGCTAAGATATGGAGGTCATTTCACAAAGACTCTAAAGCCACTTAAGATACAATGCTAAGCATAAAAATACTTTTTAATATTAATCAGCAAATTAGGTCTTTAAGCCTAAATCTACTGATATCAATGCACTCACGAAAAATGGTTTTGAAGAAAAAAACAATACTGTGCCCGCGGGCATCGAATTTGGTGGCCAGTGGACAAAAGGTGGGAAAAAAATCTAGCTTTTTCCCCGGAGGGGCTAAATATCTTGGGTTTCAACCCCGGGCAGTCACAGTATTATTTGTCCACTGATATGAAATAAACTTTCAAATTTATCAATCAGTTAAGTCTTAAAATATCAGTCCAGTCATTTAATTAGTACTGATCTTGAGGAATTTCCGACTTTCCCTTAAAAACAAAAACCAAATTTTTTTCTATAAATGCAAAAAATTCCCTTTTTTTTTAAATTTTGATGTTCCTGTAGAAAACTATTTCTTCAACGCATCGGCGGGGTGTTCACCCCACGAGGCAGGGGGGGCCCCAAAAAGGAAAAACGAAATTTTTCCCCTTTTTACTTTTGAAATATATACAGGAAAAGGGGGGGGTTACTGCCCCTTGCTCCGGATTTTAGTCGCCTCTTACAAACCGCATGGTTACGGGGGAAAATTTCTGTTCCATTCCCCATGGATATAGAGGAAATAACAAGAATGTAAAAAAAATAGAAGAAACCAAGGGGGGGTGTGTACATGTATGTATGGTGTGCCCTAAGAGAAGTAACAAGACGTACCTGAAATTTGCATGTTTATGAACAGAAAAAAGACCCAGCAATCCTAATAGTAAAACAATTACGGGGTTTCGTTTTACATCATTTGGGCAGGACGATAGTACCCCCTGGGGGCTGCTTTTTAACAACCTATACCTAAAGTAAATATTTCCTTTTAGTATTGTGGAAAAATGCAATGAATTGTTGGTGCATTTTTATTACTGCATTTTTAAAAACAAACCTACGCCCCCTGGAAAGGGGGAGTTAAAGCAAAACCAATCGGGGAGTGGAGATCATTCAGGAAATAAAGAACTGCTCCCATGACCCTGTGGATTAAAAGAGGGGAAAAGGAAATGTTCGGGACAGAGAACAAAGTCTGTGAATGACAGGTATTTTGTAGGCACAATATAGGGTCCTAAATATTGGAAAAAGATGCCAGCAACCTCAAATGGAGAGAGACATATCAATTCTGAAGACAACAGGAAGATAGGAGAAAGTAAAGTAAATTAGATTTTTCACGGAAAATAAAGAATGCAGAAATGACAAAAAAAAAGAAGGGCTCGGGAAAACCCATCCCTCAGATTTAAAAAGATAAAAACCAGTCTGCAGGCTAGTGGCACCTACATAAAAGCGACCTTAAATATTTTAAAGGGATAATGATACTTTACTTTTGCAAAATTGCCACCCCCTTTAAACACCCTGTTGGAGAGGAAGTTGGGGACCCGTGGCCAGGCCCCAGAGGATATCAAAAGGGTCAGGGGCTAGGAAAAAACAAGAACCAAAAGAAAAGGTACAGAAAAGTCCAAAGGCACGAGGGAAAGGGCCCCCCCTAAAAGGGGGCCAGCAGGGGAAACCTATAGTAGAAGAATCAGTGTCTGCTGTGAACACCCAAAAAGGTGCATTATGCTACAAGTCCTGTGAGCAGGGAATATTAAAAGGGTGTTACGTCAGAAAGTTGCAAGAACAAGTCAAATGTAGATATTAAGAATCTCCTAAAATAGTCAGGTGAGATATACATTTAGTCAACAGAAAAAAATTTAATCTCTCATGAAAATTTAATTGTTGATATTCAAAATCGTGTGTTCAGTTGGTTTTTCTGGGGTCTATTGCAGTTTGTGGCACCACAAAATCATTAAAAGACTGGTAGGACAAAAAAGGTCTTGGGTGAATGCAAAGAGGGTGGCATGGGGACTAATGAACATACCCGGTTAGGGGAGGAAAATAATGTAGGTCTTGGTCTCCAACAAATAAAAAGGAAAAAAATTCATATTATAAAAACCAAAAAATTTGCTATTCATAAAAAAGTCAAATTGGGGAGGGTTGGAAGAAATGAATGTTTTCAGATACTTGGGGGGTTGAGGTCGGCGGGTGGATTTATGAAAGATGAGGGGTTAAACATAGAATTGAGAGGGAAAAAAGGTGAGTGGTGCATTGAGGTATTATGGAGTCAAAAAAAGTTATCTATGGAGGCAAAAAAGGGAAATGTATGGAAGTTTTATAGTACCAACATCTTATATGGGGGTGAGCTTGGGTGGGGAAATGCCCAAGGAGACGGTTTGGAGGGAGTGGAGATGTCCTGTTTAAGGGGATGTGTGGTGTAAATATTATCAGAAAATTTGGGTGTGGAATTAGGAAAAGGTGTGGAGTTAAAAAAAAATATTAGTCAGAGGGCAGAAGAGGGGGGTTTTTGAGGTGGTTTGGTCATTTTGAAGAATGGATCAAAGTAGAATGACATGGAAAAATAAAATCTTTTGGGGAAGGAAGGCGGGGGAGGGGTGTCCTCGAAAGGGTTGGGGAGAGGGGGTAAAGGAGGTTTGTGGGGGGGGGGCTTGGATTCCCGCAAGCGTGGTGAGGTGTTAGATAGGAGTGAAGGGACGAATGGGACTTGGGACCTGCGATCTGTTGGGGTGTGAGCAGGGGAATATTTTGTGAAAGGATTTGGAAAACCCGGTTTTTTCTATGTCGGACTTTTGGTCCGGAAATGGGAAGTACAATGCCTGCACTTTAAAGGAGGGTTTTGGGATATTGGCAGTTGGAGGGATATTTTGTGTATCTTTATATTGTATGCTTCTAAAGTTGTATTCTGAGCATCTCTGCAAAAAGTGATAATGTGTGAGTGGGGTTGAATGATGATGAAAGTATTTTCTTTTGGGGATTTCTTTCTTTTTTGGGTTTCACCCTCCCTGGTGGGAGATGGCCAACTTGTTGAAAAAAAAAAAAAAAAAAAAAAAGAGTCAACTTTTAACAACTTTCATATGAAAAAATTTTACCTCATCAGGTTTATAAAAAAGTTGAAGGACTAAATCAAATCTTGAAGAAGGCACTGTTCATCTTGAGATTTCTGAGACTGTCTTGGTTTGTTATAGGACCCCCACAGGGTTGGCAGCAGCAAAGTATGGAGGTTCTGGCTGGAAGTGAAACACAATTTCCTGCCTTTGGCTAACTAATGCTCTGTGCTCCATGGCTTTAGCAGTGCCTAAATAAAACAATGTTGCACCCTTAATAAAGTTTTCAACATTCATATTTAAGTTATGATGAAAAATGTGGCCAACACAAAGTATATTATAAATAGAGTACTGTAATAAAAGAAATAACAGAGACTGGCTTTATTTTTACTATTATTAAGTGTGCAGTATTACTAAATGAAAGATGAAAACTGAATTTTTGAAGGGCACAAAAACTGCACAAGTAAGTACTCCTAACTGAAAAAATTACCACTGCATTGAAGCTTTGTGTGTGTGAATGAGACCTTTTTAAATGTAAATACTTAACTGAAGAGAAAATTTAACAATATCTCGGATAACATTTTTTTATTATTATCTGGAGAACTTTGGTACAAGGAGTTTTACTGTATGCAACTTTCACAACCCAGTGACAAACTTTTTGCTTCTCTGGTATTTAAAAGCTTTTAAAATATTCCTTTCACTATTTACCCCAAATCTCCTAGAGTTAACAAAGATATGGTTTGTTTGCAATCGTGTCATTACGATTTCGTGAGTCAGATATATTATCAATATTTGTGACAATGATTCACGGGCTCATGCCTTTTTTTACCACCTTCATACATTCCTTTATTCTCCCTTAAACTGGGCACTCAGATTTTGACTATGTTTATGATTCACAGTTTTTAATTGTTGTTCACTCTAGAACTTCAATAATTCTTATAACTGTCTCAAACATTAATCCCCTGTCTTATTATAAACCTTGCAAATATATTTGTTTTTTCAACACACCGGCTACATCTCACCAAGGCAGATACATGTACATGCCCAAAAAGATGTTATACATATTACCAATGGTTACTAAAAGTTGTTAGTAACCGGTTTCCCTGAATCCCTTCACTAAATATTACCCCGCTCACACTCCAACAGATGTCAGGTCCCAAATACCATTCACTCCTATTGAACACGCTCATGCACGCCTGCTGGAAGTCCAAGCCCCTCGCCCACAAAACCTCCCTTACCCCTTCCTTCCCAAACCTTTTCGAGGGGCGACACCTACCCCCCCCTTCCTTCCCCTACAGATTTATACGCTCTCCCATGTCATTCTACTTTGATCATTCTCTCTAAATGACCAAACCACCTCAACAAGCCCTCTGACTAATACTTTTATTAACTCCACACCTTCTCCGAATTTTCTGCATAATATTTACACCACACATTATTATTATAGTTTTCTGGGTGGCAACAGATGGTGCATGTAGTGTTTTTTCTCACAGCTAACCCATATTTTGAAAACTTTTTGGGTTTCCCTTTTTTACCACATAAAAATCATAACTTGATAAGGGTTTAGGTTTTGGACTAAATGAAAATTTGTAATGTTCCCTTCTTCAATTTGTGTTATTTTTGTCTTTAAGTACAGTGCGGACTTTTAAACCCCCCTCTTTTTCTCTCTCAACACATATTCACAAATATTTTTTCCCTAAAGGTTTTTTTTCCCATCAAAAATACTGGGTTTTTAAGAGGTCTTGTTCCTGACTTTCAAGGGAAAAGCCCCTTTACGGTTTTCCTCTATTTTGCCACTGTGTGTGCCTTTCACATGTTCAGATAAGAGACATTTCCAATTCTATTTTGAAAAGGCAAAAAACAACTGTTGGGAAATTTACTTTTAAGATTTTATGACTCCCTTAGATACTTCAAAAGGATTTGACAAAAACAAAATCCCAAATGCTGTTCTAACCATCACCACCTTTCCTCCCTTCCTTTTTCCCCTTACCCCCTATTTTTTTACTACCCCCCCCGAAATAAAAGGGAACCCAGCAACCACATTTTAAATTTATTATGTTAAATACTAAACATTTTTTAAAAATACTTAAAGCTCCAAAATTTTTTGAAATAGTCCCATTTAAATGATTATAGTTGCGAATTATATTAAAAAAGAAGTGCAAAGATATGGGGTCATTTCAAAAAAGACTCTAAACCCATTTTAAGATACAATGCTAAGCATAAAAAAATTTTTAATTTTAATCAGAAAATTTTAAAGGTCTTTAAGCCAAAATTTCTACTGATATCAATGCACTCACAAAAAAAAAATTGGTTTTAAAGGAAAATTTACAAAAACTGTGACCAGTGGGATCAAATTTTTGGGTGGCCAGTGGACAAAGGTTTTTTTGAGGAAAAAAATTCTGGGTTTTTCCCCGGAGGGGCTAAATATCTTGGGTTTCCCAACCCCTGGCTAGTCACAGTATTATTTGCCCAAACCGAAAAATGTAATATAAATTTTTCAAATTTTATCAATCAGTTAAGTCTTAAAATATACAGTCCAGTAAAATTTAAATTAGTACTGTCTTGGGGTATATTTCCTGACTTTCCCTTTAAAAACCTAAAAACCAATTTTTCAAATAAATGAAAAAAATTCTTTTTTTTAAAATTTTTGATTTTTCCTGTAAAAAAATATTTTTTTAAAAAGGGCACCCGGCGGGGTGTTAAATCCCCCCGGGGCGGGGGGGCCCCAAAAAGGGAAAAAAAAAAAAAAACGAAAGTTTCCCCTTTTTTAAAATTTAGAAATATTATAAGGAAAAGGGGGGGGGGTTACTACCCCCCTTGCCCCCGGGATTTTAGTCGCCTCTTACAACCGCTTGGTTACGGGGGAAAGGGAATTCGTTCCATTCCCCCATGGATATAGAGGAAAAAAAACAAGAATAGTAAGAAAAATAGAAAAAAACCCAAAAGGGGTGTTACAGGAAATGTATGGTGTGACCTAAGTAGAAGTAACAAGACGTACCGGGAAATCTTGCATGTTTATGAGACAAAAAAAGGGGACACCAGCAATCCTAATCATGTAAAAACAATTACGGGTTTTCCCGTTTTCCCAACTCATTGGGGCCGGGACGTTAGTCCCTCCCCCTGGGGGCCCCCTGCTGTTCCCCCAACCTATACCTAGAAAAAAACTATTTCCATTTTAGTATTTTTGGAAAAATGCAATAAATTGTTGGGGGAAATTTTTTAAAACTGCATTTTTAACAAACTCTCGCTCCCTGGGGAAAGTGGGGGTTCAAGCACAACCAAGTCGGGGAGGGGGGAGAGTCATTCGGGAAAATTTTAAAAAAACTGCCTCCCAGGGACCCTTTGGTGGTTTTTAAAAAATGGGGGGAAAGGAAATGTATTGGACAGAGAAAAAGGGTTGTAAAATGACAGGTTTATTGTAGGACAATAAAAGGGTCCTAAATATTGGGGGGAAAAGATGCCAGAAAACCTCAAATGGAGGAGGACAAAATAAATTTTCTGAAGACAAAACAGGAAGTTAGGGAGAAAGTCAAGAAAAATTAGATCATTAAACGGAATGAGAATGAGAAATTGACAGGGAAAAAGAAGGGCTCAGGAAACCATCCCTCAGATTTTAAAGAGGGAAAACCAGTCTGCAGGTAGGGAACCTACAAAAAAATCGCCCTTCAATATCTTTAAAGGGGGTTTACTTAAATCACTGTTATTTTTGGCAAAATTGCCCCATTAAAACACCCTGTTGTGAGATGGAAGGTTGGGGACCTGGGGGCCAGGCCCCAGGGGGATATTCAAAGGGGGGGCCCAGGAGCTAGGGGAAAAAAAAGACCCAAAAGAACCCAAAAAAAAAAATTTTGGTTTTTACCAAGAAGAGCCCCAAAGGACAGGGGAAAGGGCCCCCCTCCCTAAGGGGGGCCCCAGCGGGAAAACCCTTTATGTAGAAGAATCAGTTTTTCTGCTGTGAAAATCAACAAGGTGAAATTATGTTTAAAAATTTCCTTGTGAGAGGGAATTTTAAAATTGGGTGTTACGCTCAGAAAAAGTTGAAAGGAAAAAAGTCAAATTTTGAAAATTAAGATATTTTTAAAGTAGCTCAGGTGAGAAAACATTTAGTCAACAGAAAAATTAATCTCTCATAAAATTTTAAAATTTTGTTGATATTACAAAATCAGTGATGATTCAGTTTGGGTTTTTGGAAAGGGGTTTCTCCCTTGCAGTTTGTGGCACCCCCCACTTTTTTTAAAAAGGGGATGGTGAGGACAAAAACCCAAAAAGGCCCCCCCTTGGAGTGAAGCAAAAGAGGCGGGCATGGGCACTAATAGAAAAAAAATTCCCAAAGGATTGGGTGGGGTTTTTAAAATTTAATGTGGGGTTTATGGTCTCCAACAAAATAAAAGGAAACTTCGTATTTCCCCCCCCCCCAAATTAATTTGCTATTCATAAAAAGAGTAAAATTTGGGGAGGAGTATGGAAAAAAGTGAATTTTTTTCAGATATTTGGGGGAGTTGACGGTCGGGGGGTTTGGGATTTATAAAAGGATGGGGTTAAATCATAGAATTGATGAGGGAAAAAAGGGAGTGGTGCTTGAGGTATATTTAAAGCCCCAAAAAATGTTATCTATGGAGGCAAAAAGGGGAATGTAGGGAATTTTATAGTAGTACCAACACCTTTATGGGGTAAAACCCTTTGGGTGGTAAAATGCAGCAGCAAGGAGAACGGTTTGGAAGGCAGTGGAGATGTCCCTGTTTAAGGGCATGTTGGGGTTTTTGAAAAAATTATTTTTTGCAAAAAAATTCGGGTGTGGAATTTTGGGAAAAGGTGGGGAAAAAAAAGTTAAAAAAAGTTTTAAAAGCCCCGGGAAGGGCAGAAGGGGTTTTTTGTTGAGGGGGGGTTTTTGGTTTTCATTTTAGAAAAATTTTGGGGTTTTTCCAAAAATTTAAAGAATTGACAGGGAAAAGAATATAAATTTTAATTAGGGGGGAAGGGGGGAAGGGGGGGCCCGGGGTTTTAGGGGGGGTGGTTTTTTTTTTTCGAAAAAGGGGTTGGGAAAAAGAAAAAAGGGGGTTTTTTAAAGGGAGGGGTTTGGGGGGTGGGGGAGGGGGTTTTGGGCCCCTACAATTGGGGACCTTTCCAGCAAGGGGCCTTTTTTTTTTTTTGGGGGCCCGGGGGTAAAAAGCCTTTTTTTTTGGTTTGGGGGAAATAAGGGAAAGGGGTTTGGGAATTTTGGAGGGGGGGAATTTTTTAATTTTTTTTTTTGGTTTTTTTGGACCTGGAAAGGGGGGGGTTTTTTTTTTCTTTTTTTTTTTTGGGAGTGGTGGGGGGGCCAAAAAGGGTAAATTTAAATTTAAAATTTTTTTTGAAAAAGGAAAAATTCCCGGAAAACCGGTTATTTTTCCCATAATTTATTTTTCCCCGGGGACCTTGGGGGTTCCGGGGGAAAAAATTTGGGAAAATTTTTTACCAATCCCTTTTGGCCCCTTTAAAAGGGGGGTTGGGATATTTGGCGGTTTGGAGGGTTTTTTTTTTTGGGTTTTGTGTATTCTTTATATTTTTTTGGTATGCTTTTCTAAAATTGTTGTTATTCTTAAAAAAGGGCATCTTCGGGGCCAAAAAAAACCCAGGGGGAAAAAAAAAAATTTTTTTTTTGTTTGAGTGTTTTTGTTTTTTTTGGAATTTTTTTGGTTTTTTTGGAATAAAAAAAGTAATTTTTCTTTTTTTTTGGGGGGATTTTCCCTTTTTTTGGGTAAAACCCGCCTGGGGGGAGGGGAATTTTTAAAAAAAAAAAAAAAAAATGGGATTTTCCAAACTTTAAACTTTATTTTTGGAAAATTTTAAAATTAAATTTTTAAAAAAAAGGGAAAAAAAAAGGGGGCCTTAAATCAAAAAAAAATTTTTTTAGGAAGGAATTTTCTTTTTTTGGTTTTCTGGGCCCCTATTCTTTTTTTTGGGGAAAATCCCCCCAAGGGTTGGAAAAGAAAAGCAGTAGGGAAAGGTTTTTCTTGGTGGGAAGTAAAAAAAACAAAAATTTTTTTTTTTTTTGGCTAACTAAATTGGCCGTTTGGGGCCCAAAATGGGCTTCCCCGTCCCTAAAAAAAACAATTTGAAATTTTAAATTTTAAATTTTTTCAAAATTTCAAACTTTGGTTTTTTATGAGGGGAAAAATTTTCCCAAACCCCCCCCCCCCAAAAAATTTTTTTTTTAAATTTTGGCCGAATTGGGGGAAATTTTCGGAAGGGCCCTTTAACCCCAAATTAAAGTGTGCAGTTTACTAAATAAAAGTTGAAAATTAAATTTTTTGAAGGGCCAAAAAACGGGCAAAAGGGTTAATTTTAAACTGAAAAAATTACCACTGCTACGTGAAGCTTTGTGTGTGTGAATGAGCCTTTTTTAAATGAAAAAATACTTAACAAAGAGAAAATTTAAAAATATCTCGGATAACATTTTTTTATTTTATTGGAAAATTTTGGGTTTCAAGGATTTTTACTGTAAAAAAACTTTCAAAACCCCAGGGGACAAATTTTTTTTTTTCTCTGGTTTTTTAAAAGCTTTTTAAAATATTCCTTTCACTATTTACCCCAAATCTCCTAGAGTTAACAATGATAAAGGGGGGTTTTTTTCAAAACGTGTCTTACGATTTCGTGAGTAGATATATTATCAATAATTTTTGACAATGATTCACGGGCCTGCCTTTATTACCACCTTCTACATTCCTTTATTTCCTTAAATGGGCCCCCTTTAGATTTTTTTTACTTTG
Organism: Cherax quadricarinatus; assembly: GCF_026875155.1. Taxonomy (NCBI): domain Eukaryota; kingdom Metazoa; phylum Arthropoda; class Malacostraca; order Decapoda; family Parastacidae; genus Cherax; species Cherax quadricarinatus. Next base: position 7,584,056 of record NC_069491.1, read on the forward strand.
TTTATGAATTCACCCGTTTTTAATTGTTGTTTTTTTTAAACCCCCTGAACTTCAAAAATTCCCTTTTAACCCGTCTCAAAATTAAACCCCGTTTATTATAAACCTTGCAAATATATTTGTTTTTTCAACACACCGGCTAATCTCACCCAAGGGAAAATACTGTACATGCCCAAAAAGTTTTTATACTATTACCCAAAGGTTACTTAAAAATTTTTGTAAAACCCGGTTTTTCCCCGAATCCCTTACTAAATAATTTCCCCGTCAACCCCTCCAAAAAGAAACGTCAGGTCCCAAAAAACCATTCCTCCCATTGACAAGGGTTTATTTCCCCGCCCGCTGGGGGAAGGGGCCAAGCCCCGCCCACAAAAAACCCCCCCTTACCCCTTCCTTCCAACCTTTTCGAGGACGCCCTACCCCCCCTTCCTTCCCCTACAGATTTATTTCGCTCCCCATGTCATTTTACCCTTTTATCCATTCTCTCTAAAAGAAACCAAAACCCCCTCAAAAAAGCCCTCGGGCTAATACTTTTATTAAAATCCACACCTTCTCCGAAAATTTTTTGCATAATATTTCCCCCCACATTATTATTTTAGTTTTCTGGGTGGCAAAAAGATGGGGGCATGTAGTGTTTTGATGACCCTTTTTCTGTTTATTCTCGGTAATTGGTGGTGATCCCCCCTTAAATTTTGTTGATTTTTAGAATATTTTGTTAACAAAAACCCAGCTAAAAACTATGGTTAATAAACTTTAAAAATCACTTTTCAATTGCTATGGATATCAACAAGTTAATTGAGGGTTTTTAAGTGAATTAACAAAAAAGCTAAAAAAAGCATTCTTTTTTTGCAAAAAAGACCTAATGAAATTTTTTTTTGATGCATTTAAAAATTGCCCCGGAAAAAACAAAAACACATTTACAAACCTTCACTTAGTAAAAAAAATTTAAAAAGTTGCCATGAATAAAGTGTCATAGCAGTAGGCCACACCTGAAAATCCTTTTGCCTTCAGCTTAAAATACCCAGATGGGCTTCCCTTTTTAAAACCAAAAAATCCACTATGAAAACCCCCCCAGGTTTTTAAACCCGATAACCCCCAAAATTCCAGACCTTTGGATTAGCTCTACAGTTTCATTAAAAATTTTTACAATTTTTCAAAAATTGGGAGTGGTAGTACAAAACATTTTTTTGTAAATTTCAGTAAATTTAAAAAAACCTTTTTTCATTTATATTAAAGTTTTAAATTTAAAAATTTTCAGGGAGGCCCCTGGTGAATTTAAAGGTTTTAAATTTTTGGGAAATTTTTATGTGACCCCTGTTCAATTTCCCGCCCAAAAACAATATACTAAACAAGGTGTTGGAGCCAGAAAAAACAAATGTTGTAAACCCGTATTGGGGATAAAAATTGGGTTTATAAAGGAAAAAAATGTATCCCGCAAAAAGTGAGTAAAAGAGGAAAAAAAGAGTCACAGAAAATAAAAAAAAAAATACCCTTTTCAAGACTACCAAAACCAACCCGCTGAAACTCCATTCAAGAAACCAATTGTCTTTAAAATATCCACCCTTTTTTGGGAAAAAAGGATGTGGGGTTTTTTTGGCAGGCACCCTGTTGGATGGGGGTGGCACTCCTCCCAGAAAAGAGGCCTCTACCCCTAGGCACAAAAACCCCAAAAACCCCCCCCACCATGTTTAAAATGACCCCGTGTCAAGGAAAAAAAAAAGAAAGGTTCAGACCCAAATGATACTATTAAGTCAATGAAATGTTTAATAACAAAGTTTGATGGAATTTGACACTTCAAAAACTTTAAGACTCCCAATTTAAATATACGGGTATTACCCGAAGCTGGTGTCCTGTGTAAGCCCTTTGTGCAAAATTTTTTAACTTACAATTTAAACAGTGAACTGCCTTTCAAAATTTGGAAAAAGTAACCTAACTTTAAAAAAGGGAAAAGGGGATTAGGCCCCTAAATTGAGACCAGTTTTCATAATGAGGTACCATTTTCAAAAATATTTGTTCATCTCTTTTAAAAATGTACAAGCTAAGTTCCTAAAAGGGTCCCCATTCCCGTCATAATTTTCAAATATATATACTAAATTTGTCTTTATAATGTTTTATTTTATGTGTTTCAGGGGGCCCTTCTTTAAAAAAAGTTTCTTTTACCTCTTTTAAATTTCTGACATTTTAAAAGAATGTCCCGAAAAAAGGAGAAAAAATTTGGGGGGGGGAAATTCTATGGTGGGGTTTTTAATTAAAAAAACTATGTACCCAGGCAAAAAAAAATAGGCTCCCAAAAATGTGACTGATCAAAATTATTCATGGAGCTCTCTCTCTAAAACATAGGTAAAACCAAAAACACAAATTTGGGGGCACTTGTAGTGAAAAAGACGGGAAGAAAGATTTTGTTTCAGTACCCAAAAACATAAAAAATTTTGCACAGGGAAAACCAATGTTGGGTTCAGGAATAGGGAAAAAATAAAGTCTTAAAACCACATTCAGAAAATACATTTTCTACTCAAAAAAAAAAAAAAAAAAAGCAACAGAAATGATTGGGCCCTTTTTTAATGTACAAAGAACAGAGTTCAAATTATTCTTTTTAAACCCACCCGTGCCCGATTTTCTCATTTTATCAAATTATCAATGCAAAACGCTCCCCGGTCAGCCAAAACCCGGGCCCTCCCTCTAGGGCGTAATCTCCTGAGCCTCCTTCCCCACAAAGAGTCACTGTCAAGCCCGATGTTGTGGTTGTGTTTCCACAAACATACCACTCCTAAAAAAAAGGGAAAAATTTAAAATCTTGTAAAAAACAAGTGTTGGGCATTTGTTTATTTTTTCCAAATTTACGATATTGTCCTTTTTTTTTTTTTGTTTTGAAACAGTGGGCCCCCGGTTTTAAAAAAACTTTTTTCATTCCAGTAGTTTGTTCAGGGGCCAGTACTGACCCAATTTTTTCCCATAGGGGAATTTCCGTGAAGTGATTAGTTTCCCTTTCAGGGCCCCCAAACATACAGTACAAAACGCACTTACATTTAAAAAACTTACTTTAAATTTGGTTTGCATTTGGAGGGATCGTTTTAAAGGGGGGGTTTTTCCCGTATATTTAAAGAGGAAGTCTGGGTTTAAAAGAACTTTGGGGATAATTTAAAAAAAAATGGATTCTCAAAAAACTGTAAAACGAAGCACTGTAAAGGGAGGGGGTGCCCGGTTTCTCTCTTCCTTTAAGTGTGAATAAACCCTATTCTATAGTATTTTTTGCTGCTTCATTTTTTGTCCTTTTTAAAATACTGTACTAAAATTAAAAAAGGAAAAAAGTTTTATGTTGTTTTAAAAAGCTTACAACTGCTGGTGGATCAGTTTATTAGAAGGTAGCTTTTAATCTTTTGAATTTAAAAAGCCCCCTTTACTGGCACTGAGGCTCCCCCTTTTAACCCCCTTTCAGGGTTTCGGCCGTACTAGTAGGTTACCCCCACGGGATTTTTTACGTACTAGTACATCCCAAATTCTAGCGCCCCCAAATTTAGCGGGGGAGAAAGCTGGTAGGCCCCACTTTTGAAAGAATGGGTCTATTTTGGTAGTGTTTCACCGTATGAAAAAAAAACCCGCAAACAACAGTGTGTAATGGAAAAAAAAAAAAACTTTGACCCTTTTTTTTGGATTAAAAAAAGCGACTTTGCACTGTATTTTCGGGTTTGGTATTTATTGTTGTATTCTAGTTTTCCTGGTCTCATTCTATAGAAGGAAGAATATTTTAAAAAATTAAGATGATTTTGCTGATTTTACAAGGAAAAAGTACCCTTTAAATTGAGCTCAAAGCAGCAGAAATGTTGATTTTTTCCAAAGGGTTAAAAAGAAAAAAACATGCCCCAAGGGGTCCGTACACATCAACTGGCGGAAATCTAAATTCTTTCACAAGGGGGCTGATATTTTTTATAACCCTTTTTTAAATAATTCAGTTTCTGATTAAAAGTAAATCTTCCATTTTTTTTGAGAATAAAAAAATTTAAAGTGGAAAAAATAAAAGAATGTAAGGGGGCATGGGACGTGATAATGAACAAGGGGAAAAGTTATTTTTGTGGGCAGGAATTTTCTTTTTGTTTTTTCTGGACCCTATTTGGGAAAAATTTGGGTCTTTTTAAATTTGCGTGAAATTGGCCCAAAAATTTCTAAAAATTTTGACCCCTGTTTTGGATAGGTTTAAATTGGTAAATTTGGGGGGTTTTTCTGCACTCATTCAATAGAAAAAATGGATTTCTAGCGAAATATTCATGATTTCTGTCGACTAGTACAGTGGAATTGGCCAAAAAATAGGGCTCAAAGTGGGCAAAATCCCCAAATTTGCATAAACATCGTCAAGACCGCAAACTTCGCGAGAGCATAATTCCGTAAGTCTTCCATCAAATTTCATCTTTTGGTGTCATTATGATTGGGAAAAGATTATCTATTTTTCATAATTTTTTTTTTTTTTTTAAATTTGGGTGACTCTGAGAGGGCCTGTCCACCCTGAAAGGGTTAAAAAGAACTAAGAGTTATTATAAATCTCTTACAACGGAGTTATACTCAGTGATGAGAGAAAATATAACAGAGGGGAAATTTTAACATCAGAATGCTGGTCACAGCATTTTACACTAATCTGAAAACCTGTTTAGTACATGGATTTAGGAAAAAGTGGGTTAATATAATTTAAATTAATAGTTATCATTCTACGTGTGGCAGTGGCATATTATTTTTATCTAGCAGAGAGAGACTGTAGATCCAATGCTACATATTCAAGGGATAGATTTTCAAGTGACAAATGCTCCTGTTGGACAAGATTCAAGTTTTGGATGCCTACTACACCAGTATACAAATAACCGCGCATAGGAGAATGAAACTTATGATGACATTTCAGTCTGACTTGGACTATTAACTAATTACTTGACTAGTTAATAGTCCAAGTCAGACCAAAACATCCTCGTAAGTTCATTCTCTTATCTGCAGATTATTTTTGTATTGTTCCAGTCACAGTATGTGCCCTTTTAATTTTTAACTACACCAGGATTAAATTCAGAGACATAAATAACAAAAATGAAGAGACTAATTTTATAAGAAGAATTTCGTAGACCTAGGTAGTAGGTTGGTAGACAGCAACCGCCCAGGGAGGTACTACTGTCCTGCCAAGTGAGTGTAAAAAACGAAAGCCTGTAATTGTTCTACATGATGGTAGGATTGCTGGTGTCCCATTTTTTGTCTCATAAACATTGCAAGGTTTCAGGTACGTCTTGTACTTCTACTTACACTTAAAGGGACACTACAATGCATTTTACAAGCATATTATATATATACACCCCTTGGGTTTTCTTCTATTTTTTTACTAGTTCTTTTTCTTGTTTATTTCCTCTTATCTCCCTGGGGAAGGGACGAAGTGGG
>NC_069491.1:7589952-7852452 GCF_026875155.1 Cherax quadricarinatus
CAATTTGAAACCAAGGTACTGATTAAAAACAGGGCCCCTATTATCTTTAACCTTGCACCTGGTTCGCTGGTCGGGGGGAAAGCCTTTATGAAAGTGTGAATACGCAATAAATATAAAATACTTGGAGCATGCCACGCACTGTAAAGTGGGGCTGCCTGTATTTTCCCTATCAGCAATGCTTTAGTGAGCAACTGATACCTGGCTCTTAATTTATAATTCCTAAGATTATTAAATGTTCATACTTTACATCTCAATGTAATGCTGATCAAGGACACAATGCTATGGTAATTTTAATTTGGATAACAATAGTCTTGATAATGAACTTTAATGGTTACTAAATGAAGATATTAAAAATCATAAGTATTGCATTACTGAATGAAAATTAAGTGATCTAAAGTAAATCAACTTAGCTTAGCTTTAATACTTCTAATAATATTCACTAGGAGCACCTTACCTGAATAGCATAATAATCCTTAATGCTGAACTCAATGCCAACTGCTGATGCAGAATCATTGCCACCCTTGCAGTTAGTGACTGATGAAGCATCTATATATAACTGAAACATGCACTTGTCACCTTTGTTTCCTCGACCCTCTTGACTCTGGCTTACCTGAATAACGTAAGAAAATTGAATTTATCAATCATATATATTTATTTTGTAGGTAGTAGGCTGGTAGACAGCAACTGCCCAGGGAGGTACTACCATCCTGCCAAGTGAGTGTAACTGTTTTACATGATGGTAGGATTCCTGGTTTCTTTTTTGTCTCATAAATATGCAAGATTTCAGTTAGTCTTGTTACTTCTACTTACACTTAGGTTACACTACGCATACATATACACACCCCTTTGGGTTTTCTTCTATTTTCCTACTAGTTCTTGTGTATATCCTCTTATCTCCATGGGGAAGTGGAACAGAATTCTTCCTCTGTAAGCCATGCATGTTGTAAGAGGCAACTAACATGCTGGGAGCAAGGGGCTAGTAACCCCTTCTCCTGTATACATTACTAAAGTTAAAAAGAGGAACTTTCTTTTTTCTTTTTGGGCCACCTGCCTTGGTGGCATATAGCTGGTGTGTTGAAAGAAGAAGATAAATTTATTTCCCTTACAAAACTAAAATTTGTCAACCATCTACATTTCCTCTTACAAGCAAATTAAGCTGTATCAAGTACTGTTAACCTCTAATATTTATGAGCATCTTGAACTTGTATGGAGAGTTAAAGATGAACAAATTAATTTTAATTGCTAAACTATCTCACTGTCATTCAATATCAATATTTGACAGATCTGAGGCCCCCAGTTTTGTTAATCTTTCTCATGGACCTTCCATTGAACACAATCTTGAATCCCCCTCCAAATACCATATAAAACTTCATTCTCTTGAATATGGTGCACTGACTAACCTTCATGGCATTCACCTTATTCTCTTAATGTTAATACTCTCTGCTTGCTGCTCAATACTCATTCTCTCACATGAACTGCTTCCCGAAGCCCTTGTTAAAGCATTACTTGTGTTAAGATGCTAGCTGGAGGTGATCCAAGAAATTGAGATTACCAACCCCTTCCTTGGCTCAAACTTTATTAACCCCTACTTCCAAGGCACCTGTATGATTTTTACAGGTTTAGAGGTTCCATATGATAATAAGAGCAATAATAGTACTGGAGGAAACTTTTCAAAGAAAACTGAACACATGCAGATATCACTGCTTAGCAATCAGGTGCACCATATTTTGGTTTTGGTACAATAGAATTTTTTGCATTTTTTGTTTACTATGTAATAAGGGTAATCAGCACCTGGCCATGACCAGTTTGTGATAACCTTTTCTTTGGGCTCTGTAATTCTGGGTACATATTGACGAGAATTTGAATTGAAGTATTTAAACACATGTAAAGAGTACTCTCTCACATGCTCATCCAAATAAGACCTTGACCACTGATATATTGTAGAAGTTGTGACATGAAACCAGTCAACTGTCAGGTATAAGGGCATAAATTGAAGAAAAACTGCCAAAAAAAAAAAATTGCAATGACATACTTGACAAACACCCAATGCAAATATCGTACTTATGCATGAGTATCCTTGTTGCACTCAAGTGCCACTTGCAACTAAGCATGGCTTCACTGTGTACATCTTAAGTAAAAGATAAGTAGAACATTATAAACTCATGAACAAATCTGTCTACATCAAATACAAATACAAATAATTAATTTCTTTTCTGCAGTATACAGATAATGTAGTTTCATGCAATAAAATATTGTTAGGCACAAAAGAAAGCCACTAGCATGTGGTGCATTACAGGCAGTTAACATTGTGCTCACCAGCACTCAAACCTAGCAATGGTACCATTAGAGAGATGTCACTTATAAAGTTCTCAACCTAGTCTGGTATCTGAAGTTAGTTCTGGGACAATTTTCTTCCCCCAGCTTGGACTCTTTTTCTGGTTCAGTTATCTTACTTATGGCAGATCTTACTCTCAAAGATTGTGGGACTTATGCCAAAATTGCTATCTTTTTGCACAGAAAAGAAGGCAGCATTTTCAATATGTATACAAAACATTTCTAACTTATAAACAACTTGCAGTCTTGGTTACTCAACTTACAAACAAGTTGCATACCTGGTTACTCAACTTACAAATCGAATGTTTGTATAGAAAACAACACAAAGGTCAGTCGTTTCACAAATATTCACACTACTGTTTGACAGCTATAAAATCTTAATTGTTTCCTAAGTGCCATGTCTGTAGGTAAAGTAAAAGGACACAAGTGCAACTAATGTGACATTTATTGTGGCAACGTTTCACTCTCCAGAAGCTTTATCAAGCCATTACAAACAATACATGGACACAGAGGGTATATAAAGGCTCAGAGTGAGGTGCAATACTAGTGAGGTACCATTTCGATGTTCACTAGTGGTAGTAGTAGTAGTGACAAAAGTAATACAATATGGTAGAGCAATTAATTCGTACATGAGTAAAAGCTATTACTTGGGTAACGTAAAAATAGGTTGGACAAATATAGACTGGAAAGAGGCAGCTTGTTTCAGTGTTCACTCTCTGTAATGTGCTTTGTGTAGTATAACAGGAGAGACTATGTGATGGGAGGGTTTACTGTTTTCAGGAGGATTCTTGCTAAGACTTCGGAGATGGTGAAGCTGCCGTTGTTTTGTTTAACCCTTTCAGGGTCCGTCCTGTAGATCAACGGCTTTACATTGAGTGTCCAAACCGTAGATCAACGCCAAAATTCTAGCGCCGTCAAATTTAGCGCGAAAACGCTCATAGGTCTACATGTGAGAGAACGGGTCTGCGTGGTGGGTGTGCGCCATAAACAAAAAATCTAGGCGCCCGCATAGCATTGTGGTAACGCCGGCTCAGTTACCCTTGTTCACCATGCCTCGTCGCAAGTCAGCTCTCACTCCCCGGAAAATTGGGACTCTCCTCTTCCTATCTGATAGTTCTGACACTGATGGATGTGGAAATGAAGACGAATTCTACGGCTTTGATCAGTTAGTGACCGAAAAGAATGACCAGGATATCGATAATAGTGCAGAAAACCCTGACGATCCTCAACCTTCTACCTCTGGTGTGGGCACTCTTGACTCACAGTCGGTTGTTCCTCATCGCTAGAGAAAACTAATATTTTCACGTGGCCAGGCCTCTGACTTCAGTAATGATGATAGTGACGTGGACTGTGATTTTATTGCGCTCGACGATCAATCGAGTAGTGATAGTCAGGAATCATATTCACCAGTGAAGCGTCGGTATGTTCGCCGCCGCATGCTCTCGGGTAGTGTACCCTATGCTGTGCCCAGGGAACAGAGTACATCCCGGAGTACATCCCGTGGCCCAACACCAGTTTTAGGTAGTGATAGTGAGGATGATGTGGCTACACTTGGCATGGATAGACCACAGGCATCAGTGGATGGTGTTAGTGGTGATGGTAGTGGCACTGCCATGCGTGACTCACGAGGCCACGCTGGGACCCACGCTGCTGACTCGTCAGTTCAAGGACAAAGCGGAGCGCCAGCCACCAGCCCACCACAACCACAACCACCCGCACAACCAGCCTATGATGTCCAGTATCCACCAGCAAACTGTATGTGGGATTGGCAGCAAAATCCCAATTTTGTTCCCAAGCCTCACCACTTTGATGACTCTCAAAGTGGAATTCTACCTACTTGTCCCCTTGGAACCACGGCCAATGAACTGGAATTCTTTGAATTATTCTTTGACCAGCCATTGATGGAAATTATTGTCAGGGAAAGTAATAAGTATTTTGAGTACACCATGGCAAATACGATCTTATCACCACAGTCAAGACTACACAGGTGGAAAGAGACGACTGTTGCAGAAATGTATTTGCTTTTTGCAAAAATAATGCTTATGCCTCACGTCTATAAGCATAATATAAAAGCATACTGGTCCACAGATCGGCTAATTTCTACCCCGGTCTTCAGTGAAATCATACCAGTGAACAGGTTTATCTTACTCTTACGTATGTTGCACTTCTCTGACAAAACCAGGCCTGACAGAAGTGACAGGTTATACAAGATTAGAAATGTTTTCATGTATCTCAAACAAAAGTTCAGCATATACTTTTATCCATTCAAGAATCTTGTAATTGACGAGTCTTTGATTTTGTTCAAAGGTAGACTGTCATTCAAGCAGTATATACCGAGCAAGAGGAAACGCTTTGGTATAAAACTGTTTGTACTCTGTGATTGTGACAGTGGCCTGGTGTTGGATATTGTTGTATACACGGGTAGTAAAACATTGAAAGATACCAAGATGTTATTGGGTATCTCAGGTGACGTAGTGAGAAACATGATGGCACCTTATCTTGGTAAGGGGCATACATTATATACCGATAACTGGTACACAAGCCCATTACTCAGTGATTTCATGCGAGTGAACAAGACAGATGTGTGTGGCACAGTGCGTTCTAATCGTAAACATATGCCCAGGCTCAACGCAGGTGCTCGTGGTGATGACGTGCAGGTGTTTACTGCCAATGACATCATGGCATTACGGTGGCATGACAAACGAGATGTCACATTGTTGACAACCATTCACCGTAATGAAATGCAAGACAGTGGCAAAGTTGATCGAGTGACTAATGAACGTATTCGAAAACCAGTGTCAGTGATTGATTATACACAAAACATGCGCTTGGTTGACAAGTGTGACATGCAGATTGGTTTTGTTGACTGTGTTCGTAAGAGTTACAAGTGGTACATGAAACTTTTCTTCCATCTCATGGACATTTCAATGCTCAATGCATATAATATATACCAAATAAAGACTGGCAACAGACCACCGTATGGTGAATTTTGTTTGTCTGTTGTCAGACAACTCATAATGAAGTACCAGGTAACAACACCTGCTATACAACATGGTCCTCGAATTCCTCAGGATATACCCAAGCGTTTGAGGAGAGAAGGTGATCATTTCATAATACAGCTTCCTTCAACTAAGAAGAAATTTGCTCAGAAGAGATGCATTGTCTGTCCACAAACAAAACGACGGCAACAAAGACGCAAAGACACTCGGTTTATGTGTGAGGAATGTAAGGTGCCTCTGTGCATGGTGCCTTGTTTCAAGGAGTTCCACAAGCTCCAGCAGTTTTAAAACCATGTCCAGTGATTGTAAATATGTAAATATATGATAGAACATTAGTATTATACAATATTTGTGCATGTTTATTGTAATAAACAACAGTGGTAAACAATAATATGATAATAACTTTAGTGCGGTTATTGTGTTCAATACAGTGAGTTTATATATATACATTATATAAAGTATTGGTCTCTCAGGCCTCAAATGTTAGTAGGAATAGAAAAAAATTGGAAAAGAAAAAACAACTAAAACCACAAAATAATGTAATACGCGTATGTGGAATTCGTCGATGTTGGCACTGTATCTCGGTAAGTACTGATCAGATTTTTTTTTTTGTCTTATTACCTTCACAAAAATATGCTCTTTAATTCTGTAAGAAAAAATAATTTTTTTTTTTTTCAAAATTTCTTGGACACTGGAGCACCACTTCAGATTTTGGCCTTGGACCCTGAAAGGGTTAATTGTATTCGAAACAGCGATCAGTGCTGATTCGAAGCACTTGCGTCTGCGGAAATTAGTTTCTTTGATCACTAATTGGTCGTCTCTGAATTTCATGAAATGATTGGTGGAATTTCGGTGTTGTACACAGGCGTTGTACAATTACTCATGTACGAATTAATTGCTCTACCATATTGTATTACTTTTGTCACTACTACTACTACTACCACTAGTGAACATCGAAATGGTACCTCACTAGTATTGCACCTCACTCTGAGCCTTTATATACCCTGTGTCCATGTATTGTTTGTAATGGCTTGATAAAGCTCCTGGAGAGCGAAACGTTGCCACAATAAAATGTCACATTAGTTGCACTTGTGTCCTTTTACTTTACATATTGTCGGTAATTCTATCAACTTTATTACATGTCTGTAAGTGCAGATATATGCAGTTTGAGGCTTTTTAAGTCAAGGACATCCTGCATTGTGAGGTACACTGTTGTTATATTGCTATATTTTTCTACATTTATTAGCATTTATCAATAATTTTGACTGAGTCAAGTTTGTGTGTGTCACTTTCCAGTGAAACACAGTCCTGTGCTCCTCTCTTGCCTCCTGTACATCAATCTTGTTTTAGTTTTCTTTCAACACACCAGTCATATCCTACCAAGGCAAGGTGACTCAAAATGGAAGAAAACCTTAAAAAGCTTTTCTTTTTTTAGATTTAGTAACTTGTATAGGAGAAACGTTACTGGCATTTTGGTCGCCTCTTATGACATGTATGGTTACGGAGGAAAGATTCTTGTTCAATTTCCCATGAAGGTGAAAGGAAATAAGAACAAGAACTATTAAGAAAATAGAAGAAAACTCAGATGGGTGTGTATACATGTACATGCCTGTGTAATGTGACCTAAGACTTAGTAAGCAGAAGTACCAAGATGTACCTGTTATTGTGCGTGTTTAAAGAGACAGAAAGAAGACATCAGCAATCCTACCATTGTGTAAAACAAATACAGGGTTTCCACTTCACATTCACATGGCAGAATGGTAGTACCTCCCTGGGTGGTTGCTGTCTACCAACCTATACCTATAATCAATCTTGGTATCATATGCAAATTAAATGATGGGGTACAAAATATTTTTGCCAAAAATTTACTGATGCAGGTGACAAAGGTAAGCAAGTCCCAAAGTGTTTCCCAATCCTAAATAGATTTAAACTTTAATTCATTCAGATTTCTACTCTGTGCTCCTGGTCTTTATCAGTAATTTCATTCATGAATTTCTGGCTAGTCTTTCAAATTTCACTTATGTTACGGATGTTATTAATTTAGGGATCACTGTTCAAGATGTTCAGTCTAAAACTAGGTATGCTAAACTAAAAATAATACACAACTGGAAAAAGATGTATTATGAAACACAAGAAAGTCAAGAAGTTTACACTGAATATAAGTGTAAGTTTGTAAGATTTATCTGTCATCTTTCATGTTCATAAGGGCAGAGAGAAAAAGAACAGCAGTCCTGCCAGAGAGTAAAAGATTTAACAGGCTTCCATTTCATGTTCCCATGACAGGACAGGAGTTCCTTCCCATATGATTGCTTTCTCAACCTTATACCTGTTGAATGAATGCTTCATACACTGAAGAGAATCACATATGATAAAAATAATAAAAAAGACATTACAACTCTGAAGCTCACCTTGACAATGCCAGTAATGGTGATCATGTCACCTGGGACACATGAGTCAACAAGATCTTCTCTAACTTCACACTCAATTGTGCGAGGAACACGACCTCCTTCTTTCTGTAAAACACAAACTATCAATAACGTAGTCAGATTCTAAAATAAGCTTAATTGCTGTACATTACTTTGTTCAACCCTGAACACAACAATAATATAAAAAGAATATGGCATAGAAATTGACAATAATGAAAAAACAATACAGGTCGGCAATCAGTAATTCGGTTCCATCATCAATCCGGTGCTAATTTCGGCTACCATAATTTCAAATTTCCGGGGTTGCCACTCCAACTGCCGCTACTGTTTGGGAGCAGTTCTACTTGCTGCATAAGTCATTCCAACTTCTTTTTCTCCATTTATTGTTATAACCTGCTCACTTTTAGCCCTAGCCATGGTTCCAATGAATAAAAGAAATGCTTCTCATTGTGTAAAGAACATACACAGTACATTGTTCATAAAAGATAAGGTGGCTTTGAAGCCACTGTCGGTCGCCATGAGCTCAGCTCACTCAGATAAGGTGTGACTAGTAAATTTGGGCCTACATATGAGAGAACAGGTCTGTGTGGTAAGTGTGCACTATATAAAAAACATCCTGCAGCAGGCAGTGCAAAATGAAAAAAAACGGCACCAGTGCTTTTGGTGTAAAACAGCGACTTTGCAGTGTATTTTTGTTAAAGTTTGCATGGTTTTATTCTTTTTTTGGTCTCATTTGATAGAATGGAAGATATCTTATGGGAATATATATAATTTTGATTGCTTTCAACGCAGGAAAGGACCTTAAAATTGAGCTCAAAGTATGTAGAAATGTTTGAGTGAACAAATGAACGTCGCCGTACAATACGTGTCCAACTGGCCGGTCTAACACGCAATCACAATGGGTTGACGTTATTTATACAATTACATTATTACAATAATGCAGTACTCTGCATAACAGTAAATCTTCTATTTTTTGTGTGTATAAAAATTCAAAATGGAAAGCAAGCGTAATATAAGAGGGGCCTGTAGACATGACTAATGAACAGAGAAAATGTTATTTTAGTGCCAAGAATGTCTGCAATGTGCATTCTGGGTGGTTTCTTGTACTCAATTGACAGAATAGAAGGAATACTAGTGAAATAGCTATGAGTTTGGTACACTGGAACAATGGAATGTACCAAAAATAGGGCATAAAGTGGGTGAAATTGCTGATGCGTAAATATCACCATTGGGTTAAGTGTATTCTAACCTTAGCACTCTGTAATCTTGCAAAATCACTAATCCAGCACCCTACAGGTCCCGATGATGCCAGGTTAGTGATGGTCAACCTGCACTAAATTACTAGTGAAAATTAACATTTAAATAAGCATTAATATGTACATGTATTAAAATAATGGCACTGACAAACAAGTTAAATCTATTTTTCATGGCACTTTACATATAAAAATTTTCCAAGCCATTTTTAAAGTAAAGAACAATATCTTCATACATTAAAAAAATTCTGAAAAAAATTTAAAACATTTGACCAAAATATATTTTTGATGTGGGGCCTGGCAGGCTCACCTGAAAAACTGTCTATCATACCTACTGTGTTACCTACCTATTATCTACCTCTTCTAGCCCTAGTACAGTCTTATGTGCCCAGTTCAGCATCCCTGACCTTCGCCTGCTCATCAGTGCTATACCCTTGTTGTAGTGATGCAAAGAGGCCAGGCAGGGCAGGAGCAAACACCCAGATCCAGTTGGCAACAAAATTTTGTTGTCAATACTTATTGTATAAATCCCTTCACCTGCATAAATTACTAAGCGTAAAAATAAGAGATTTATAAGGTTTTCTTCCTTTTCGAGTCACCCTGTCTTGGTGGGAGACAGTTGTTGTTGAAAAAACAAAAAACTTAGTGTACACTCTTCGTTCACAATGGACTGTTTCTCTGCTGGCTACCCTGCACCAAGGTGGCTTTGGGGACGAGTCTGCATTTACACTATGTTCTTATATCTCCCTGAGAATGGTACCCATTCTGCCTTCCCTGCTCACAGTTTTAAATCCAAAATAACGCCTCTGGCAGACTGATAAATATTCCTGTTTACATAGATTATATCTTAGCCATTTTTATTAATGCATCATAATTGTTATTTTGGCATTGAACCCTTTCAGGGTTTCGGCCATACTTGTACGGCTTACGCCCCAGGGTTTTTGACGTACTAGTACACACTAAATTCTAGTGCCCTCAAATCTAGTGAGAGAAAGCTGGTAGGCCTACATATAATAGAATCGGTCTATGTGGTCAGTGTGCGCAGTATAAAAAAAATTCTGCAGCACACAGTGTGTAATGAGAAAAAAAAAAATTTGACCGTGCTTTTGGATTAAAACAGCGACTTTGCACTGTATTTTCGTATGGTATTTATGGTTGTATTCTAGTTTTCCTGGTCTCATTTTATAGAATGGGAGACATATTACAGAAATTGAGATGATTTTGACTGGTTTACAAAGAAAAGTACCTTGAAATTGAGCTCAAAGCAGCAGAAATGTTCGATTTTTACCAAAGTTCAAAAGTAAACAAATCATGTCAAGCATCCAATACACGTCAATTGGCGAGTCTAATATTCTTTCACAAGTGCGCTGATATTATTTAATACCATTTTTACACTAATGCAGTAGTCTGCATAACAGTAAATCTTCTATTTTTTGTGAGAATAAAAATTCAAAGTGGAAAGCCAAAGACACATAAGAGGGGCCTGGGGATGTGATTAACGAACAGAGAACTTGTTATTTTAGTGCCAGGAATGTCTTTCTTGTTTATTCTGGACCCTATTCAGAAATTGACATCTTTTGAAATTTGTGTGAAATTGCAAAATTGCTAAATCTGACCACTTTATTGGATAGTTGAAATTGGTAAATGGGTGGTTATCTTGTGCTCATTCGATAGAAAAAATGGAGTTCTAGCGAAATAGTTATGATTTTTGTCGACTAGTACAGTGGAATTGGCCGAAAATAGGGCTCAAAGTGGGCAAAATTGTCGAGGGCTGCCAACTTTGCGGAGGCATAATTCCATAAGTTTTCCATCAAATTTCATACTTTTTGTGTCATTATGACTGGGAAAAGATACTCTATCTTTCATAAGAAAAAATAATTTTTTTTTTTTTTTTGAAATTTGGGCGACCCTGAGAACCAAGTTTCGGAGAGGGTCTGGCGACCCTGAAAGGGTTAAAATCATACTGGAAGAGACCAAGTATTTGGTTATTGAATCTCAGTAGAAATACTTCATTTCCAACCAAAAATAGCTTACCAACCTGTGCGTGGCTTTGACATTATTCTTAATTATGCTATAGTAAACTTATTTTTTATAAGATTTACTGTTGTGCAGTTATTCCTCAGCTTCTGTCTCTAACTGTAGGTAGGAACTAAAGTCACATCTAGGGTGGATTCTTACCTGATCATCACTGATAATTTCCTAAAATTCTGAAGTTTTGCCAGCCCTACTGTGTGTGTCAACTTGTGAGAGCGTCTGGCACAAATGATCTTGCCCTACCACTCCTGAACGTGGCAGGAAGTTGGCACATTTGTAACGACCTTCATTCTGGCTCACTCCCTGAACACTCCCGCACCCCATAACACGAAAAAAGCCAGTCTTGTACATAATGGCTTAATCTGCTTACACGGACAACTGTTCCTTTGACGCTCACAAGTTTGCCTGAAATAATTTTTTTTTATATAGCCAGTGTCATAACTTGAAGCATTTTTGGAATGTAACCCAATGTAACATGAAGGTAATCAGGGATACCAGTGTCTAGACTCAGGTTCTAGAAGTGGAAATACAATATCTGCACCATGAAGGATGGACAAAACATCAATTCACAGGGGTCATTTTAAACTGTTTATTTGAATTGTTATGTCAAAGCACTTCTGACCCCGACAGCTATTGAAAAAGGGTGATGACGAGTTGTTTCTTTCTTCCCTCACCATACTTTGTTGGGAAATGCCCTATAGGCTTAAAAATATTAATTTGTAAATATCTTTCAAGAAAATAAAAGTGAGAAACTAATACAAAGCTGAGGATGGTTGAATAAATGTTTACAGTTTTTACTTATTTTTAAAAAGAACAATAATAATAAAATATAATCAAATTTAAATCCTAAACCCAAAGGGGTCAATGCAGCTATTTAACATATAATGCCATTCACAGAAAGAAAAAAATTACCTGCAATGAAACTTTCAAAAGGGTGTGTTGATATTAAAGGGATCTTGATCCAAGAAAGAGATTACTTTTTCCTTTTTTTGAAACAAATCTTTAAATTTTTTTTATTTTCGTTGGCTGTCTTCACCGAGGCAGGGGTGACCAGTAAAAGACCACTCTTTCACTACATTCACAACCCAAACACTATCTTTTTCCAGAAGTGTGTTAGTGTCAGCAATGAGGACATCAAATTACTCAGGTTTTTTGGAGAACTTTCAAATTCCTCATTACTATTTAAGGGTTTAGTGCTCTCTATGTAATCACAATTTAACTTTAAGAAATAGTTGTCTGCTTGTTTGTCCTATTTGTCATGCCCAAATTTGTTGTTGATTATCTTTAATGTCCATAAAATAATAAGCAACTGTTGTCCAGGGTGAGGAAGGGTTGTTGAGGTGGTTCGGACATGTAGAGAGAATGGAGCGAAACAGAGTGACTTCAAGAGTGTACAGTCTGTAGTGGAAGGAAGGCGGGGGTAGGGGTCGGCCTAGGAAAGGTTTGGGGGGAGGGGTAAAGGAGGTTTTGTGTGCGAGGGGCTTGGATTTCAGCAGGCATGTGTGAGTGTGTTTGATAGGAGTGAATGGAGACAATGGTTTTTAATACTTTACGTGCTGTTGGAGTGTGAAGCAAAGTAAATTTATGAAGGGTTCAGGAACCGGCAGGCCGTACTGGGGTCTGGAGATGGAAGTACAGGTGGGCCTGCCCTCTGAAGGAGGGGTGTTAAATGTTGCAGTTTTAAGTAGTGTACAAGCACCCTTTCTGGCAAGACAGTGATGGAGGGAAAGATGGTGAAAGTTTTTCTTTTTCGGGCCACCCGCCTTGTGGGAAACGCCAGGGATAAAATAAAATAATTATTGCCACTGTAGTCTAAAGTTAGGCTTAATTTGCCCAAAATGCTCTGCAAAAACTATAGGCTTTCTGCATGCACAACCAAATGTCTCCCATCTCTGTACAAACATTCTATCATTTGGAAATAAATCTCTAACTTTGACTTTAACTTTGATGAATATAATAATTTAGGGAAAAATGACCATCACCCACAAATTGGTCTCGTGAACACTGTAATAAGGTAAACACTTCTATTACAAGGTCTTAACAGGCTTTGTATTTACATTATACTCCACTTCACACCCCTTCAGAGGAGGTGCCTTGATTATTAAAGGATGGCTCTTGATCCTAAAACTGGAGTTACCAGGCTTTCTTGGACCACACCTGACTGCCTCCCATTTCCAAGGTCTTGTATGAAAATGGTAACCCTTCTTGGATCAAACCTGATAGTCACCTATTCCCCAAGCCTTGCATAACAAATGGGTTTAGCACGTCCAAAGAATGTAATGATCCATTTAGCAGACAAAGTAAAAAGAAACAGCATGCAATTTAAGCATTAACCACGAAGAATTAAAGTCACAAAACCGTGGCTGCAATAATTCACAAATAACTCACCCTTATGAGACAAAACTTCTCACAATGTTTTGGTATGCCCTGGCCATTATTATCAAGTCAAAAACCAAGCAAGAAAAAGCAGAGAGACCAGGAAATAGAGTAACAGGAGGAAGAAGGGCATAGAAGCAAGCAAACAAGTAAGCTGGCCAGCATTCTTGATAACTTCTGTAGTTATCCTCTGTTTTTGCATTCTGTGACCCAAATGTGAAGTTTAGTTTTTTCACCACACAATATAACATTTTTGACACAACCACTGAACTGATGCCATTTTCAACATACAAGGGAATAAAAAAAACCCAAGTGGTGAATAATTTCTCTCTCTTATCTAAATTATTAAGGATCAAGTCCAGAAATTGTGGCTCTGACAAGGACTGTGGAGACTTCAAAGTTTTGTGTGACAAGAAGAAAATTAACTATTTAAAAGAAATGATGAAAAACCCAAATCACATAATTGCTAAAGAAGCTAAATTACTGATAAAGAGAGAAGATACTGGAAGAGGATGAGGAAAAACTTGACAATAAAGAGGTAACACTGCCAGAATTACACGACAATACTGTTTTTTCACTGAAAAGGATCCTGATATGTTTAGAAGCTTTGTAGTAAAGAATTTTCTGCAGAAAGAAATGATCCCTTCTCAGCTCTTTGCAAGTGCTCCATGGTAAAAGAACACTGACACATTACAGAATACATAAGTACTTAAATGTAATCTTCAATTATGACAAGCCTGTATTCACTTCAGTCCACACTCTTCTGCCTCAACTAACGCTCACTAGCAAAATATTAAATAAAAAATGTTTTGGGCAAATTTGGAGGTGTTTGAAATGTGTCCCTATTTTTCCCATATGGTTTTATTTCACATAAATACTACCTTACCTTAAGCACCAATCATCAGGAAATGTAAACGTGGGTGGAAACAATGGGCATGTTTCCTTACAAACCCGTTGTCCCCATGCACCTAGCAAGTAGGTAGGTACCTGGTGTGTTGTCAACTGGTTGGGTGACATCCTGGGAACAAACTGAAGGACCCAAATGACACCTGACTTTCTGGGTTATCCTAAGTGACTAACCTTCCAGGTTAAAAATCTGAATAAAATCTTATCTATACTTACAGGCAAAAATGTGGTTAACCATTTACAGAGACTCTTCCTTTCATAAATCAAGCTGATATTTTTGGAAATGCAGCAACTGCAGTAACATTTAAATTTAAAAGCCTAGCTTAATAATGAATCTGGGAAAATGCCAGGAATTCAGGTGAAGCAAGAACTACCTATGAATATAAGTTGGTACCCAAGACTTACTTTTTCTCACTTGTTTCTCTTTGTAAATAATTATTACGAGAAAAGTAAGACTGGTTACAGAAATAAATGGAATCAAGCTAAAAATCCCACTTTCTACAATTGTTCCCTACATTTTTTAAAAGTAAAAGCACTAATTTTTTAACAAAATCAGCCATTTCCCACCAACGTAGGGTGACCCAGAACAAGAAGAAACACTTTTTTAATTATCACTCAGTCAATCACTGTTTTGCCCGAGGTGTGTGATACAAAAGTTCAAAACTTACAACATATCTCCACCCCTCCTTCAGCGTGCAGGCATTCTACCATTTAGTTTTATTTTAGTAAAATTCTACTAAAGAAGTGATATAATAATGTTATTTAGCTGGAGTAGATGAAAAAGACATGGGGTTTTGAAAAACCACTTATAATAATAAATTATTAATACTGCAACAAACTTGGTTTATTTTATTGCTGATGACTGGTAAGTCATCACATTTAAAAAATTTAAAGCTCTTAAACATGTTATATTATTTTTAAAACAACTTAAAATAACAGATTATAATAATTCATTACCTCAGTGGGATACAGTTGGTACATTGAAAGAAAAAGAGAGAACTAAGTACTGAACCGACATGGGCCCATAGTTAACATAAAAGAGACAGTAACCAAACAGAATATAATTAATAAGAAAACTATATTTCAAGCACTTTTTGGATTAATTGGAACACTTTTTTGAGGGGAGTGAGGAAAAAACCAGTTGTGAGTGTGGGGGAATTTGCATGAGGCAGTGGGTAAAATGAAAGGGAGTTAAAACAGCTGGGACTGATGGGATAAACAAAGAAATGTTAAAAGCAGTGGAGTTTAAGTTTTGGAGTGGCTGGTGTTTTTATTTAATAAATGTATGGAAGTGGGAAAGGGTACCTAGGGATTGACAGAGAGCATGCATAGTTCCTTTGTATAAAGGCAAAGGGACAAAACAGAATGTAAAAATTATAGCGGAATAATTTTCACTGAGGGATAGGGTTGTTTTATCTTTATATGTGTATGCTTCTAAACTGTTGTATTTGAGCACCTCTGCAAAAAACAGTGATAATGTGTGAGTGTGGTGAAAGTGTTGAATGATGATGAAAGTATTTTCTTTTTGGGGGATTTTCTTTCTTTTTTGGGTCACCCTGCTCGGTGGAAGACGGCCGAATTGTTGAAAAAAAAAAAAAAGTCCACTGAGTAATCCTGGTAAAGTGTATGGTAGAGTTATTATTGAAAGAATTAAGAGTAAGATGGAGAGTAGGATAGCAGATGAACAAGGGGTTTAGAAAGGATAAGGGGGGTGTAGACCAAGTATTTACAGTGAAATATATAAGTTAACAGTATTTAGATAAGGCCTAAACAAGGATGTGTGATGTCACCGTGGTTTTTTCAATATATTTATAGATGGGGTTTATAAGAGAAGTAAATGCGAGGGTCTTGGAAGAGGTGTGCAGTTAAAAGATAAAGAATCACACATAAAGTGGGAGTTGTCACAGTTGCTCTTTGCTGATGACACTGTGCTCTTGGGTGATTCTGAAGAGAAGTTGCAGAGGTTGGTGGATGAATTTGGTAGGGTATGTAAAAGAAGAAAACTGAAAGTGAATACAGGAAAGAGTAAGGTTATGAGAATAACAAAAAGATTAGGTGATGAAAGATTGGATATCAGATTGGAGGGAGAGAGTATGGAGGAGGTGAATGTATTCAGATATTTTGGGTAGTGGACGTGTCAGCGGATGGGTCTATGAAAGATGAGGTGAATAATAGAATTGATGAAGGGACAAGGGTGAGCAGTGCACTTAGGAGTCTGTGGAGACAAAGAACTTTGTCCTTGGAAGCAAAGAGGGGATTGTATGAGAGTATAGTTTTACCAACACTCCTGTATGGGTGTGAAGCATGGGTGATGAATGTTGCAGCGAGGAGAAGGCTGGAGGCAGTGGAGATGTCATGTCTGAGGGCAATGTGTGGTGTGAACATAATGCAGAGAATTCGTAGTTTGGAAGTTAGGAGGAAGTGCGGGATTGCTAAAACTGTTGTCCAGAGGGCTGAGGAAGGGTTGTTGAGGTGGTTCGGACATGTAGAGAGAATGGAGTGAAACAGAATGACTTCAAGAGTGTATCAGTCTGTAGTGGAAGGAAGGCGGGGTAGGGGTCGACCTAGGAAAGGTTGGAGGGAGGGGTAAAGGAGGTTTTGTGTGCGAGGGGCTTGGACTTCCAGCGGGCATGCGTGAGCATGTTTGATAGGAGTGAATGGAAACAAATGGTTTTTAATACTTGACGTGCTGTTGGAGTGTGAGCAAAGTAACATTTATGAAGGGATTGGGGAAACCGGCAGGCCGGACTTGAGTCCTAGAGATGGGAAGTACAGTGCCTGCACTCTGAAGGAGGGGTGTTAATGTTGCAGTTTAAAAACTGTAGTGTAAAGCACCCTCCTGGCAAGACAGTGATGGAGTGAATGATGGTGAAAGTTTTTCTTTTTCGGGCCACCCTGCCTTGGTGAGAATCAGCCAGTGTTGTTAATAAATAATAAATAAAATTATGGATTTGGAAAAGGCATATGATAGGGTGGATAGGGGGTAATGCTGTTGCAAATGTATGGAATAGGAGGTAGGTTACTGAAAGCAGTGAAGAGTTTTTACGAGGATAGTGATCGTATGGAGGAGGTGAATGTTTTCAGATATTTGGAAGTGGACATGTCAGTAGATGGGTCTATGAAAGATGAGGTGAATCATAAAATATACATGGGGAAAAAAGGAGAGTGGTGCACTGAGGAGTCTGTGGAGACAAAGAACTTTATCCATGAAAGCAAAGAGGGGAATGTATGAGAGTACAGTTATACCAGTGCTCTTATGTGGGTGTGAAGCATGGGTGGTGAATGTTGCAACAAGGAAGGCTGGAGGCAATGGAGATGTCATGTCTGAGGGCAATGTGTGGTGTGAATATAATGCAGAGAATCCATAGTTTGGAGAATAGGAGGAGGTGCGGGATTAATGAAACTATTATCCAGAGGGCTGAGGAGGAGTTGTTGAAGTGATTCGGACATATAGAGAGTATGGAATGAAAAAGAATGACTTCGAGATTGTATAAATCTGCGTGGAGGGAAGGTGGGGTAGGTAGGCCTAGGAAGGTTGGAGCAAAGGGGGGGAAAAGGAGGTTATTGTGCAAGGGGCTTGGGACTTTCCCGCAAGCATGTGTGAGTGTGGGTTTGATAGGAGCGAATGGAGACATATGGTTTTTAGAACTTGACATGCTGTTGGAGTGTGGCAAGGTAACATTTATGAAGGGATTCAGGAAACCCGCAGTCGGACTTGAGTCCTGACAATGGGAAGTACAGTGTTTGCACTCTGAAGGAGGGGTGTTAATGTTGCAGTTTTATAACTGCAGTGTAACACACTTCTGGCAAGACAGTATGGAGTGAATGTTTAATGAAGGCTTTTCTTTTTTCAGGCCACCCTGCCTTGGTGGGAAACAGCTGATATGTTAATAACTAAAAAATATATTTAAAAAGTCAACCCATGGCGGGAAATAAACATTATTTTAAGAATGTTACAAAATGTTATAAAACTATATTTTTTTTTTTAAAACACACCAGTAGTCTCCTACTGAGGAGGGTGACCCAAAAAAGAAAAACACTTTCACTATCTTTCAACACTTTCACCATGCAAAGAGAATTCATCATCAAATCTGTACACATTAACTTCATATCATAATACTCCTACATAAGAGGGCCTGAGGAAGTGTCTTAATAACCAACTAACAGACATTCACTAAATCTCACCATAGCAATTTGCTTTGAGACTCTTGAGCTGAGTTAGTTTAGTGTGATCAGTGAGTCGAGCATGAATTAAGGGTAGATTAGCCTCATGAACATAAGCATCTAAAGTTGTATCATCTAAACCTTCCATTGTTCTGCCAATACTTCTGTTGCTTCTTGTCTTAATTCCTGCTTCAACTTCCTCTGTTAGTAACTGTAAAACATAGCATACATAAAAATAATATAATGTCTTACAATATGGTAGGTAATTTTAAAAACTGAGGAGTACTGTCACCATGTAGATCATTTAGCACTCTTTGACATAAAAATACATACAACACACAAGAATAAGAAATATATAATTAACAGATAATAGAAATAACTAACCTGAATAAATCACACAATATAAATAAATAGTATCACACCAAATTAAAATAAACTTCAGTTAAAAATCCCATTAAAATATTAATGTCAAAAGACTCTCCTGAAAGGTCCCAGCAGTTCCTACAGGCACTCCATTATTATAAAACCAGGACAAAAGTGGAAAGGCCTAAGCTGTGTGTAAAGTGTTAGTGTGTTCCACAGTCAGAAGCACATCACAAGCTAAGCATGGAAAGGAAAAGGGTAAGCAAAAGTACCTGTAAACAGGTGACTGTGGATGAGATGAATGTTCCTAACTCTCAAGTAACAGTGATTCTTCTCAAAGTGATTCCTGTCAAAGGGAGGCCAAAAACATCATCTTGTCAAGCCCTCTATAACCTGCTTCTCAATCTGTAGGGTCCACCAGACTCCCTCCCCACTTCCTGAGGGCATCTTACACCAATATGAGTTAAAGAAAATAAACTTCACTACAGCATCATGACACTGCTATGATATCACTGTCTGGCATATCTATCTTCACTTTCATATCATTTAATTCCAATTGTATTTTTGTCTTCAATTTGCTTCCCTAAGTGCAAACACAGTTTGAATCATTGCCCAGATGAATATAGGCCATGTACATGAAGAGCCACACTCCTGCAAAGAGTAGGTGAATGTTTACCATGAGACCCAAGTATGAGGTGATGATCAGGCCAGTCTAACAAGCGTACCTTGTCCCCCAATGAGCAGATGAGAGCTGCCTGGCATGCCTTGGACTGTGATGTTAAAAGGAAGGTACAACAAGACATGTATGGCCCTGGTCTAGAAGAGGAAGTCCATACAGGAAGTGAGTGAGACAGTATGATATTCATCACTTAACGCCACAAAGAAGCAAAGGAATGTGGATTTGGAAGGCTAACAAGTACAGTGGACCCCCGGTTAACGATATTTTTTCATTCCAGAAGCATGTTCAGGTGCCAGTACTGACCGAATTTTTTCCCATAAGGAATATTGTGAAGTACGTTAGTCCATTTCAGACCCCCAAACATACACGTACAAACGCACTTACATAAATACACTAACATAATTGGTCGCATTTGGAGGTGATCGTTAAGCGGGGGTCCACTGTATATGATGATTATCCCAAACATCTATGCATCCCAGCTGTTCATGTATTAGTCAGACATATGAGTTAACACATCCCAGAGTTCAGAGAGGAGACTGGCATAGTTTCAAGATTGTCTGGCAGTTACAGCAGTGGCTTCTTGTTCCTTGCACATGGAGGCCTGGAACCCAAAACACAGCAAGGAATCCCAACAAACTCAACTTTTGTGAAAAATACAAAAGGGCTTTGGCAGATATTAAGGTACCCACAGGAATGACCAGAGTAGAAGTGGCAGAGAGGCAAGGCCATTAAAAAGTTTTGACAGTGACTGCTGGTACTGAGGTCATTTCATCCCACCATTACACAAGAAGAAACTTCTAGACAGCCCTGGAGACACTGCAGAGGAGCCACCATAAGGAAAAGTCTGTGCAGGACTCCTTCCAGGTACAAGTTCCAGTCTGCCTCAGTACAATCATCTCGGGTCATCACATGTCACAAGTTCTGAGGGACTGGGAGGCAGAATGAGGGATCACCACAAGAAAAATGTAGGTAACAGGCAGGACAAGTTTAGATGATGACAATGCCTCAAGCCACCTTTGTGCTAGCAGATGAGGAGTCAACAGAAAAACCATTTGCAAAGAGGGGAGAAGGAAGTTTTGACAACTGGAGTTGGGCAGAGCATGTAAGCCCTACCTGGCACCTGCCCACCACACCAGAGAGCAGAGATGGGTTAGCAAAGGCTGAACTGGGCACATATAAGTGTGACAGATTTTACTGTGAATAAAAAATGTAGATATTAGATCAGGAATAGGAATGACATACTCCAGTGGGTTCCCTAGAGTTCTAACTCAAAAAAAAAAAATTATATTAGTGTCCATTTTCAGACTTTTCAGAGCAGAAGGGTTACATTTAGTGTGTGTGTTTGCATAGTGAGGGGAATCAGTGTTGATAACAACCACACCAGATATTGTGGTTGTCAGTGTTGAAAAAAACCACCCAGGTTTTTATGTACTATACCACAGGAGAAAACCATGGAGTGAGAATGTGGTGAAAGTTTCTTTTTTTCTTTTGTTTTTTACGGGCCACACTATCGTGTATATTTTGGGGGATATTTTTATGCCCGTTATTGGTGGGGGAATCGGCCCTGCTTTGGGTTGATCTAGTATTTTAAAAGTATTATTTTTGCCTATGTTGTCCCTAATGTTACTGCTCTTTTATTTTAAGTTTTCCCAAAAATGCTCTGCATAACTATAGGCTTTCTGCATGCACAACCAAATGTCTCCCATCTCTGATACAAACATTCTATCATTATGGAAATAAATCTCTAACTTTGACTTTAACTTTGATGATTTATTAATTTAGGATCAATGTACCATCACCACAAATGGTCTCAGTGAACACTGTAATGAAGTAAACACTTCTATTACAAGGTCTTAACAGGCTTTGTATTTTTAAATTTTACTCCACTTCACACCCACTTCAGAGGAGGTGCCTTGATTATTAAGGAATGGCTATTGATTCATAGAAACTGGAGTTACAGGGGCTTTTCTTGGACCACACTGACTGCCTACCATTTCCAAGGTCTTTGTATGACATTGGTACCCTTCTTGGAAATCAAACCTGATAGTCACCTATTCCACAAGACTTGCATAACAATTGGGTTTAGCACGTCCCCCAAATGAATGTAATTTTAATGATCCATTTTTAGCAGGTCACAAAAGTTTTATAAAAACCAGCATGCAATTTAAGCATTAACCACGGAAGAATTAATGTCACAAAACCGTCTGGCTCGCTTAATTCACAAAATACTCACCCTTATGAGACAAAACATTCTCACATTGTATTTGGTATGACCTGGGCCATTATTATCATGTCACAAACCAAGCAAGACCCAAAAAAAGCAGAAGTAGACCAGGAAATAGAGTACAGGAGGAAGAAGGGGAGGCATTCGAAAGCAAGCATACAAAGTAAGCTTGAGCCAAAGGGCATTCTTGATATACTTTCTGTAGTTATTACTCGTTTTTGCATTCTGTGGACCCAAATGTGTAGTTTTGTTTTTTCACCACAACAATTTATAACATTTTTTGAACACAACCACGGATAACTGATGCCACTTTAACATACAAGGAATAGAAAAAACCCAAGTGGTGAAATAATGTCTCTCTTTATCTAAATTATTAGGAGTCAAGTCCAGGAATTGTGGCTCTGACCAAGGACTGTTGTGACTTCTAAGATGTGTGGGATCAAGTAGGGAAAATTAACTATTAAAAGAGGTGATTGATGAAACCATCACATAATTGTAAAGACTGCTCATTTACTGATAAAGAGAGAGATACTGGAAGCGGATGGAGGAAAAAACTTAGACAATAAAGAGGTAAAACACTGCCAGATTACACGACAATACTGTTTTTTCACTGAAATGGGTCCTGATATGTAGAAGCATTGTAGTAAAGAATTTTCTGACAGAAAGAAATGATGCCTTCTCAGCTCTTTGCAAGTGCTCCATGGTAAAAGAACACTGACACCATTACATAAATTAAATAAGTACTTCAATGTAATCTTCATTACTGACAAGCCTGTATTCACTTCAGCCACCACTCTTCTGCCTCAACTAACGCTCACTAGCAAATATTAAATAAAAAATGATTTGGCAAATGTGGAGGTGTTTGAAATGTGTCCCTTTTTTTCCCATAAGGTTTTATTTCACCTAATACTACCTTTCCTTAAGCACCAATCATCTGGAAATGTAAACGTGGGTGGAAACAATGGGCATGTTTTTCTTACACCTGTTGTCCATGCCACCTAGCTGTAGGTAGGTACCTGGTGTGTTGTCAACTGGTGTGGGTGACATCTGTGGAACAAACTGTTGGACCCAAATGGACTACGCTGACTTTCTGGGTGTTATCCTTAGTGACTAACTTCCAGGTTCAAAAATCTGATAAAATCTTATCTATACTTACAGGCAAAAATGTGGTTAACCATTTACAGAGGACTCTTCCTTCTTAATTCAAGCTGATATTTTGGGAAATGCAGCAACTGCAGTAAACATTTAATTTAAAAGCACTAGCTCTAATTATGAATCTGGGAAATGCCTGGAATGCAGGTGATGCTAGAACTACCTATGAATATAAGTTGGTACCCAAGACTTACTTTTTCTCACTTGTTTCTCTTTAGTAAATAATTATTACAGTGGTAAGTAAGATGGTTACAGATATAAATGGTAATCAAGCTAAAAATCCACTTTCTACAATTGCTTCCTCATTTATAAAAGTAAAAGCACTAATTTTTTAACACACAGCCATTTCCCACCAACGTAGGGTGACCCAGAACAAGATGAAGAAACACGTTCATTATCACTCAGTCAATCACTGTGTTGCCAGAGGTGTGTGATACAAAGTCAAACCTTACAACATATCTCCACCCCTCCATTCAAGCGTGCAGGCATTCTACCATTTGTTTTTTTTAGTAAAATTTCTACTAAAAGAAGTGATATAAGTATGTTAGTTGCTGGAGTAGATGAATAGACATGTGGTTGAAAAAACCATTATCAATAATAATTTATTAATACTGCATCAAACTTGGTTTATTTTATTGCTGATGGATTGTAAGTCATAACACTTAAAATTTAAAGCATTTAAACTTGTTTATTATTATTAAACAACTTAAATAACAGATTTTATTAATCATTTACTCGTGGGATACAGTTGGTACTATTGAAATGAAAAAGAGGAGAACTAAGTACTGAAACCGACATGGGTCCTAGATTAACATTAAAAGAGACAGTACCTAACACAGAATTAATTAATAAGAAAAACTATATTTCAAGCACTATTTGGATTAATTTGAAACACTTTTTTTTGAGGGGAGGTTCGAGGAATGAAACAGTTGTGAGTGTGGGGGAAGTGCCATGGGCAGTGGGGTTACATTGTAAATGGGGTTAAACAGATGGGACTGATGGGATAAACAATGAAATGTTAAAAGCAGTGGAGATATAGTTTTGGTAGTGGCTGGTGTTTTTATTTAATAAATGTATGGCATGTGGGTAAGGTTCCTAGGGATGCCAGAGAGCATGCATAGTTCCTTTTGTTTAATGGCAAAGCGGACAAACAGAATGTAAAAATTATTGCGGAATAAGTCCTGAGGGATATGGTGTGTTTTCTTTATATGTGTTTGCTTCTAAACTGTTGCTATTTGAGCACCTCTGCAAAAAACAGTGATAATGTGTGAGTGTGGTGAAAGTGTTGAATGTGATGAAGTATTTCTTTTGGGATTTTCTTTCTTTTTTGGGTCACCCTGCCTGGTGGAAGCGGCCGAACTTGTTGAAAATAAAAAAAAAAAGTCCACTGAGTAATCCTGGTAAATGTATGGTAGAGTTATTATTGAAAGAATTAAGAGTAAGATGGAGGAGTAGGGATAGCAGATGAATCTAGGGCTGTAGAAAGGTTAAGGGGTGTGTAGACCAAGTATTCACAGTGAAATATATAAGTTAACAGTATTTATGATATGGGCCTAAGACAAGGATGTGTGATGTCACCGTGGTTGTTCATATATAATTTTATTGATGGGGATTTAATAAGACGATGTAAATGCGAGGGTCTTGGAGAGGTGTGCAGTTTAAAAGATAAAGAATCACACATAAAGTGGGAGTTGGCACAGTTGATCTTTGCTGATGACACTGTGCTTTGGGTGTTTCTGAAGAGAAGTTGAGAGGTTCGGTGGATGGAATTTGGTAGGGTATGTAAAAGAGAAAAATGAAAGTGAAGACAGGAATAGAGTAAGGTTATGAGAATAACAAAAAGATTAGGTGATGTAAGATTGGATTTCTATATTGGAGGGTGTGAGTTATGGAGGAGTGATATGGTTGAATGTTTTTTGGGTGTGGACGTGTCAGCGGATGGGTCTATGAAAAGATGAGGTGAATAACATAGATTTATGATAGGGACAAGGGGGTGAGCAGTGCACTTAGGTGTTGTGGAGGATATAAGAACTTTGTCCTTGGAAGCAAAGAGGGGTTGGATGAGAGTATAGTTTTACCAACCTCCGCCCTGTATGGGTGTGTGAATCATGGGTGTTGATGTCTGCAGCGAGGTGAAGGCTGGAGGCAGTGGAGGATGTCATGTCTCGAGGGGGGGGCGGCAATGTTGCCGCATGTGTACATAATGACAGAGAATTCGTAGTTTTGGAAGTTAGGAGGGAAGTGCGGGATTGCTAAAACTGTTGTCCAGAGGGATGAGGAAAGGTTGTTGAGGTGGATTAGGACATGTTTAGAGAGAATGGAGTGTGAAACACGGAATGACTTAAAGGTGTATCAGTCTGTAGTGAGAAGGAAGGCGGGGTAGGGGTCGACCTAGGAAAGGTTGGGAGGGAGGGGTAAAGGAGGTTTGTGTGCGAGGGGATTGGGGAATTCCAGCGGCCATGCGGAGCATGTTTGATAGGAGTTGAATGGAAACAAATGGTTTTTAATACTTGACGTGCGTTTGGTGTGTGAGCAAAAGTAAACATTTTAGGAAGGGATTAGGGGACACCGGCAGGCCGGACTTGAGTCCTAAGAGATGTGGAAGTACCAACAACATTGCCTGCACTCTGAAGGAGGGGGTTAATGTTTGCTGTTTAAAAACGGTAGTGTAAAGCTCCCTCTGGCATTGTCATGTTGGTGGAATGTGAAATGATGGTGAAAGTTTTTCTTTTTAGGGCCACCCTGCCTTGGCGAGAATCAGCCAGTGTTGTTATATAAATATTAAATAACTTATGGATTTGGATAAGGCTTTATGATAGGGTGGATAGAGGGGTAATGCTGTTGCAAATGTATGGAATAGGAGTAGGTTTAATGATTGAAGTGAAAATGGTTTTTACGAGGATGTGAATAGTATGGTGGAGGGGATGTTTTCAGATATTTGGAAGTGGACATGTCAGTAGATGGGCTATGAAAGGATGAGGTGAATCATAAAATATACATGGGGAAAAAAGGAGAGTTGTGGGTGCACTGAGGTGAGGAGTTTGTGGAGACAAGAACTTTATCCTTGAATGCAAAAGAGGGGTATGTTATGAGAAATGCTTACAGTTATACCAGTGCTCTTATGTGGGTGGTGAAGCATGTGGTGGTGATTGTTGCAACACGGAGAAAGGCTGGAGGCAATGGAGATGTCATGTCTGAGGGCAATGTCTGCCCGGTGGTTGGTTCTTGTGAATATA
The DNA here is from genome assembly GCF_026875155.1 of Cherax quadricarinatus. NCBI lineage: Eukaryota > Metazoa > Arthropoda > Malacostraca > Decapoda > Parastacidae > Cherax > Cherax quadricarinatus. The sequence goes on from NC_069491.1 coordinate 7,616,099, forward strand.
ATGCAGGAATCCATTAGTTTGGAGAATAGGAGGGAGGTGCGGGATTAATTTGAAATAAAACTATTATCCAGAGGGCCTGAGGAGGAGTTGTTGATGTGATTCGGACATATTTAGAGAGTATGGATGTAAAGAATGACTTGAGATGGATAAATCTGCGTGGAGAGGAAGGTGGGGTAGAGGTAGGCTAGGAAGGTTGGGCAAAGGGGGGAAAAAGGAGGTTATTGTTATGTTTTTATGTGCAAGGGGCTTGGGAATTCCAGCAGCATGTGTGAGTGTGTTAGATAGGAGCGAATGGGAGAACATATGGTTTTTAGAACTTGACATGCTGTTGGAGTGTGTGCAAGGTAAACAATTCTTGAAGGGGATTCAGGAACAGCAGTTGGGACTTGATTCCTGACAATGGGATGTACAAGTGTTTGATCTGAAGGAAGGGGTGTTAATGTTGCAGTTTTATTAACTGCAGTGTATGGCACACTTCTGGCATGACAGTATGGTTTGAATGTTATTGAAGGCTTTTCTTTTTCAGGCCAACCCTGCCTTGTGGGAAACAGCTGATTGTTATTATCTATAAAAATATATTTAAAAAGTCAACCACTTGGCTGTGAATAGTCATTATTTTAAGAATGTTACAAAATGTTATGAAACTATTTAATTTTTTTTTCAACACACCAGTAGTCTCCTACGAGGAGGGTGACCCAAAAGAAAAAACATTTCACTATCTTTCAAACACTTTCACCATTATGCAAAGGAGAATTCATCCATTCAAATGTTGTACACATTAACTTTTTATTCATAATTTCTAACTTCTACATAAGAGGGCCTGCGTGGAAGTTGTTTAATAACCAAATAAACAGACATTCACTAAATATCACCATAGCACATTTGCTTGAGCTCTTGAGCCTGATTTGTTTAGTGTGTTCAGTGAGTCGAGCAGGAATTTATGGGTAAGGATGATTAGCATCATGAACAAATAAGCATCTAAAGTTGTATCATCTAAACCTTCCATTGTTCCTGCCAAGTATTCTGTGTTCTTGTCTTATTTTATGCATTCAACTTTCCTCTGTTTGTAAACTGTAAAATATAGCATACATAAAAATAATATAATGTCTTATCAATATGGTAGGTATATTTTAAAAAATGAGGAGTACTGTCACCATGTAGATCAATTTTGCTAATTTTCGACATTCAATAAAAAAATTCATACAACACACATGGAATTTTTACAAGATGATTATATAATTAACAGATTAATAGAAATACATTAACCTGAATAAATCACACAATATAAATAAATAGTATCCACAAAATTAAAATAAACTTCAGTTAAAATCCCCTTAAAATATTAATGTCCAAAAGACTCTCCTGAAGGCCCAGCAGTTCCTACAGGCATCTCCATTATTATAATAACCGGTCAAAAGTGGAAAGGCCTATGCTGTGTGTTTAACGTGGTTAGGTGTGTTCCACATCAGAAGCCACATCACAAGCTAAGCATTGGATAGGAAAAGGGTAAGCAAAGTACCTGTAAAACAGTGTTGTTGGGTTGAGATGAAGGTTCCTAACTTCAAGTAACAGTGATTCTTCTCAAGTGATTCCTGTCAAAGGAGGCCAAAAACATATCTTGTCAAGCCATCTATAATGCTTTCTAAAATCTGTGGGTCCACCAGAACTCACCTCCCCCTTCCTGAGGGCATCTTACACCAATATGATTAAAGAAAATAAACTCTCTCTTACAGACCAGCATCATGTCACTGCTATGATATCACTGTCTGGCATATCTTCTTCACTTTCATATCATTTAATTCCAATTGTATTTGTGTCTTCAATTTGCTCTCCCTAAGTGCAACACAGTTTGATTCATTGCCCTGATGAATTTAGGCCATGTACATGAAGAGCCATCACGCCTGCAAAAAGGAGTTGGTGAATGTTTTAACCTTGAGCCCATGTATTGAGGTGGATGATCTGGCCAGTTCTAACAAGGCGTAAACCTTGTCCCCCAATGATGTCAGATGAGAGCCTGCCTGGCATGCCTTGGAATGTGATGTTAATAGGAAGGTACAACAAGAATGTATGGCCCTGGTCTAGAGAGGAAAGTCATACTGGGAAGTTGAGTGAGATCAGTATGTATTCATCAATTAACGCCACAAAGAAGCAAAGGACTGTGGATTTGGTAGGCTATCAAGTACTGTGGACCCCCGGTTACGTATTTTTTTCATTACAAGATGCAGGTCAGGTGCCAGTACTGACCGATAAATTTTGTTTTTCCCATAAAGGGTAATAGTTGTGAAGTTCGTTAGTCCATTTCAGACCCCATACATTACACGTACAAACGCACTTACATAAATACACTAACATAATTGGGTCGATTTTGGGAGGTGTTGTTAAGCGGGGGTCCACTGTATTTGATGATTATCCCATACATCTATGCATCCCAGGCTGTTCATGTTATTATGTCAGGCTGACACACAAAAATATAAAAAAAGCAATATAAAATAACCTCATTGGTCTATAACCATTATTATTTTTCTTGTTCTTTCTTATTTTTTTGTTTTTTTTATGTAGTTGAGAAAGTTAAAAAATCCGTGGTTCAGAGGGAGGACTTGGCATTAGTTTCAAGATTGTCTGGCAGTTCAGCAGTGGCTTCTGTTCCTTGCACTTGGAGGCTTGAACCCATATCTCAGCAAGGGAATCCCAACAAAAAATCAACTTTTGTGAAAAATTACAAAAGGGTTTGGCAGTTTATTAGGTACCCACAGATTGACCAGATGTAGATGTGGCAGAGAGGCAAGGCCATTTTTAAATAAGTTTTGACAGTGCTTGCTTGTTACTGAGGTTCATTTCATCCACTTACACATGAAGAAAATTCTTGGACAGCCTGGATACAATTAGCAGAGGAGCCACCATAAGGAAAGTCTGTGCAGGACTCCTTCCAGGGTAAAAGTTCCAGTTCTGTCAGTACAATCATCTCGTGGCTACTTCAATGTCACAAGTTCTGAGGGGCTGGGGAGGCAGAATGAGGGCATCACCACAATGAAAATGTAGGTAAAACAGGGCAGGACAAGTTTAGATGATGACAATGCTTCAAGCCACCTTTGTCCGCTAGCAGATGAGGTGTCAAACAGAAAAACCTTTGCAAAGGTGGGAAAGGATAGTGTTTGACAAATGGTGTTGGGCAGAGCTGTAAGCCCTTACCTGGCAACACTGCCACACACCAGAGAGCAGAGATGGGTTAGCAAAGGCTGAACTGGGACAATATTAATATAAAAGTGTGACAGATTTTACTGTGAATAAAAAATGTAGATTTTTAGATTCAGGAATAGGGAATGGACATACTCAAGTGGGTTCCCTAGAGTTCAAACTCAAAAAAAAAATTATTTAGTGTCCATTTTCAGACTTTTCAGAGGAGAAGGGGTTAACATCTTAGTGTGTGTGTTGACATAGTGAGAGGGGAATCAGTGTTGATAACAAAACACCAGATATCTGTGGTGGTCAGTGTTGTAAACACCCCACAGGTTATTACTGTACTATACCACAGTGAGATAAACCAGCTTAATTTTATATACAAGAGGAAGCTGTACATCCTTAATGATCATTTTGCATTTCAAGGGAACAGAAGATAAATAGGTTAATTCCCTGGGGAGGCACCTCCAATTTCTTGGATCAAGAGCCCTCAGCAGCATCAAATCTTCCTTCGAAGGGTATGAATGGGTGCCTTAATGATACTGTATAGTCTTGTTCCAAGGAAAATGGAGCTGAAACAAACGGTAGGTCAAGCTCCCAGTACATAATTTTAAGTACAGTAGGACCCACCATATCAACAGGAGATATGTTCCAGAGGGACCTGGGCACGGATATCGAAAACCGCAGATAGTTATCAAACGTATTGTACCAAGTCCTATATATACATATGTATAAAAGTTTTTAATTGGCTAATTTTTGCAACATTAAGTGGAGGAATTTTCACTTTTTTACTGATTAGGAAGAACTTCACGTTTCTCTTAGGCTTTGAAGAACTGCCAGTTAATGTGCTTTGGGGCCTTTTATTATGTATAAATAATTAAAAGAGTTTTTTTTCAGGGGCCACAGTTAAACTTGGATAACTGAAACTGTTGAATATCAATTCAGGGGATATGGGGGGTCTACTGTACAGTGGTGTACTGTTTTCATACCTGGTGCATTGCTAAGCCAAGGCAACTAATGTTAATTTTTTCTGGTGAATTAATTACTAGCTTGGTAATCTGGTATTTCCTTCATGAGGTGACCTCATCAGCCAAAGAGCATCTTCACATTCACCGTAAAAGCTCGACGCTCATCAATTTCTTCCCGTTGCAATGAGGGACGCAGCTGAAGGAAAATACTTTTTCGAAGGCTTTAATGAATGGTTACGGCCTCAGATCCCTCACTATAACACCCCCCATGCCAGATTTAAAATTAAAGTCAACGAAATTAGCAAAAACATAAATAGTCAAAGTGTACTTTCTATAGACTGTATGCCTAAGCATATTAAAGTAAGGAATATTAAAACTAAAAGTAAAAAACAGCTTCAGTGTTCTGTAGCAGGTTTTTATTTTGATTACAGCCTCTCCTCAACTTAGCAATGTACTCAGCTCACCTCACTTAGCAATGTACTCAGCCTCTCCTTCACTTAGCAATGTACTCAGCCCTCCTCACTTAGCAATGTATCAGCCTCTCCTCTCTGAGCAAATGTACTCAGACTCTCTCACTTTAGCAATGTACTCAGCTTCCTCATTAGCAATGTACTCAGGCCTTCCTCACTTAGAATGTATCACTCTCCTCACTTAGCGATGTACTCAGCCTCTCTCACTTAGCAATGTACTAGCCTCTACTCACTTAGCAATGTAACACTCAGCCTCTCCTCACTTAGCAATGTATCAGCCTCTCCTCACTTAGCAATGTACTCAGCCTCTCCTCACTTAGCAATGTATCAGCCTCTCCTCACTTAGCATGTCTCAGCCTCCCTTCACTTAGCGATTACTCCAGCATCTCCTCACATTAGGCAATTGTACTCAGCCTCTCTCACTTAGCCTATGTACTCAGCCTCTCCTCACTTTAGCAATGTATCGCCTCTCCTTCACTTAGCAATGTATCAGCCCTCTCCTCTATCTTGCAATGTGCTCAGCCTCTCCTCACTTAGCGATGTACTCAGCCTTCCTCACTTAGCGATGTACTCAGCCTCTCCTCACTTAGCAATGTACGCGGCCTCTACTCACTTAGCGATGTACTCATGCCTCTCCTCACTTAGCGATGTACTCAGCCTCTCCTCACTTTGCGTTGTACTAGCCTCTCCTCACTTTAGCGATGTATCTCTGCCTCTCCTCAACTTAGCAATGTAATCAGCCTCTCCTCACTTAGCAAATGTACTCAGCATCTCCTCACTTAGCGTTGTATCAGCCTCTCCTCACATAGCGCTGTACTCAGCCTCTCCTCATTAGCGATGTACTCAGCCTCTCCTCTCTTTGCGATGTACTCAGACGCTCCTCACTTAGCGATGTACTCAGCCTCTCCTCACTTAGCTCGATGTACTCAGCCCCTCTCCTTCACTTAGCGATGTACCTCTGCCTCTCCTCTCTTAGCGATTGTACTCATTTATCACGTCTCGGACTTACAATGGGCCTTTCTGAACGTAAGGCATTACCTAAATAATGTATATTAGAGTTTATTTCCTTTTTCTGTTTATTACTGTATACAGTCAATATTGTAATAAACATTTAAAAATATAACAGATTTGTTATAAATGGTGCAAAAGGTAACATTATATCTATATCATGGATGGTTGACACAAACCCACTACCATTAATACTGTGTATGTGCTGTATTTGAAAGAAATTATTAATAATCAATGCAAATTCCAACTTGATACTTTGTTTTTATTTGCATAACTCGTACATTTTACAGAAAACAATAAAAAGTAAAATTCTACATTACATACCTTATTACTTACCCTTAAAATATTTGCACTCTTAATGTAGGGGTGTGAAGAAGTTGAATATTTATTGTACAAGAGAATAGAACAACAACAAAGAATGGAAGTACTGTACAAATGAAGTTCCACATTAAAGGGGTTAGCTGGTGAGTTTGTCTGTATTTACATTCCTGGTAGGCCTCTCATGGCATCTTAGAAAGGATTCAACTCGGTGATCTAGGTATGTCGCATGGGAATAATTTACTAATAATAAATAAATCAAGACTATATATTAATAACAGCCTCTCCTCTCTTAACGATGGAGCTCCGTTCTAGGACCACGTCGGTAAACGGAATTCATCGTACACTAAGTAGGAGCATACTTATAATGGTAGTGGGTTTGTGTCAACATCTTTGATATTGTTTTAATGTCTACTTTTTTGGCAACAATTTATAAACATTTTCTGGTATATTTTGAAAATTGTTTATACGATAGGTACTATAATATTGTAATTAACAGAATAGAGGAAATCAGATCTATTATAAATTTATTTAGGGTATGGATACTGGTCAGAGTGCCTGTTGTAGTCCGAGTCATGGTAAAAACAAGTACGTCGCTAAGTGGAAGAGGCTATATTAATTCCTCTGGAGCGCTTTAAATGTCATACGTTATTTTGTACATGTTTGATAGTGCCTGACATTTAATATGATCCACAGTGATTATTATTATTTATTATTATTATTATTATTATTTATTATTATTATTACCATTGAGCCTAATCATTTCTTAAGATGCCATAAGGAGACAATGTAAACAACACAGACGAACACACCCAGCTAACCCCCCCCCCACAATTTTTATACTAGTGAACCTTTTGTACTTCACATTTTAACCTATTGGTTTTTTTTTTTTGTCCAAAATTCTTTTCCAAGTGTGCTGCCCCTGCTGCGAATCTTCTTAGACTATCTTCATTGTATTATGGGGTTTGCTTATTATATTAAAGTACATTTAGTACAATATATGTAAATCTGGAGAAGACTGTGAAAGCTAGTGTATAAGTGGCTGTAGGGATGTGAGATCGAGATACTTGACGCTGAGACGTCACAGTGCCCGTTTCCATGACCCACGGCCTTGTACTGTTACATAATACCGACTAGTCGGAAGACCCCCATGGTAACTCAAAGTTGTTTGTTAAAAGAGTCCGTCCAGTAAGTGAGGAGAGGCGGTATTCAAAGGAAAAGCTCTAAATTCACAAAAATCATATAGCAACTGGGTATTGAGAAAGTAATGAGGACTTGTTTCATGAAAGGGAGATGATGAATAGGACACATGTGAAACAAGAATATTGTTGAAATGTTTCACCTGTATACAGATTCTTCACTCAAATTCAGGCAAAATATACATGGAGGACAATAATAGTAGTAGTTTTTAGGTTATCAGGTCCCTAACTTTGGTTGGGCATTTAATAACATTTCAGCAATCAAGATATCAAGCAAGCCATTATGACAATGCCCAAAAGTTGGGTATTTTTATTGTTTGGAACATTGTGCCTACAGAGGCAAGGTTGAGCTTCTGTCAAATTCATGAGGACAGCAGAAAACTGAGGCAGCCAAGTCAGATGATGTTAATCAGTCAATCAACCTTGAAGTACTATAGTTTCAAGATGGCAGTCCTCAGACTGGAGAAATGTTCAACTCTATAGCTGAACAACTCTCAGAGCTATTTGAATTGTGGTATCCCACAACTTTGGTAAGACAGCTAATGAATGTGTATGGTGAATGTGTTCCATTCACTAAAACGCGATGCAACCAACTTTTGCAGGGAGGGCAATAAACAAATCTATCCACTAATATCAATCCATTATAGTTTATCTTTTGGTATATTATAAGTAACTTTTGCTACCACTACCCTTACCTCATAACACAGAGATCATTAGAAAAATTATTCAATTTAATTGTGGTACAGTGGGATGGAACTGGGCAGACATTGGAAGCAAAACTCTATATGGAGTTTAAAATTACACATTACAAGCTATTATATGTCTTTATGTTAAAACTTTACGTGGTATGCGGTAGAACTAGAGTCACCCTCTCCACTCCGAAAAATCAAATTACATACTAAGTAATTTTGCATTTTCTCTGGGGAATGAAATTTAAAAATGTATAGTATTATGTTACAGGTGAGCCCTGTATACAGGTCAGGTTCCAGGCTATCACTGTAAAGTGAAAATCACTGTCACAGTGATTTCAAATGCAATACAGCCTGGTGGAATACAAGTTTACCACAAATCATATATTAAGTGAAGCAACAGAGTTAGGCCTAAAAAAATGCATACACAGTAACCACACATTACTTATAAGACTTTTGTCCTTAATTATAGTGACTGTAAATATATTTATCTGTAGGAAGCCTGAATAAATTGAAATGGGTATATCATGCATTAGCAAATGCTGTAAAAGTGAACTGCTGTGAAGTCGGGGCCCTCTGTACTCAGTTTGTAAGACAATTGATCAGTAGTGAACAGGTAATACCACAATCCTTTTTAATTTTTCAGTATTTTTCTGTGATAACATGAAGTTGTGCTTGGAAATGTTACAAAACTGATTCATATTTTTTAAATTAAAAATATTATTAATTTATACTATATAACTTTTTTTGTTTATATAATTCATGTGTAAAAAATCTGTCTACCATTAACTGAGTTGTGGCTTCGAATGAGGGTACCTCTATGGGTGTGCGAATGATCTTAATGATGGGAAAATCTTCTGGAACAATGTTTATTTTTGTGTGATCATATCATTGTGAGCTCTCAAGACCAAGGCAGGCGACACACTGAAGAAACCACATTCCACTATCATGCACTGAACTACGTCTTTCTTAGTGTGCGATTCACAACAAATTAATCTCTGACTGTAGCATCCCTACATCTCCTTCTGAGTGCAGGCACTGCCTTCACACCTCAGGATTCTAGTCCAGCTAACAGTCTTCAATCAATCCCTTCATCAAAAGTTGCCTTGCTCCCACACTCCAGCGAATGTCCATCATAAAACACTTATCTCTATTCACCTATATGCAAGCATGTAGTCATGCAACAATTAATGCTGATTTGTCTTTGGTTCTTTCTACTTTAATCCTGATAATTAAGACTATGTACAAAACAGTTAGGAATCTTTTTCTGAAAAGCTTCATCTACACGTCAGGGAAAATTTCGGGAATAAACACACTATCTGTTGATACTCGTGTCTTACTTATCAAACTTGTCGGTATTGTTTCCCCGTATCATGGTTAACTCTATAAGCTAGCCCAAGAATCAACCTGTTACTACAGTATTTGGTATATTTGTCTTCAGTAATTATTATTTGTACAGAATTATATTCCTGGTAAGTGATAAACCGGTATAAGGCGACATCTCGCACCTGGATAAATGGATGACTTAAGGTTTGATCCAAGGTTGCTTGTAAGAGGTCAATCACATAAAGAAAGTAGCACTGTCTGTATGCTGTATTCCATCAGCCCAAACTATATCATTTTTATTTAATTTCTAATAGTTTATAGCATTTATTACCCCTTTTCACTACGCCACCATACCACCATTCCTGTGAAATTCATTTTGCAAAACATTATTATTATTAGCACCAAAAGTGAATAGATTAAATGGTCCGAACTGAGCACTCACTAATTTCATTATTTTTATAATCATACTAAGAATAAGACCATAAGGGTTATAATGTCCTGCCAGTGAACTGTTAAAAACCTGAGATTTCTTAAACAAAATATAAAAATGAAACTATTATCCTTCATTCATATTAAATGCAGACAGCTATTTCATGGATGGTAGTAGGCACCCTAGTTGTGGCAGATGATTGTGATGAGCCGTTGTGACATTCCTACCCTCGACACATCACCACACTACACGAGCTCTGAGATGACTCCTACTAAGGGTGCTTCAACATCATCACCACACCTGAAAAAAATAGACACAGTACCACTCTTGTTTTTCAGGTAGCGTTACCTTTTTTTATATGCATTCTAGTAAGTAATAAATATGAGAAAAATTTTGTAATGAAATTTTAAAGAATTTCAAATACTCAACTAGATGCAGATTATACAGAACTATATTTTTGATATACAGGCAAGATAAAAATATATTCTTATAAGAGTAGTAGTGTGTAGGACAGCTACCGCCCAGCGGAGGTTCGGCTACTTACTGTCTAGCCAAGTGACGTTGTAAAACGAAAGCCTGCTAATTGTTTACATGATGGTTGGATTGCTGGTGTCCCTTTTTCTGCTTCATTAACATGCAAGATTTCAGGTATGTCGTGCTACTTCTACTTACACCTTAGGTACACTGCACATACATGTACTAGCATTATTAATATACTTACCCTCTGGGCGATTTTCTATCTAATTTTCTTTCTAGTTCTTGTTTCTTGTCTATTTCCTACCTTTTCTCAGGGGGAAATGGAAACAGATTCTTCCTCCGTAAGCCATGCGTTGCTCACAAGAGAGCGACTAAAATGCCGAGGAGGCAAGGGGCTAGTAACCCCTTCTCCTGTAGTATATTACTAAATTTAAAAGGCGACGAAACTTTGTTTTTCCTTTTAGGGCCACCCCCCCTCAGTGGATACGGCTAGGTCCATTAAAAGAAGAAAGAAAATAATATTATTCTTTCATTTTTACTGTTAATGAAAAGAGCTCACTTCTTGGAAAATAACAACGATGGGTTCCGTTCTCAAGACCATGTCGGTAAACGTAATTTGTTCACTCAAGCTTGGTGCATACTATAATGGTAGTGGATAGGATTAGTGCCCTCATACCATCTTGATATTGTTTTACTGCCACCTTTGCCACCATTTCTATCCATTTTTAGTATCAAGTGATTTTTAACCCTCTCGAAAGTCCAGCCGTAGTTCTACTCCTTGTCCATACAGGGTCCAAGAATTTAAAAAAAAAAATAAAATCTATCTTTTTCTTATGAAATGAAAATTGCTAGAGAATTTTTTTCTAAAGGCAATAAAACAAAAAGTACAAAATTGAAGGAAATTGACGAAAGTACACTATTGAGGAATTTTACTGATTCTAGCGATATTTATGATCAGTGATTTTGCACACTTGGACTCTATTTAGCTATTTACATTATTCCAGTCGACCAAATTGTTAGCTTTTTCGCTACTATCACTTCTATTTTATCGACTATGCACAGTAAACTGACCATCAAAACTTCTGAACTACAATAAGAGTGATCAGAAATCTGTATTGGACAATTTCACATGTTCCTAAATATGCATTCCAATTCAAAATAGTGGAGTGAGAATGTGGTGAAAGTTTCTTTTTTTCTTTTGTTTTTTACGGGCCACACTATCGTGTATATTTTGGGGGATATTTTTATGCCCGTTATTGGTGGGGGAATCGGCCCTGCTTTGGGTTGATCTAGTATTTTAAAAGTATTATTTTTGCCTATGTTGTCCCTAATGTTACTGCTCTTTTATTTTAAGTTTTCCCAAAAATGCTCTGCATAACTATAGGCTTTCTGCATGCACAACCAAATGTCTCCCATCTCTGATACAAACATTCTATCATTATGGAAATAAATCTCTAACTTTGACTTTAACTTTGATGATTTATTAATTTAGGATCAATGTACCATCACCACAAATGGTCTCAGTGAACACTGTAATGAAGTAAACACTTCTATTACAAGGTCTTAACAGGCTTTGTATTTTTAAATTTTACTCCACTTCACACCCACTTCAGAGGAGGTGCCTTGATTATTAAGGAATGGCTATTGATTCATAGAAACTGGAGTTACAGGGGCTTTTCTTGGACCACACTGACTGCCTACCATTTCCAAGGTCTTTGTATGACATTGGTACCCTTCTTGGAAATCAAACCTGATAGTCACCTATTCCACAAGACTTGCATAACAATTGGGTTTAGCACGTCCCCCAAATGAATGTAATTTTAATGATCCATTTTTAGCAGGTCACAAAAGTTTTATAAAAACCAGCATGCAATTTAAGCATTAACCACGGAAGAATTAATGTCACAAAACCGTCTGGCTCGCTTAATTCACAAAATACTCACCCTTATGAGACAAAACATTCTCACATTGTATTTGGTATGACCTGGGCCATTATTATCATGTCACAAACCAAGCAAGACCCAAAAAAAGCAGAAGTAGACCAGGAAATAGAGTACAGGAGGAAGAAGGGGAGGCATTCGAAAGCAAGCATACAAAGTAAGCTTGAGCCAAAGGGCATTCTTGATATACTTTCTGTAGTTATTACTCGTTTTTGCATTCTGTGGACCCAAATGTGTAGTTTTGTTTTTTCACCACAACAATTTATAACATTTTTTGAACACAACCACGGATAACTGATGCCACTTTAACATACAAGGAATAGAAAAAACCCAAGTGGTGAAATAATGTCTCTCTTTATCTAAATTATTAGGAGTCAAGTCCAGGAATTGTGGCTCTGACCAAGGACTGTTGTGACTTCTAAGATGTGTGGGATCAAGTAGGGAAAATTAACTATTAAAAGAGGTGATTGATGAAACCATCACATAATTGTAAAGACTGCTCATTTACTGATAAAGAGAGAGATACTGGAAGCGGATGGAGGAAAAAACTTAGACAATAAAGAGGTAAAACACTGCCAGATTACACGACAATACTGTTTTTTCACTGAAATGGGTCCTGATATGTAGAAGCATTGTAGTAAAGAATTTTCTGACAGAAAGAAATGATGCCTTCTCAGCTCTTTGCAAGTGCTCCATGGTAAAAGAACACTGACACCATTACATAAATTAAATAAGTACTTCAATGTAATCTTCATTACTGACAAGCCTGTATTCACTTCAGCCACCACTCTTCTGCCTCAACTAACGCTCACTAGCAAATATTAAATAAAAAATGATTTGGCAAATGTGGAGGTGTTTGAAATGTGTCCCTTTTTTTCCCATAAGGTTTTATTTCACCTAATACTACCTTTCCTTAAGCACCAATCATCTGGAAATGTAAACGTGGGTGGAAACAATGGGCATGTTTTTCTTACACCTGTTGTCCATGCCACCTAGCTGTAGGTAGGTACCTGGTGTGTTGTCAACTGGTGTGGGTGACATCTGTGGAACAAACTGTTGGACCCAAATGGACTACGCTGACTTTCTGGGTGTTATCCTTAGTGACTAACTTCCAGGTTCAAAAATCTGATAAAATCTTATCTATACTTACAGGCAAAAATGTGGTTAACCATTTACAGAGGACTCTTCCTTCTTAATTCAAGCTGATATTTTGGGAAATGCAGCAACTGCAGTAAACATTTAATTTAAAAGCACTAGCTCTAATTATGAATCTGGGAAATGCCTGGAATGCAGGTGATGCTAGAACTACCTATGAATATAAGTTGGTACCCAAGACTTACTTTTTCTCACTTGTTTCTCTTTAGTAAATAATTATTACAGTGGTAAGTAAGATGGTTACAGATATAAATGGTAATCAAGCTAAAAATCCACTTTCTACAATTGCTTCCTCATTTATAAAAGTAAAAGCACTAATTTTTTAACACACAGCCATTTCCCACCAACGTAGGGTGACCCAGAACAAGATGAAGAAACACGTTCATTATCACTCAGTCAATCACTGTGTTGCCAGAGGTGTGTGATACAAAGTCAAACCTTACAACATATCTCCACCCCTCCATTCAAGCGTGCAGGCATTCTACCATTTGTTTTTTTTAGTAAAATTTCTACTAAAAGAAGTGATATAAGTATGTTAGTTGCTGGAGTAGATGAATAGACATGTGGTTGAAAAAACCATTATCAATAATAATTTATTAATACTGCATCAAACTTGGTTTATTTTATTGCTGATGGATTGTAAGTCATAACACTTAAAATTTAAAGCATTTAAACTTGTTTATTATTATTAAACAACTTAAATAACAGATTTTATTAATCATTTACTCGTGGGATACAGTTGGTACTATTGAAATGAAAAAGAGGAGAACTAAGTACTGAAACCGACATGGGTCCTAGATTAACATTAAAAGAGACAGTACCTAACACAGAATTAATTAATAAGAAAAACTATATTTCAAGCACTATTTGGATTAATTTGAAACACTTTTTTTTGAGGGGAGGTTCGAGGAATGAAACAGTTGTGAGTGTGGGGGAAGTGCCATGGGCAGTGGGGTTACATTGTAAATGGGGTTAAACAGATGGGACTGATGGGATAAACAATGAAATGTTAAAAGCAGTGGAGATATAGTTTTGGTAGTGGCTGGTGTTTTTATTTAATAAATGTATGGCATGTGGGTAAGGTTCCTAGGGATGCCAGAGAGCATGCATAGTTCCTTTTGTTTAATGGCAGTAAGTAGGTACCTTACACCTGGTTTGTCCTGTTCACCTGGCAGTTAAGTAGGTACCGTACACCTGGTGTCCCTGTTCACCTGGCAGTAAGTAGGTACTGTACACCTGGTGACCCTGTTCACCTGGCAGTAAGTAGGTACTGTACACCTGGTGACCCTGTTCACCTGGCAGTAAGTAGGTACCTGGGTGTTAGTCACCTGGTAAACACAATTCCTAATATAGCTATTGCCTATTAAATAAGATGAGATTTTCTTCGGATTTTTAACCCCGGAGGGTTAGCCACCCAGGATAACCCAAGAAAGTCAGTGCGTCATCGAGGACTGTCTAACTTATTTCCATTGGGGTCCTCAATCTTGTCCCCCAGGATGCGACCCACACCAGTCGACTAACACCCAGGTACCTATTTGCTGCTAGGTGAACAGGACAACAGGTGTAAGGAAACGTGTTGAAATGTTTCCACCCGCCGGGAATCGAACCCGGACCCTCCGTGTGTGAAGCGGGAGCTTTAGCCACCAGGCCACCGGGCCTTATTTATTTTATTTATTTATTTATTTATTTCCAATTTGTGCACACATACAGAGGTACAAAAAAAATACAGATAAGAGCAGCATGCCAAAGCCACTTATACTATGCATAGCATTACGGGCTGGCTTAAAATTAACTTAAGATTAACTAAGCAATGATTATTATTATTATTATAATCAAAAAGAAGCGCTAAGCCACAAGGACTATGTTAGTCTTACTAAATCTTAAGTTAATCTTAAGTTTGTCTAAATTTGTCTAAGTTTGTCTAAGATACTCCAGTATGGCTTTAATAGAAACAATATATCATGTCAAGACAAATCGATTCCCATTACTAAATCTGCCATTTATACTATTAAATGATCTGACTACCTATCTTAAACCTAATTATGTACGTACCTAACTGATAATGTTCCTATTTAAGTACCTAATGATATGTTCAAATGTACTGCTCAGATATAGTGGTCATCTTTTTAACGTAAATCTTACAATATGTAAACTACACCCTGTATTATTATTATTATAATCAAGGGGAGCGCTAAACCCGTAGGATTATGCAGCGCCTGTGTGGGGGGGGGATGTGGAAGGTATTCAGGCTTAATTTGGGGAAGTGGAGCACAGATCCAATGCCCTAGATCAAGAGCCCCTCGCCAACATCAAGGAACCTTCCTTGAGGGGACCACACATTGTAAAATTTACAAGAAAATAACTATTTGTATTTGGTGTGGGTTGCATCCTGGGGGGACAAAATGGACACAATACAAATAAATCACTTTGACTTCTTTTTTTACTTTGTCTGACTTTTTCGCGTTATCCCAAGTACTCTCCACACATGTTACTAGGTAGGACACCTGTACTTAGGTGTACCTGTACCTAAATAAACTTAATTACCGACAAGAGGCAGGTGAGCAGTGTGGTGAAGGTAAACAAACTTTGGCGGGCAGTTTCTTCAGTAAATCCTCACAATCCGGATTAAATCCGGCGCTAGAAAAACTTTACTGCATTTCTTGATCAACCTTTGCAGGTTTTATTATTATTATTATTATTATTATTATTATTATTTATTATTATTATTATTATTATTATTATTATTATTATTATTATTGTTATTGTTATTATTATTATTATTATTATTATTATTATTATTATTATTATTATTATTATTATTATTATTATTATTATTTTATTATTATTATTATTATTATTATTATTATTATTGTTGTTGTTATTGTTATTATTATTATATTATTATTATTATTATTATTATTATTATTGCTGCTGTTATTGTTATATTTAAAATAATAATGCCATTTTATTTATTTTATGCTGTACAAAATAATGTAGTTTACATATAAAACATTGTTAGGCACAAAAAAAGACAGTAGTACATTCTGGACAAACTAATCCTTAAGATTTAAACATAAACTATTAAGTAGTATTTCTTATGCAGTTAACTACAGTTAAATACAAAATCTCAATGTACTGTTTGCATAGACATAAAATATATTAATAAATAAATAAATAAAGAAACTATAATCATATGTATGATAAGAAAGGATAATGAGAACCTTCAAAATTAGGAATGCCAAGCCCATGATGATGGGCTTGAAGATGACAAATTATGCAGTATCACAATCACTAGCCTGGTGGCCTGGTGGCTAAAGCTCCCGCTTCACACATGGAGGGCTCGGGTTCGATTCCCGGCGGGTGGAAACATTCGACACGTTTCCTTACACCTATTGTCCTGTTCACCTAGCAGCAAATAGGTACCTGGGTGTTAGTCGACTGGTGTGGGTCGCATCCTGGGGGACAAGATTAAGGACCCCAATGGAAGTTAGACAGTCCTCGATGACGCACTGACTTTCTTGGGTTATCCTGGGTGGCTAACCCTCCGGGGTTAAAAATCCGAACGAAATCTTATCTTATCTTATCTCTCTTCAGATCGCTTGTCCTCTCTAGGCTGGAACACTGCTGTACACTAACTGCCCTCTTCAAGGCAGGTTAAATTGTTGACCTGGAGGATGTACAAAGAACTTCCATGGCACACATAAGTGCAATAAGGCACCTAAATTACTGGGAACACTTGAAAGAACTTGATTTGTATTCCCTGGAATGCAGGCGAGAGAGATACATAATAATATATATACATTGGAAAATCCTTGAGACACTAATACCAAACTTGCACACAAAATTCACTCCCTATGAAAGCAAAAGACTTGGTAGGAGATGCAACATTCCCCCAGTGAAATGCAGGAGTGCCACGAGTACACTGAGAAAGAACATAATAAGTGTCAGGGGCCCAAGACTTCAACTGCATCCCAGCACACGTAAGAGTGATTACTAATAGACCCCTGGCTGCCTTTATGAAGGCGCTGGATAGACACCTACAGTCAGTACCTGATCATCCAGGCTCTGGTTCGTACGTTATTTTACGTGTGGCCAGCAGTAACAGCCTGGTTGATCAGACCCCCACCATGAGGCCTGGTCACAGACCGGGCCACAGGGGCATTGACCTCCGGAACTCTCTCCAGGTACACCTCTGACTATAACAAACCCATCACAAACAGGTTGTCCTTGTTAATGGGTCTCATGTATGCTGTAAAAGAGGGTGTCACTATCAGGTGGTCTGCATGGAAGGAAGTCTAAGGTCACTAAGGGCTGATGCCTAGGGAATGTGAAAGAGGATGTGGATCCCAGACAGAGGGATACAAAATAGAGCAGAGTTGCAAAGAGTTGGTATGAAGTGAACGATTATAGGAACAGTTTCATATGATACATTCAAAAACAGCAATTGACAAGACTTCCATAGGAAGAGTGTCATAAAGCACCTTGTCATATTTGAGATTACGTGAGGAAGAATCCAGATCCACAGAGGGGTCGAGAAGAGCACAAGGATGCCACTGCTGCATCAATCAATTCAATCTCTTTAGGGAAAGAAAATGAATTTTGGGGAGAGAAACCAGACCTTTGAACTGAGTTAGGAGAGAACCAAAGAACCATGAAAATACAGTGTACTGGGGAGGTGAGGAGGAGGAAAGAGTAATGGAGACAGGGATGTAACTAGACAACAGGGCAGATGGAAAAAGGAAGGAAAGTACCAAGGAGGAGAAAGAGGAGTAAAAAGACAGTGGGACCAGAGAGAGGGAGATGGTGAATGAAGGGATAGTTGAGAAACAGAAGACCAACAATGAACCTCCACCTCCATCACCCTATGTAGAGCAGGAGACACACATGGAGGCTGAACAGGTGCAGGGGAGGTAGAAGACTGGAGAAGTGAAGGTTGATGGAGGGAAGCATCAGAGAAAAGTAAAGGCAGAGGAGTAGGAATCTCGGCAGACAGCAGCTCAAACCAGTTGTGTGATTATGGAAGGAGAGCATGAGAGTGGCATCAATGGTAACGTGAGCATGTATTACCAGTATTAATGTGCCAATATAGCCAAGATGAGAGAGCTTCACCATTGGACATGTCCCTTCTCTCTTAATATGTAGGTCTTGCTTTCCTTAATGTAACTGAGCATGAATGGAAGTAGGAGGGATGGGCCCCACAACAACTCAGTTATTGAGGGTTAGACCATTTACAAGCAAAATCATTATGAGTGAGACTGGATTATTATAATAAAAAAGAAGCGTTAAAAAAACAAGGGTTATATAGTGGAGTGAGACTGGAGCAGACAGGATATCTGACTTACAAACAGCAGGAAAACAGGGTAAAGAGAAGTTTTCAGAATGACAGGGAATGATTAGCAAGATAAATATAGTTAGAAGGGAGCCGACAGTCTGAGCTTACTGTATGAAGGATGGACACAGGTATCAGCATGCACAGCAAGCAAAAACTGAAGTTCAGGTTCTTTATATGCTATTTGTACACTCTAAAAAAGGATAACTTTTATGAAGGGATTTGGGGGAAACCAGTTAACCAGACTTGGTGAGCTGGTAGACAGTCATGTGTTGAAGGCCAGCCTTCCCACAATGAATACTATGACAGTCATGATGTCCGTAAATTGGAAACAGAAGGGCATCCTGGGCTACATGCATGGAAAGAAATCTAATGCCTCACCATGGACATTATTTTTACATTAATGGGGTGGATAATGCAATACCCATAGGAATCATACAGTGGAGGAATGGGATGCATTCAAGTTTGATCCAAGGAAAGGGAACAGGTGAAATTCCTTGAACCAAGAGCCCCTTACCAACATCAAGGAAAGTCCCTTGAGGGGCTGACCATGAACAAAATTGTTCGGCTAACCTCGTAGTCATACAGGATGCCTACAGATTCAATCAGGTAGTTGGAAAGAAGATATCGAGGATGATGACGATGATACATCAAAGGTACATTAGAGTGTCGAGGAAATTGTGGTGAAAGAGGGTGTCTAGAGTGTCAGTGGTCAGAGGTGAGCTGTGTGTTCCTGGGAGATGAGCTGGAGTCACACTGGAACTAACCTTGGAGGCCAGACAGGCATTTGAGGCAGGCTCCTGGATCACAAGACAGTCACTGCACAGTGAAGGTTGAAGGGAGAGAGAGGAAGGGGGGAGTACACAGGAAAATTGTCACAAAAAAGCCTGGAGAAGGTTGAGAACAATAAAGTAAAGAGAAGCATCTTTGAAAATGAAAGAAAAGACCACAGATCTGCAACAAGCATCACTCACCATTGATGTGACCAGAGTCCAGTTTTCTCTGTATGGAGCAGCTGATTATTATTATTATAATCAAAAAGAAGTGCTAAGCCAATGGAGCAGCAGGACAAACACAGAGCTACTGATCTAAGAATTGTCTTCTGTGAGGAATGATTTTTGATGAAAGGGGAATTATTATTATAATCAAGTGGGTGCGGGAGGGAAGAGGAGCGATTCGTGGAATGATGATGTAAAGAGAGTAGTAAGGAGAGAAAAAGTTAGCATATGAGAAGCTTTTACAAAGTAGAAGTGATGCAAGGAGGGAAGAGTATATGGAGAAAAGAGAGAGGTTAAGAGAGTGGTGAAGCAATGTAAAAAGAGAGCAAATGAGAGTGGGTGAGATGTTATCAACAAATTTTGTTGAAAATAAGAAAAAGTTTTGGAGTGAGATTAACAAGTTAAGAAAGCCTAGAGAACAATGAATTTGTCAGTTAAAAATAGGAGAGGAGAGTTATTAAATGGAGAGTTAGAGGTATTGGGAAGATGGAGGGAATATTTTGAGGAATTGTTAAATGTTGATGAAGATAGGGAAGCTGTGATTTCGTGTATAGGGCAAGGAGGAATAACATCTTGTTGGAGTGAGGAAGAGCCAGTTGTGAGTGTGGGGGAAGTTCGTGAGGCAGTAGGTAAAATGAAAGGGGGTAAGGCAGCCGGGATTGATGGGATAAAGATAGAAATGTTAAAAGCAGGTGGGGATATAGTTTTGGAGTGGTTGGTGCAATTATTTAATAAATGTATGGAAGAGGGTAAGGTACCTAGGGATTGGCAGAGAGCATGCATAGTTCCTTTGTATAGAGGCAAAGGGGACAAAAGAGAGTGCAAAAAATTATAGGGGGATAGTCTGTTGGTATACCTGGTAAAGTGTATGGTAGAGTTATTATTGAAAGAATTAAGAGTAAGACGGAAAAAATAGGATAGCAGATGAATAAGGAAGCTTTAGGAAAGGTAGGGGGGGGTGTGGGACCAGGTGTTTACAGTGAAACTATAAGTGAACAGTATTTAGATAAGGCTAAAGAGGGCTTGTGGCATTTATGGTTTTGGGAAAAAAGGCATATGACAGGGTGGATAGGGGGGCAATGTGGCAGATGTTGCAGGTGTATGGTGTAGGAGGTAGGTTACTGAAGCAGTGAAGAGTTTTTTCGAGGATAGTGAGGCTCAAATTAGAGTATGTAGGAAAAGAGGGAAATTATTTCCCCCGTAAAAGTAGGCCTTTTGACAAGGATGTGTGATGTTACCGTGGTTGTTTAATATATTATAGATGGGGTTGTAAGAGAAGTAAATGCGAGGGTCTTGACAAGAGGCATTGAGTTAAAAGATAAAGAATCACACAAAGTGGGAGTTGTCACAGTTGCTCTTTGGGTGATGACACTGTGCTTTGGGAGATTCTGAAGAGAAGTTGCAGAGATTTGGGGGATGAATTTGGTAGGGGATGCAAAAGAAGAAAATTAAAAGTGAATACAGGAAAGAGTAAGGTTATGAGGATAACAAAAAGATTTAGGTGATGAAAGATTGGATATCAGATTGGAGGGAGAGAGTATGGGGGAGGTGATGTATTAGATATTTGGGAGGGGGAGTTCAGCGGATGGGTCTATGAAAGATGAGGTGAATCATAGAATTGTGAGGGAAAAAGGGTGAGTGGTGCACTTAGGAGTCTGTGGAGACAAAGAACTTTGTCCTTGGAGGCAAAGAGGGGAATGTATGAGAGTATTAGTTTTACCAATGCTCTTTATGGGTGTGAAGCATGGGTGATGAATGTTGCAGCGAGGAGAAGGCTGGAAGGCAGTGGAGATGTCATGTATGAGGGCATGTGTGGTGTGAATATAATGCAGAGAATTCGTAGTTTGGAAGTTAGGAGGAGGTGCGGGATTACCAAATGTTGTCCAGAGGGCTGAGGAAGGGTTGTTGAGGTGGTTCGGACATGTAGAGAGAATGGAGAGAAACAGAATGACTTCAAGAGTGTATCAGTCTGTAGTGGAAGGAAGGCGGGGTAGGGGTCGGCCTAGGAAGGTTGGAGGGAGGGGGTAAAGGATTTTTTGGGTGTGCGAGGGGGCTTGGACTTCCAGCAGGCGTACGTGAGGTGTTGTTAGGAGTAAATGGAGCGAATGGTTTTTAATACTTGGCGTGCTGTTGGAGTTTGAGCAAAGTAACATTTTATGAAGGGGTTCAGGGAAACCGGCAGGCCGGACTTGAGTCCTGGGATGGGGAGTACAGTGCCTGCACTCTGAAGGAGGGGTGTTAATGTTGCAGTTTAAAAACTGTAGTGTAAAGCACCCTTCTTTGGGAAGACAGTGATGGAGTGAATGATGGTGAAAGTTTTTCTTTTCGGGCCCCCCTGCCTTGGTGGGGAAACGGCCGTGTGATAATAAAAAAAAAAAAAAATAATCAAGGGGGAAGCACTAAACCCATAGGATTATACAGCACCTGTGGGGGGATGTGGAAGGTATTCAGGCTTCAGGGAACTGGAGCACAGATCCAATTCCTAGATCAAGAGCCCATCACCAGCATCAAGGAACCTTCCTTGAGGGGTATGAAAGGGGAAGAAATTACCATTAATGAAACCAAAAAAGAGGGAGAAGAGGGGGAAATTCAAACTTGATCAGAGATAAAGTTGAGTCTATTTCATCATATCAAGAGCCCTTCAGTAAATGCAGAACTCCTCTTCTTTCCTTGTGATCTTTTCATCTCAATTCTTTATTATCATTAATTTTATAATTACCATAGTCATTTACTTTTTTGCATTTTATTTCTGGCCGGATTGTTAGTGAATTAAATATAAAGGGGAATTCTCCGTGGGGATATGGACAAGTGTTTTTCCCTCCACAAGCCAGGCTTGTCTTAAGAGGCAACTAAAACTTTTTTTTCTTTTTTTTAGGCCACCAGCATCAGTGAGACTCAGTACGTTAAAAAAAAACTTTCCGAGGTTTTTTCTTCTCTGAGTCTCTTCCCTCGGTAAGAGATAACCAGTTAAAAAAAAAGTTGTCCAAGTTCCCTGAGGTTCATCAATAACTTTTCCTTTTTTAACGGTCTTATTTACATAAAAATAGGGTTAAATTAAAAGAACCATTTACAGTTTATAGTTTATTTATGAACTTCAGTTGTCACGTCAGAATACGTCAAAGAACATTATACAGCTCATGAGTGTCATCACTGCTAAAGCCAAAACTCACCAACCAAAGTTTACATTTTTATTACAAAATATAGCATCTTTTAACAAAATTGTGTATCTAGGTAAAAGTACACAAATGCAACTAATGTAACTTTTATTGGCAATGTTTCACTCTCCCGAACTTTATCAAGCCGTTATGGCTGTTATGACTTTGTCAAGCTGTAAAGGCTTGACAAAGCTCCTGGAGAGCGAAACACTGCCACAATAAAATGTCACATTAGTTGCACCTGTGTACTTTTACCTAACATGTTATTGGTAATTATACCAACATTAATACAAATTGTGTATAATTCTTCAGCATTTGTCTCAAGCAGTGACTGAATTAACTGGAAGACAGACTAATTTCTTTTCCATCAAACCTGGGAAAACTTGCAGAAGAGAATCTACTATTTGCCTATGACATTGCAATTACTGTACAGTATAGCCTAACATTCAAAATACACTTAACATGTAAGCCTGTATTGAAAAATATATCACCGAAGCATGAACTGCATTTCAACTTGTAGTAGTCCACTCTTAAGCAAAAATATTTTCCAATAAAAACTGACTTATTTATTTTACCTCATTCATTGGCACTTTTCCTTTCATCTCATTCTACTGAGAACAAAATAACAATCAAATAATTTATACAATAATGTTGCCTTTGTGTTAGGTAAATACATAGAGTATAAATTCAGTTTAACTGAGGCTTCACACAATCTCTCATAACTTTCATCTTGTTTCTGCACTTTTTTTACAAATGCCAACATCTCAAATTTCCAGCACTTCCTATTTCCCAAGCTCTGTATAACCCTCACTAGTTTAGTGTTCACCATGAGAAAATAATAATCACCTTTCTGCTCGTCTCAAATCATGTTGTATTTTCAACTTTAATTCTCAGTCTTCTTAGGAAATTTAGTTTTCCTGTTCACCAGTATGTGGTGCTCCTGAAATAATTTTTCCTGAAATTTATTTCCGCACTCTTAAGATTTTATGTACCATAAAGCAAGCATTATAATTATTGCCGTTATCATTAGTACGTTCATGGGAGGGAGCACAAAACCCAGAGAAGTTACGCAGTACCTGGGGACTGGGAGACACCAAGATTCAATCTACAGAGAATGATATATTCACTTGGTACTACTGTCCTGCCAAGTGAGTGTAAAATGGAAGCCTGTAATTGTTTTACACGATGGTAGGATTGCTGGTGTTTTTTTTTTCTGTCTCATACACATGCAAGATTTCAGGTACATCTTGCTACTTGTACTTACACTTAGGTCACACTACACATACATGTACAAGCATATATATACACACCCCTCTGGGGTTTTCTTCTATTTTCTTTATAGTTCTTGTTCTTGTTTATTTCCTCTTATCTCCATGGGGAAGTGGAAGCCATGCGTGTTGTAAGAGGCGACTAAAATGCAGGGAGCAAGAGGCTAGTAACCCTTTTACTGTATATATTACTAATGTCAGTGGAACCCGCATACGATGCATCGCATAGCGATTTTTCGCATAACGATTACTTATATCGCAAATTTTTTGCCCCGCATACAGATTGAAAACCCGCATAACCGATTTTTCGTCGGACGCGTCCAATGTGCCCTCACATGTGCCGGCCGTCCCATTGTATTACCAAGCCAGCCTCGCCGGTAACATCCAAGCAAACACTCGGAATATTTCGTTATTATTACAGTGTTTTCGGTTGGTGTATCTGGAAAATAAGTGACATGGGCCCAAGCAAAGCTTCAGTGCCAACCATGTGGTAAAAAAGGGTGAGAATTAGTATGGAAATTAAGAAAGTTTTGAAGGTTTGTGGCTAACCTGAGATGCACTATTGCCAGTTGTGGATCAATTGTGCCTACTTCAAAGATTAAGGAAATGTGTGCAGATGGTTTGAACTGCGCAACCCTTATAGATTGAAAATTTCACCCTGACACAGCTGTTGCAAGCCGTGCTTGTGAATATTTAAATGACAATGTTATTGGACATTTTAGGAAAAGTCTTGAAGAAAGAAACGGGAGCGTACAGAGCTCTATGGACAGATTTGTTGTGCGACAGAGGTCCAGTGACTCTGAAGCTGGTCCTAGTGGCCATTAAAAGAAGAAGGAAGTAACCCCAGAAAGGCTTGCCTACCTCAAAGTCCTAATGGAAGGGGATTCCCCTTCTAAACAGTAAGAAGATAATGCTCTCCACTCCTCCCATTCCCATCAATCTCACCAGGATCTTCAATAAAAGTAAGTGTCTGTATTTGTGCATGCCTTTTTCAGTTTGTGTGTATTAAAAAATTAAAATTCATGTGGTAAAAAAATTTTTTTCATACTTTTGGGCGTCTTGCACGGTTAATTTTATTTCCCATTATTTCTTTGGGGAATTTAATTCGAATAACGATTATTTCGCATAACGATGGCCCATGCACGGATTAAAATCGTTAACCGGGGAGTCCACGTATTATTTTATAACGAAAAAGAAGCGTAAAGCAACAAGGGCCTATACAGCGCTTTGAAGGGTAGAAAGGAAGCGTGGAGTTTTGGGCAGTAAGATGGGGGGGGATGATCAGTAGGTTAAAGAAAACAGCAAGGGCAGAGGAAAGTGCGGGGTAGTGGGTAGATGTGTGATGGTCGGGTGGGGTTCGGGGGGTTTGGGAGAAGGTTGGGTCCCTTTTTGGTACGCCGGGGGGGGGAGGGGGGGGGCGGGGAGGGGGGCGGGGGTAGGGGGCGAGCGAGTGTGGTGGCGTGGGGGGGTGGGAGGGGGAGGGTGAGGGTGGGGGGGGGGAGCGGGTCGGGGTGCCGGAGGGCGCGTCGTGCGGTGGCGGGGCCGGGGGGGGGGGGGCACGTGGGGGGGGGGCCGGTGGGCCAGGTGGGGGGTGGGCGGCTGACGCGGGAGGGGGGGCGGGGAGGTGGGGCGGGGGGAGGCCGGGGGGGGGGCGGCGTGTGGGGGGGGGGGGGGTGGGGGGGCTAGAGTGGGTGGGTGGGAGGGGGGCGGGGTGCCCCCACTCCCGCGGGGGTGGGGGGCGCGGGAAGGGGGGGGTGGGAGCGGGGGTGGTGGGGGGTTGGGGTGGGTATGTTTTTTTTCTTTGTTTTTTTACTTTTTTATTTTTTTTTATTTGTTCTAGTTTTCATGGAGTTTTCCCCCACGCCCAGCCACCCAACAGAACCCCCCAAAATATCAATGAATAATTAAAATCTAACCAACACCAAATACCCAATCTCCAAATTTCATTAGGTTAAGTTCCACATGTCAACTAATGAAAGTCCCCCCCCCACCCCAGCTACAGTAGCACAAACACAAGACCTACCGCCCCCCCGCCCCCCCCCCCCCCGCCCCCCCCCCCCCAGCTCCCATCACCCCCCCCCCCCCGCCCCCCGACGTGCCCACCCGCCCCCCCCCTGCCCCCAGCCCCGCGCCGCCCCCCCTTGTGGGAACGCCCCCCCTCCCGCGTGGTGTGTGCCGCCGCCCCCCCCTCCCCCCCCCGTGGGTGGTGGGAATGGGGGGGGGGGGGGGGGGGGCCACGGCGGGGGGGTTTGGGGGGGGTCGGGCGGGGGGTGGGTGGGGGGGGGGGTTGGTTGGGATATCCATGGGATCAGCAGATTATTGCTCGGGGGGGACACCTCTGGATGGGGATTGTGGCCTGGGTATCCGTCTGTGGGGGGATGGGGGAGATCGACTTGATCGGACTGCGCCTCGTCACTGTGGTTTGGCGTAGTGCTGTAAGGGGTCATTTACGGCATGTTCTGTGTTTTGGTTGCATTTTGTGTCCTCTGTGGTCTTTTTGGTTTTCTCGCCGCTTTTGTTTTGTATTTATATGCGCTGTCACTTTTACTCCCCGCGCACAACTTCCTGTGATCTTGTATGTTTGTGTTGGTATGTATTTTATCATGGTACCCCCCCCTTCCACCCCTGTCAACGCCCCCCCCCCACATTTCCCTTCCCCCACTCTTGCACACTCCCCACCCTCCACCCGCCCCCATGACCGCACCAATGCTTCCTCTCTCTTTATTTCCCCTCCCCTATGCTCCCTCTCGCCGCCCCTCCCCCTCCCAACTCCTTCCCCCCTTTCCCACGCCAGACATGAAACCGGCTACCGGCCGCATGTCCCCACCGCCCCCCCACCCACCCCTCTGTCAGTGAGATACCCAGGGATCCTAAGCTCGCTGTGCTGTAATAGACTTAGAGGAGCAGCCCGCCTGTACGCCTTTCTGCTCCCCCCCCCCCCCGCGCTACCCCTAGAAGTCGTAGTTGGACCGGTTATCCCACCCTTCTGCGTGCTCGTGACTAAAGTGGGCTGTCCTAGCCCTCCCCACGTATGTGGCTCACTAACTTGTTATTTAATCTGGCATTCCCCCCGCCTGTAGGTCTCCTACCCCTCCCTCCTCTCACCCCCATGAAAGGCCCCCCCACAGCCAGCCCCTGCGATGTCCCCCCCCCTCTCATCCACCGCTCACCCCGCTCCCCGCAGGGATTATACGCCATTATAGAAAGAAAAGACATGCATATTGGCCAATGCGAGGGATGGCTGGGGGGAATGGCCTTAGGGATTTGCTCCCCCTAGTGGTAGTACCCTACACTAGCACACTGGGTGGACAAGAATGACTGTTTTGAACTTGTTTACACGTATTATCTCATGGTTATTTATTTTGAATCTGAAGTTTGTTTACCGTGATAGCAGTTGTAGATCAACGTTTTGTTTGCCAACGGCCTTGCGTGGAAGGCTTTTTGGTGTAGCATATGGGTGCAGCAACATTAGTCCGTATGGAACACCCCCTTATTATTTGAAACTTTACCCCCCACATGTTTTTAGGTCAATGTTTATCTGGACTGATTCTTCTCTCGCTCAGCAAGGTGTGCTGTCTGCTGTTCCATCATGCGCCGTTGTGACGTGGTGTCGCACATGGAGCAGTGGACCAACAAATATAATACAATAGTGTGCGTTCTATGTTTGGAATGAGATGACGCGCGTTGGTTGCAGCAACAGTGAGGTGGATTCTGCGGATTGTCGGAGTGTCGGGTGCGGTCGTACGCAGGATAAGGGTTGGTGTGTCGTGGGTTCTCACCGATTAGGTTGGAGGTGCCATCAGATTCTTTCAGTGTCCTGTTTCCTGGTGTGATTTAAAATTTTTAGTAGCCTGTTTTTTTATCCCTTGTTTGTTTATTTTATAAGGGATGTTTTTGGTTATCCGGTTTTTATTAGTGTTAATTAGTCACTATGAGGGACGGAGTGGTGTGCTGGTAGATCAATTCACAAATTGATGGCACATAGGTTGCATAGAGGTCTGGCAATACGGGATAAGTGCTGCGGAGTAATGGTCATGATCAATTCGGTTTCAGTATTATAATTAGATAGTTGCTAAGCCGAATGTATGTGATAATGCCACTTTCGCAATACGACGCTGTCCGGAAACTCACTGGCTGCAAAGCTCCTTACGCCGGTCGCAGAATGGGCTTGCTTATGGAGCCGTTCTGTGGTTCTAACTGGTCATTGGGACATTTTGGAGTATGAGCCACAGTGGAAGATAGTTTTGGTGTGTGGTCTAAGAAAAATGAGATGCGGTGTGAAGCTACCATGTGTAGATCAGTTTTGGGCTTTCGGAGCAAGGGTATGTGGTAGTGAGATAAGATACAGACTCAAACATAGCTGGGTTGACGTTTCACAGGGGTGGTTGGGGATAAATGCCGTGGTGCGGGTAGCCCGGGGGTGCGTTATAGGTAGTGACGTAGAACCGTGTGGATTGTGTGTGGGTTTTCCCGTGTGGTTGTTGCGTAGTGCGGTGGTTGTTGTTGTCGGGTTTGTGTGTTGGGTTTAGTGTAGGTGTTGGCGATTTGTAGGTTTAAGCTGATGTGTTGTGACTTGTTGTGTGGTGCGCGGTGTTCGGTGTGGACTGGGAAGCGTGTGGGTGGGAGGGGGAGTGCGGGCGTGGGGGTTGGTGGAGGTGACGTGTGCGGGGGGTATGCAGGGGGTTGAGGTGGGACGGGGGTTTGGTCTTGTGGGCTTGTCGTCGTGTGAGTGTTGTGCTTTATGTGGTTAAGTGGTGGCCGTGTTGTTTGTCATGCAATTTAGTGTGTGGCCTGTAAATGTTGTGGGTTTGTGTGTGCGATTGTGATGGTTTGTCAGATGGTGTTAGTTTGTTGTTATTTTGGTGTTTTTGCGTGTTGTTTGAGTGTTGTTTGTTAGTCCCAGTAGTTTTTTTTCGTTTGGCTGAATGTGTGTACGTGATTGTCTGTTTTTACTGTGTGGTGAGTTGTTAGTGTACTTGATTTGTACCTTGTGTGACGTTCTACTCTTGTGTTGTTGAGTTGTGTTCGTGTCTGGTTGCTTTGTTCGTCCGTCTGGTTTGTCAGCGGTGTTCGTGTTCTGTGTCAATGTGTCGGTGGGAGTTAGAATTTTTGTTGGTGT
The DNA here is from genome assembly GCF_026875155.1 of Cherax quadricarinatus. NCBI lineage: Eukaryota > Metazoa > Arthropoda > Malacostraca > Decapoda > Parastacidae > Cherax > Cherax quadricarinatus. The sequence goes on from NC_069491.1 coordinate 7,645,125, forward strand.
TTGTTTGTGTCTACTTGTCCATTGTTTGAAGGTGACGATGTTTGCCGTGGGTGTTACATATGAGGTTTTCTGTCTATGATAGTTGCGCCCGGTTGATGCTGGCCTGTGGTGGGTTTTGTTGATTTGTTTTTTATGTTTGACTCTTGTTGTTTCTTTTTTCGTGATTGTCACGGACTTGTTGTGGTGTTTGCGGGGTTTGCTGGTTGTGTGTTATCCACACCCTCTTGGTTTTGTCCCCGTTCGCCCCGTGACTCTCCCTCTCTCGGTGCCCCCGTCTTGTTGGTCCCCCCTCCTTACAGTCGTGTCATTGAAGGTTGGTAGTCTGTTATGTGAGGTCCTCTGGTTGTTCAGGTGGTGGGGTTGTTCAGGATTGTTGTTTTTGTTCCGTTTTCTGTGGTTAGTTGTTTTTGCGGTTGAGCCCTGATGAGTCGTGCGAATATAGTTGTGACGGTTGCGGTCTTTGTTGTTCTGGGAGTATAGAAAGAAAGTTTGATGGAAATGAGTGGCAAGGGCAGTAAAGGTTATTTAATAAAGAGTAAAACGGAGGAAGGTAAATAATATCATGGGGAATACAGAGGTTGGAGATGGCCTTAGCAGTGAACAACAGTTAGAGTTAGAGAGGTAGTGTGGGCTAATTGAAGCGTGAGTATGACGATATCGTGATGAGCGGGACAATGTAGTGCCGGATAGCGTGAGACAGGCGGAGCAACACAGTGTGGGCGGTTCGAAAAAATACAAGAATGTGCTAGTGATGATCATTTATGGTGATGCTGTGTGACTCATTCTAGAATCTGTATAGATTGAAATTTAGTTGTCGTGTATGTTGGCTGGTACCTGTAAGTTTTCTATGAGAAGCGTTTACAGTTTGGTGTATTATTGTAGTTTTATTTTTAGTTAATGTGCTGTGTAACAAAGCACAAGCGCTAAGCCCACAAGCGGGTCATGCATAATAACAGGCGACTGGAATAAGTTGTAGCGAATCGGACACCCATACAGGGTCATCAGTTGTAGTGGCTCGATGCAGATAAAAACGGATTGGAAAAAGTTCGGCGTACCGTCCTTGCCCCCACAGTAGAGGCCTACCTCGACACCTAGAGGGGGTACTAGGAACGATCGATGTGGAAACCCGCAAGCCAAGAGCGAATTTCATGGCCTACAGTATTATATTCTTAGAGGGTTGGTCGTGTTTGAATGGGTGGGTTTAGGATAGAAGAGCGTACATGTTAGTAGTGTAGCAGGAGAATGATGATGAGGTGGGGGAACGATATCTGCGGTGAGGACGGCCGTGGTCTGAAAGTTTTTGGTTGCTACCTATTATTCAAGTAGCGCGAGTAAATAATGGACGGGGCGGGAATGTTCGGAGAGAGAGTTATTATTTGATTTATTATAATCAAAAATACGATTGCGCTAAGGCCACAAGGACTATTACAGACGCTCTGCAGGGGCCAGGAAGGGAAGTGAGGGCATCCAGGTGGCAAAAGGGTGATGGAACATGTGCTTATCAGAGTTTCGGAGTGATTAACAGCGGGTTGGGATGGGTGCGAAGTTGGGGATGGTTTAAAGGGGGGGGTTAAAGGGGCCACGCATGAGAGACTGAACAGGGGAAAGGGGCTGAGTGGGAGTTCGGAGAATGAAACGTATCATCAGAGTTTTGTGGAGTAAATCCGTCAGTTTGTCAGAAGTCAATGAGAGAGGTCAGGATTTAAAGGAGTGTCCATCAGCAAGAAGTGAAGGTAAGAGTAGAGTAGGTAGACGCGTAATGGCGGACGTTGGAGTGTAAATTCTGCGTGCTCGTTAGATAGAGAGGGCAGTCTTAACCAGAATGGGCTAATCGATACTGAGAACTTGACCTGCTCGACAGATGAGGAACAGGGGGGTGCCTCTCCATGAGATACCCATGAGCTAAGACGAGTGTGGCCCAATTGCGAAGGCGGGAGAGGGAGTGGTCTCCGAACTTCGGGCATGATGACAAGAAGGACGGCCAGTAACTATGCAAGGTTTAATAGAATGAACGGTTTGTTTCCGAGCAGGGTTGACCACGTTGTTTGCCAACGGGTGCGAAGTGGTAGTATTGCAGCGCAAAATAGTCCAGAAAAATGGAAAACCTCGATAGGAAATTGGTAGATCATATACTGCGACCCGCGCGCAGATGTCTGCTGTTCATTGCCTGTACGTCGACATGACCCGGGACCCAACAAAAAACATGATGCTTATGTCTTGGTAGAGTACGGCGTTAGCCATAGTTGGATACGGAGAACTAGGGATGGATGTATCAATTTCGTTAGCCGGTGAGTTAGCACTAAGGGGTCAAGACTACTTACAAATGATGTCACAGGCATAGATGACAATACGAAATAAGTGGCTGCAAGTATGGCATACAGTTCAGCAGTAAAAATGTAGCTGAAGGATAGTAAATGCCCTGTACGACGCCTGTCCGGAAACACTGCTGCGAATCCGACGCCGTCTCTGAAGGACTTAGAAGCCATCTGTGTACACAGCGGTGGCTGGAGTATGGGAGTGGATGTCGATTCATGAAAAAGAAAAGGATGGCGGTGTAAGTCCACCGTAGGGCAGTGAGCTTTGAGCAAGGGGTGAGAAAGAACAGAACCGAACAGCTGGAACTTCCCAGGGGGGCAGGAAAAGTGGATGCTACTGAACATATAAGGTTGGTAACTGAAGGGGAAGTCTAAAGAGTGAATGTAGGCGAAGAGAAAAGGCGACGGAGCAACAGGGGCGATTTTTAGGCGAACGATAACAGAATGTCTACTAATATCGGTGACCATTCTTAAATGAAGGAATGTGAAGTCGTGAGAAGCGTACATAGTAACGAAGGAAGGGCATCACGGCGATCTGGACAAGGATGGAACATTTGCTTCTGTATAGAGGCTCTCAACAGGGGAAGAGCGAAAGCACCAAGACACAAACGTAAGCCTTGGTGATGGATGTAAGGTTAAGTGATAGAGAGATTAGCAGGAAGAGGCGCGGAATAAAATCTGGTCACCATAATCGAGTTCGATTAAAAACGAGGTGAATGTAGGCGTAAGCCAGAGTTCGTCTGATCAGCTCCCCAGGAAAGTTGAGCAAGGGTTTTAAGCAAGGTATAGCCGGCTGTGAGCATGTTGCCTTTTAGAGAGTGTAATTGTGAGGTTTCCAGGTCACACCCCACCCGCCGTCAACAGAACCGAAGACAGTATGGTGCCTAGAACCTGATGTATCACGTCGGGGATGGGAGGATACGGGGAGCCATAGAGTATAGCACTAGATACTAAGGATGATCGGAGATTAGATAGAGGCGTCTGTGAAAGTAATTGGTGAGTGTGTTCTTCGGGTACCTTGAAAATTTAAACCAGTGTTGTAGTGTAGGGTTGGCCCCAAGTTGTGAATACACTGTTGGATCGACCGCTATGATGGAGACGGAAACGGCAAATAAGAGAGGGGGTGACAGCAAGCGCCTGCTTACAAGCAATAGCCGATTGTCATTCACATTTTGAGTGATGACCAAATATTGGGTGTTCCCGGTAAGAGACAAGAGGCCAAATAATTTATTTGCAAGGAGGAAAAAAGTCGTTAGGCTTAGATCACATCCCCTGAGTGGACACATTCAGCTTGGACGAAGGGTACGGGGACCTAAGTACCTTTATTTGACTCACGAACACGTGAAATGTCGGTGTCAGTTAAAAAGTTATATTAAGGAAGGATGGGAGATTGCTCGGAGGCCTAAGAGATATGGTTGGTGGCCTGGCCAATATATTATTACCTCCAAGTTGTCAATCTGTCTTATGCCTTCTCAAGGTCAAAGAAATATAGGGATATAACTGAGTGATTATTTCTGTCAAGATGGCAATTACGAAATAGGACCAAGGTAGTATAGGGGGTCTTTGGTAGAAACACCCTTACGAAAGCCACTATGCGCGCTCGTAAGCGCGCGAGAGGAACTGTTGTGAGTCTCATAAATACCACATTTAAACGTCGATTACGAGGCGTTTCCATCACTTTGCAAACCTGCACTTGTAAGAGCGATGGGGCGATAAGTGGGAGGCATCATGCTCCTGTAGTTCACGGTGTAGCGGTAAAGGGAGAAGAAGGCAACAATGGCAGATTCACAGCTGGGGAAGATACTCCTTGTTGCCCAAATAAGATTGAAGAGGTTGTAAGAGGGGACTACATGGGCTGACGATGTAAATGTTGTAAATCGAATATGATTTTGTCATAGGACCCAGTGCGTTGATCGAGCAAGCTGAGCGTTGTCTCTCCAGTTCTGTGGAAGTGTAGAAAGGCACATATACTGTTCTTCTCCGAGGCAGTAAGTGTCTCAAGTGGTACTAACTCTTGGCCAGACTTTGAGGAAAGAAACGAGGGGCTAGATGCGAGCCCTAGGGGATGATTCCGGACAGATGTGTGCCAGTTCAATGGCAAACGTCGAGAGGGTTTTGCTATAATCAACACCAGTGACCCGTAGAACAGGAAAGAAGGGTCAGGAGTGTATTTACCACTCAAATTCCTCTACTTTTTTCCAGATGCAATCATAGAAAGATGCAGAGGTGATGGTGGAAACATAGTCGAGCCAACAAGTGCGAGTAGCTTCACGGATGTAACGCCGCGAGCGGATGCACGCTTCTGCTAATAATCAACCAGTCTCTCAGGGGTTCTGATTATACGGTACCTGCCCCATGCAGCACGTTTCAAACGTACTGCCAGCGGCAACAGAGCAGGAGACCACTCAATGGCACCGCACTTCTGAGAATTGGCCTGCTGGAGGTTTGGGGTGTTTATAGAAATGCACGAAAGCAGCGCGCGCTCTCTATTCTCTCTCCGTAGAGACGTTTTGAACGTACGCCCTTAATGATCTCGCCTCTCTCATTGTATGTCCTCAGTCGCCATAACTCGGCACGCGCATCGAGAATCAGATGGAACTCACGCTCAACTTAGACGACAACGCCGCGATAGGCTGCGCAGTAAAGTATCACAAATTTCTTCCCGATCAAATTGCCAGCGAGGGCTACAGGGAATTATTATTTCTAATTACTTATCCATATCCTACATCACTTCACCATAACTCATACCATACATACATTACTCCCGACTCCCCCCATCTCACTAAACAATCATTATCCTATCCTCATCTCCTCACTAATCCCCTTCGTCTGTGTGTCTACTATTACAACACTGTTAGTTATGAGTATACTTAAAATAACACAATTCCTGGTGTATAGTCTAAGACAATGTCCACCACTAGCAAGCACGTGATTCACAATGCTCCCCCAGAGGCCAAACATGCGCTGGCGCAATATACACATCCCCCCACTCTTAACAGACAGTTGTTGGTGGTCGGACTGAACCCCAACCCCCCACCCGCCAACAGGCCAAAAGTTCTGGGATAGAAAAATGATCGAGAAGGAGAGAGATTAAAGAACATAGATTTGTAAACCACTGATTCTAGTCGGATACGGGCTTGCAGTGTAATGCAAGCGAGGGTATGGACAATAGTTGACAGGACGGAATTATCATTGCGTAGAGAAGGGCACTTTCATAAAGGTCCCATCTGAGAAAGGATCGCGAAGATACAATAAAACATTTAGCCTGAGATAGGTTGGAAAACAGCGAGTGTAATTTTGGTTCTTGTATGGGCAAGCACCAAAAGGGGAAAACCTGGAAAGGCTCTGCACTCATCCCTTAGTAATATCTAGTTGATCTCACTCCACGATATAACACACTCTGTGTAGAAGACGAGACCTTGTCTGGTACAGTATTCCACATGTATAGATTGTCATTGTTAACGACCTGTAGACGATCACAAGATGGCAGCATGTATATAACCGGTAATATATCGGCCTGATCGTGAGTTGTCAGAATAGTCGCATTCACCCCCACACCCCCCCCTACGGTCAAACCAGACTGCCGCCCCACCGTTACGCATCACCCCTCCCCCCCCCCCCCCCAGCTCCCCAAACTTCCCTCTGTGTCTTTGCCCGTCTCGGTCCATCTGAGTTACGTGGTACTACTAACCGCAATACGTTACGCAACAGTGTTACACGTATCACTGTCGCTACATCGGCTCACCATGCCATGATCTTCATCGTTCCATAGCGACGAATATAGAATGGGGATGTGAAGATGGAGGAGAGAGGACTCGTAAATCAGGAAAGAAGAGGACCCCCAAACACAAGAGAGAAAAGAGAACAGGCAGATCGCTTGACCAGTCTCGCTGTCGCCTCATTCGCAAGGTTTAGTACCTCCTGCAACTATTTTCTGAAATTGGCGCTACAAGTGTTCTGAATTCCATGTTGTATGGGAATTAGGAGATACCATTATTGATTTAGGAAGGAAAGGGAGGGTTGAGTAAAGATTTGGACGTAATGGAACCTGTACACAAGTAGAGAGGGGGAGGGAAAAGGAAAGTGTATAAGGGACTGGCGAGATGAAGTTGTGGGGGGGGACAGAAGAGGTGGAAACCTGGGAGCGTGACAGAAGAGGGAGAAACTTGGGAGGGGCGGGGGTGGAAGGATAGTCGATGAGGAGGGTGCTGAACTCCCACTTGTAATAGAGCCAGACGAGGGGGAAAAGAATAGGTACAGAGACCTGGAAAGTAAGTGTGGAGTGGAAGAAGAAGCGAAGGGGCAAAGAAGATTTGAGCAATGTGAATTTTTGGACTTCTGAGTAGAGGGGGCGATGGTATTAGGTGTTCGTACGAGGTTCATTGTCGATACTGGGGGCTTGTGAGGAAGGACGCGAGTGTGAGAACCGACTGGGTTGGTGAGTCGGGAGCGTCTGAGTCCAAGGACAGCAAAAGGATTAGATTGTCCGTAGTGGCTATGGGAGGGGTGGTAACAACAGAGGAGGATTTGTAGAAGTGGTGGACCCAGGGAAGGGGGGGGATGTTTGGAAACACGAGACTATAGAAAACACGGGGTTGTCTCCCTTGGAAGGCGGAGATGGCGTAACTGCCATAGCATAAGGCGCGACCTTCTAGCCTCTTGGAGGCAACGGGATTTTCACGTTCATATAGTAGACCTGGCAACGGCGGGAGTACGAAAGGGTGTAGCTTCATTACCATGTATTAAGGCTAAGATGGAGGTTGACTGCAAGATGTATTAGAATGGTGTCGGGCCACAGACTGGGCATTGGCTCATAGATCTGCAATATTTCGCCACATGGGTGACCAACGCAGCAATTTCTTACATTGTTGCGGTGTGAGTAGGTATCACCTTTCGAACGGTAATACCGTATTGTTCCCGGACATATACAGAGGAGGGAGTTCATCGGCTGTCAAAGTTAACGGCAAAATTGCTTCGCAGGGTACGTCTCCGCCCGGGCAGGAAGGACTAAGTGTCTACTTTGAGATTGGGGAGATCCTGGAGTTCCAGCTGTTCAAAAATGTCATTGCCACATGATGGAAAATTCTGTTGGACTTGTATGGGGCAGATCCAGGAATGACTATTACCACTACAAGAATTAGAGAAAGATGTTTTTCATGAGTGATAGGAGTTGTATCGATATTCGAAAGGAGAGAAAAGATTCATAGTTGGCGTAGCATCTGGACAGTGGACGATGCGTTGTTTGTACCGCTCTGTTGAGAGAGTGAAATGAAAATATCTCTGCCAACTGACGCAGGAGCGCTTTGGCTATTACTTGGTCAGAAAGGTAGGACAGAAGAAGAAGTCTGGTGTAAGTAAAGAATTTAGTCCATTGTGTGGGCCGAAACTGAGCGTGGAGAGGGAGTTGCTTGACGTGTCGGTCGTTTCCCGTAGTTTAGAATGGGAAGTAACGTACGGGTGCATCATAGGAGATTTGACGTTGGCGTGTTTAGGTAGTATGGACCGGAGTTGGTCCGGCAGGAAAATGGAGTGGGCGATTCGAAAATTGCCGTACGTTAGAGGAGAAGCCGGAGCATAGTCGAAAGGAGAGCGGAGAGTTCGACAAATCGAAGAAGTCAGTCGAAGCCCCGGTACTGAAGCGGGTGAGGAGGAAACCGTCCACCGCAAGTGGTACAGGGGCAGCGGGAGTGTCCGAGAGTGGTCTAAAAACACAAGGCAGGGTCAGAATGTGGGGCGGTATCAAGTAAGGGGCCCGGGGGTGTGGTCTCATGGATAGGGCTGCATGGTTAGGTTATCCTTTGCTTTTTGTTTTTAAGAAAAAAAAAGAAAGACGAAAAGAAAAATGAAAAATAAAAAAAAGAATAAAAAAAGGGGGGGAGCGGGGAGGAATAGTTCCCAGGAGGAATGAAAGGGCCGGAAATCCCCTCCGCGCCCAAGAGGACTCGACACCGCTAGTAGCGCAGTTTGCAGCATGGAACCCGTGCCATACCCTACCCTTCATGCCAGTAAACCAGCAATCTGGGATAGCAACCTCACATCTGCCGAGCTACCTCGGTGGACAAAGAAGAGGGCGGCCGGATACCCGCCACAAAGCATACCTCCTTCAGCCACCACCCCCGGAATCCGAAAGGTGGCTTCCAGAGATACACCCGTCGCCCAAAAGACACCCAAAGCCACTCCGGGATACCGGAGAGGGATCGGGACATCCCTAGGCAATCCAGATTCCACGGCAAACTACGCCACCGCCAAGAAACCTCAACGGAATGGGATGGACCCCGGTGTCCTTTCCCCTACCTAGGAACTAGCGCGCCTGTGGGAGAAATCACGAAGGCTAAAAAGAGGAAGGGCAAAAGGGAGGGGTGAGGAGGAGGAGGAGGAATGGAAAAAGGGGAGGATGGGGAGGATGGGATAGGGGAGGGGAGAATGGGGGGTAATTAGGTTCGGTCTGAGGAAGAAGACCGACAGGGCTAATTCCTCAGACCAAGAGCCTCTTCACCACGCCAAGGAGCCCCCCTTGAAGAGGAGTAGACGAAGGAGAGTTCGACGATCAGCCCCATGAAAGATGAGCAAGGGTTTTAAGAAGGTTCAGCCGGCTGTGACAAGTTGCCTTCAGAGAGGTAATGTGAGGTTTCCAGGATAACCTACGGTCAAAGAGGAGGCCACATTGCAAGGGTATCGTCTTCGCCCGCGGACAGGAAGAACATAAGTGTTTACCTTGAGAATTGGGAGATCTTGGAGTTCCAGCTGTTCAAGAATGTCAGTGCCACATGTCTGGAAATTCTGTTGGACTATGGTATGGGGCAGAATAACAGTACCACTACAAGAATTGAGGGAATGATGTTTTTCGATAGTGATAGGAATAGTATCGATATGTGAAAGAAGAGAAAGATCATGAGCTTGGGTAGAATTCTGGACTGTGATGATGCGCATACCACTCTTAAGAGCATGAAAGGAAATATCTCTACCAACGTGGCATAGGAGCGCTTTGCCAATACTATGGTCGGAAAGATAGGCAGTAGAAGAAGTTGGTCTTAATGTAAAGAATTTAGTCCATTGTGTGGTCTAAAACTGAGTGGAGAAGGAGTGCATGACGTGTCGGTCTTTTCAGAGTATAAAGGGAAGGTAACGAAGTAACATCATTAGGAGATTGTTGTCGACGTTTAGAAGTGGGACCAAAGTCGGTCCGACGTGGGACGGGCCAGCAATTCGAAAATCACCGCACCGTAGAGGGAGAAGCCGGAACCATAGTCAAAGGAGAGCGGAGGTCAGACAAATCGAAGGAGTCAGTGGAAGCCCCGGTACCTGAAGCGGGTGAGGAAACAGCACCAGCAAGAGGTACAGGGGCCTTAGGAATGTCCGAAGAGTGGCCAAAAGAAGAGGCGAGGTCAGAACGGGGTGCGGTAACAATAAGGGGCCCGGGGGTAGAGGGGTCATGGATCGGGTACTCCATGGTTAGGTTAATTATTTCTTTTTGTGTTTAAGAAAAAAAAGAAAGAAAAGAAAATAAAAATAAAAAAAAAAAGAATAAAAAAAAAGGGGGAACCGGGGAGGGATAGTTCCTAGGAGGAATGAAAGGGCCAGAAATCTCCCTCCGTGCCCAAGAGGACCTCAGCACCGCTAGTAGAGCAGATGCAGCATGGAACCCATGCCATACCCTACCCATCATGCCAGTAAACCAGCAATCCGGGATAGCAACCTCACATCTGCCGAGCTACCTCGGTGGACAAAAGAGAGGGCGGCCGGATATCCGCCACAAAGCATACCTCCTTCGGCCACCACCCCCAGAATCCGAAAGGTGGCTTCCAGAGATACACCCGTCGCCCGAAAGACACCCAAAGCCACCCTCCAGGATATCGGAGAGGGATCGGGACATCCCCAGACAAATCCAAGATTCCAACGGCGGAACTACGCCACCGCCAAGCACCTCAATGGAATGGGATGGACCCCGGTACCCTTTTCCCTACCTAGGAACTAGCGCGCCTGTGGGAAAAAATCCCAAAGACCAAAAAGGAAGGGCAAAAGGGAGGGGTGGGGAGGAGGAGGAGGAAAGGAGAAAGGGGAGGATGGGAGAGGGAAGGTGGGATTGGGGGGTAATTAGGTTCAGTCTGAGGAAGGAGACCGACAGGTCTAATTCCTCAGACCAAGAGCCTCTTCACCATGCCAAGGAGCCCCCCTTGAAGAAGTTACTAAATGTAAAAGGAGAAACTTTTGTTTTGTTTTTCCTTTTGGGCCACCCTGCCTCGGTGGGATACGGCCGGTGTGTTGAAAGAAGATATTCACTTGGTACAAAATTCCCTTCCTGGACTCAAGGAACCTCCCTCGAGGGAAAAACAATTAAAATGATTCTGATTCTGAAGAGAAGTTGCAGAGGTTGGTGGATGAATTTGGTAGGGTATGCAAAAAGAAGAAAATTAAAAAAAAGTGAATACAGGAAATAGTAAAGGTATGCGTGAGGATAACAAAAAGATTAGTATGAAAGATTGGATAACAGGTTTGGAGGGAGAGAGTATGGAGGAGGTGAATGTATTCAGATATTTGGGAGTGGATGTGTCAGCGGATGGGTCTATGAAAGATGAGGTGAATCATAGAATTGATGAGGGCAAAAGGGTGAGCAGTACACTTAGGAGTGTGTGGAGACAAAGAACTTGTCCTTGCAGGCAAAGAGGGGAATGTATGAGAATAGAGTTTTACCAACGCTCTTATATGGGTGTGAAGCATGGGTGATGAATGTTGCAGCGAGGAGAAGGCTGGAGGCAGTGGAGATGTCATGTGTGAGGGCAATGTGTCGTGAGAATATAATGCAGAGAATTCCAAGTTTGGATTAGGAGGAGGTGCGAGATTATCCAAAACTGTTTCCAGAGGCGAGAAGGGTTGTTGAGGTGGGTTGGAACATGTAGAGAGAATGAGCGAAACAGAATACTTTGGCAATGTATAAATCTGTAGTGGAGGAGGCGGGGTAGGGGGCGCCTAGAAAGGTTGGAGGGAGGGGGTAACGGTAGGTTTTTATGTGCGAGGGGCCTGGATTTCCCAGCAGCATGCGTGAGCGTGTTTTTGATAGGGGAGTGAATGGAGACAAATGGGTTTTTAATACGTGACGTGCTGTTGGAGTGTGAGCAAAGTAACATTCATGAAGGGAATTCAGGGAAACCGCAGGCCGGAGCTGAGTCCTGGAGATGGAATACAGTGCCTGCACTCTGAAGGAGGGGTGTTAATGTTGGGGGCCAGTTTAAAAACTGTAGTGTAAAGCACCTCTGCAAGACAGTGATGGAGTGAAATGATGGTGAAGTTTTTTCTTTTTTTCGGGCCACCTGCCTTGGTGGGAATCCCGGGCCAGTTTGTAAAATAAAAATTAATAATATTTCTTTGCTGACTTAATATTCAAATCTAACAGCAAAAGTTTATTAAAAAAAACTACTTACATTCTGGCAACTCTTCAAAAGAGAGAGACCTTCAGGCTTCAAAGAATTGAGACACTTCCCTTATCCCTTGGATAAAACTGTGGAACACCTCTTCCTTCTCTCCAGGTGCTGCATAAATACAGGTTTAGCACTTCCCCATGAATATAACAGGGCAATAAAACCAAACCAAGGGAACAGGTGAGTTTGGAACTCCTACCAAGTGAGTCATAAAACTCAGAACCTGGATTCAAAACCCGCCTATTCCATGGTTGTTTGCAATCATGTAATTAATGATTTCGAGAGTCATAGATCACTAAAAATCCTCGTGGCAATATTTTTAAAAGGCACATAGCTTAATGTTACAACCCCCAATGTGGGGGAAAAAAAAAAATGAAGTTTCAGATCAGAATACACAGAAAACTTTTCCATGATGTGAACTTTGCTTTGTCATGTGCCATGTAAAATATTTTATTTATCCAAAATTATATAAAAATATAGTACAGTTTCAAGTAATCTGCACATTCAGATAGACATTATTCACACACATCTACCAGTACTGTAAATTAGGCAACAAATGATCATAGAGTAAAATATATTTACAAACATTAACTGCCTACTTCCACACAGGATAGGAACCTGCCACCACAATGTATTAAAGTACACAGTATTTTAACCACACCCCAGAGCTGGATCGGGCTGAGTGGCAAAAGTACAGTACATGATGCAGACTGTCAAGATTCAAATCTGTCTGTGGACAAGAGAATGTTTGTAAAGATATTGGTCCATTTGTGAATTAAGCACAGTAATAATATAATTTCTTTACCATTATTAGTGCGCTCTCTCCCTCATCAAGTAATTATGGCAAGAGTTGAGTATTTTAGATTAAACTGTTAACCCTTCACTGTCCAAGGCAGATCTACATTCAAATGCATAGTGCCCAAAAGAAGATCTACATTTTTTTTTTTTAAATATTTTCAAATAAACAAAAAAAAAAGTAGATCAAAGTTTTTTACCACCTTTTCATATGTAAATAAAAAAAAAAATCTTAACTTTTTTTTACATACTTTCAAATTGTTGAAAAAAACGTATATATACGTTTGGACCATTATGGTTAACTAATAACTATTAATAAATAACAAAACAATTTATGGGGATCTAATTCTTTTATGATAAAACCCACATGCAAACATGAGCTTTGAATTCAGGGACTAACTAAACAATACTGACAGAAGCTTAGGTAAAAAAAAAGTTTAAGATAGACCACACACAAAACATATAAAAAAAAAAAAAAAAAAAAAAAAAAAAAGCCACCTAACACTAAATAAAATATATATTATATTTATGCTCTACATAGAATAATACTTTGTACAACACATTCCACTCTTTTAAAAAAGTTATCGTGCATGCATGCATGCACGCACGCGCACACACAACTAACATACACATATGTACATGAGGCCAGCCACAAGAACTAACACATTCATACCTTTGATTGTGTGAGTTGTTTAAGTACACTAGACTAATATTTTTTCATCCATTTTCAATCATTTCCTCTCATACACCATACCATACCAAATCGTACAAAAATATGCAGTTTGCTAGAAACGCACTAAAAAACTAAAGTTTTACTGAAAAAATTCATAAAAAAATCTTGATTTCTTTTAACCACTAGGTATAACGTCCTGTCATTCTGCGACATAACATTTTACGGCTATAGGGTCCTGTGTAATTTTTAAGCAATCTATTAATAAAGTTTTTCTCTTGCAAACAACTTCCTTTCATAGTTAAATATATTCCATCAAAACATGGTCGCAAAGCTTAAATATGTATGTATGATTATCTTAGATAAATACATGTATAGTACAAAAAATATATACTACCCGACTATTGTAAATGCCAGCACACGACAAAATTACTACAATGATTCATGATTTAGGCAGAAAATATTTCATGGCAGATTATACACAATTTTAGCAATAATCCCCTAAAGTCATTTAGAAAATAAAGCACTACTCGCATAAAATATAGACCTCAATTTCAGTGAAATCTAAAATGTATTAAACAAGAGGGTCTCCCACTACTTTCTGGTGCTCCATGGTAAACTACCAAACTAAACACCTAAGTTGTAAACTCAGACAATACATCAAGCGCGACAATACAATCGTGTCGTAATCTAGTATTAGACCAAACCTATTAATCTTATAGACTGGCATCTTCCTAGACTCCCCCAAAAAGAATGAAGAGATTTCCAGAAAGATTTGATGCTCCAGCACACCAGACACTTCTGTAAAAATTCCCAGCACATGCTTGTTAAAGGTTGAAAAATGATTGCAAAACGAAGTGTTTCAATAGATACTGACAAAAGTAAAAAATGCAAATTGTTGAAAACTGCAATAGAGACACACAGTTTATAATGTGTACCCTTTAACACTACAGTAAAGCATATACTACCATTACTATTAATGTATAGCAACTTCGTTATTTATGTATTGAAGGTAGCAGAATTTTTTTTTTTGTTTGAAGGATATTTCATAAAGGAGGGCAGTCAAGTACATTCCTTAGAACAAGTCATCACTGACAAATAAATGAACATCTCAAAGAAAATTCATACAAAAAGGCCAACGATGCATGAGCTGTATACCAAACAAGCAGGGTGTTTAATCATTAAGTCCTAACAGAACCAGCACAATAACCCACACATAGAGAGAGGAGCTTACAACAATGATTCGGTACGACTTGAACCATTTACAAAGTCACTGTGTGACTTTGTAAATAGTCAAGTTGGACCAAAAATGTGTCGAAGCTCCTCTCTCCTAGTGCAGTTATTTGTGTATTATTCCAGTCAAAGGTATTGGGCCTTTTAGTTCTTCAACAGACCATAATGAGTCACAACGAAAAACACTATAGGCTCCTCCCATAGTTAAAGAGTTTTAATCATACACATATTATATATTAACAAATCACGGACAGGTGGAGCTAAACCATGGCATGAAAGTCCTAAAACTCGCAGGAATTTTGAGGTCAAAGTGTGGGCCTATGCTAACCCCTCCCTATGTGAACAAAATATACTATTTGGATGAACCTTATTAAGTCCAATTGTCAACAGTGTTAACACACTAGCCTGGAGTTTTAGACTCTCTGTCATGGTTCAAGACCCACACATTCCAAGAAGTTTGTTGGAACGGTATTGTGATTTCAAGATCATGAATTACAAACAAACAATGCAACAAGGAGTCCAGCTAACACAATAGGACTTGAGACTGTTTGAAAGCTGGGCATGTTTGACCTGACGTTTTGTTGATAGGCCTAAGGTTTGCCTAGTTTGGAGTTTTATCTCAATTTTATTTTTCTGGCCACTGATATTACTAGACAAGTAAACACTGTTTACTGGATAGAAAAGCAGAACACAGTACCATTAAGGTTGTGTTTTGCATAAGTGTTGACCAAAGTATTTCCAGGGAGTCATCAACCCTCAGAAATATGGCATAGAAAATTAAATATGGCATTTCTACTATGCCATATTTTAAAACAAAAATAATTTGTGTATGCATACAATTTCTAAATGAGAATGTGTAGGGAGTATGAATGTATCGTGTTGTACACTATTAGTTTTAAAACACGAGCAAAGAGAAAAATACATACATACACACACAACTTAGGCCAATCTCACCAATCATAAGTAATTCTTAAAAGAGAGCGAGGAAGAGAGTTGCAACTTGTACATGACTGGCTGCCTCTCATAGTGACTCGAGCAATGCAACATGCACATTTATGCTATAAAATACCAAGAGCACAGGAGTTGTGGGGAGTTTTGTTTATCAGTTGTTTTAACCAGCAATTTTGAAGTGGGTCATCTTTAATTTTTAGCTTGCAAAACATCATTCGTGGGAGAGTAATTAGTGTCTAGGAAGATGAATGACAAAGATTAGTGCTACTTCATACCATGAAAAACTTTATACTTTGCTACTTCCTGCAGCTTACAACATTTTGTTTATTTACTTTTTTTTCCCTAACTAAAATGTATATAAAAATGATGTCAACCCAAAAAGAACAGTGTATAAGGTTTATATTTTAGGTAAACAAAATTTAAAATGCAATCTAGCCAAGTGAATTCTTCTTTGTGTTTTGTGGCCTTTACAAACCAACTTTATAACTGGCCTGTGGAGAATTCACTAAATAAGCTTTAATAACTGAAGCGTTTAAATTTCTCTTTATGAACTAGCTCCTTCACATTACAGTAGTCACCAAAAGCTGCCTACTATCAGTGTAGAGGCCTGACTAATGGTTGACACATGAAAGCCATCCATTGGGTAGGCAACTGTGGGCTACATTTCATAAGCAAATATTGAGGAAATTTGCTTTTCTCAGTGCTAACAAAATACAGTACAGTATTACAAACAAGATGATACTAATTTGGTGAAACAGATATTTTTAGTAACTAATATGCTTGCAGATATCAGTGCAGTATTACAATGAAATAGGACATCTAGTAAATTTTGTGTGTTTCTATATCTTAAATACAGTGGATTGATGAGATGAACATTATAAATTAATGACTCTCCCAAAAGAGGGTCATTTGATAGGAAGGCCCTAGTAATACCTGTATCTAAATACAGCTCATAATAATGCCTCAGTATTTAGTTAATTTTTATTCTTAGTCATATACATTTGTGGAAAACATGATAAAGTTTCTAAAGTTTACTCAAAAATAAGATACAGAACAAGGATTAATTTGTTTGCAAAAACGTTTTCTTTCTTCTTCAAATCTTTACCATTCTTTGTGCATTGCAAAGGCAGTACCACACCTAAGTACAAGAATTGTATCAGCAATATAAGGTACTAGCGTTCTCCATCGTGAAAACCAAAATACTTAGGCTCCATACATCCAATATTTATTTATCCTTTCAATCCCACCTTCACAAAAGCTTTGCTCATGCAACTTTAATAGTTTGGAAGTGTTGGCCGGTGAGGAGATTCAGGTCTGAACATCTCTCCAGGAAGGCCGCCTCGGTGAAGACGTCGGGACGTGATCTATCCTGCCTGATACTCTGTCAGTCAGATGGTTCCCACAGTTGTTTCAGGAGGCCCCGCAGTCATTGATGTTCTTGGTGAGTAAAGCCTTGTCAAAGGGAAGTTCGCCTCAAAGAAGCTGATAATTGGTCTTCAAATTGTTTGAATTTGTGTCTAGCTGTAAAAAAGAAATAAAAATAAAGAAATGCATACAAGATTTAAGTACAAGTGAACTTCGGGAAAACTCAAATTCTTACATGAAGCTGCTACAAGTATTCAATTAAAAAATACACAAAGGGTACAAAAGATTTTTTTGAAAATAGTGGTAATTTTTTCTGATGTAATGACAGTAGTGGTAACAATATGTTCAGTAATACTTCTTTGGGGACTTTCTCTTCTGCTGATTATTTCAAATGAATATAGTCTAAAATGTTTCACAATGTATATCAAAGGTAATATATATTACTAAAAACTACCATTAATAGCACACAATATTTGGTTTATGGTATTTAACTGAGAATTCCTTACTTCATCAGGGACTATCAATTCTCAAAATGCCTAACAAAGCATCGACAGCAGTGGTGGACAAAAGGATTTCTCAATAATATTCAAACAACATATTGTGTGTGAGTAGGGTGTGAATGTGGGAATGAGGTGTGGTGGAATGGGTAGTCTTAGACGCTTATGTGTATCCAAGGGGTCTTGCACTAATCATCTACCAGGATGCTATTGGGTATGTAAAAAATTAGAGCCACTACCATCTACAGGAATGGATAATGAATGCAAACAATAACTAGCCACTACTCTTCACGGGATGGAAATGGGATGTACAAATAAACTAGCCACTACCACCACAGGATGGATATGGGGTGCACAATAATCTAGCCACTACCATCCTTAGCTCAATTGCTAGCACATTCAGCTCACACACTGAGGGATTTTTCTCATGGTTCGACGATTCCCAGTGTGGGAGAAAACATTAGGACGCGTTTTCTTAAGACACCTGCTGTCCATGTACACCTAGCAATAAAATAGGTACTGGGTGTCAGTCAGCTGGTATAGGTCACCATTGCCTAAAATGCTCTAGCAATAACAAGGGCTTTCTATATAGCAGTATGTCACTGATGTCAGCTAGGCCTGTATACCTTGTGCATGTACTTGTAGAAATAAAGATTATTATTTTTTTATTCACACATAAGCCATTTCCCACCAAGGCAGGGTGGCCCAAAAGAGAAAAACTTTCATCATTCACTCCATCACTCTCTTGCCCCCCATCCCTGGTTCGTGCCTCTCATACACTCTTTCTACCTTGCAGTAAATGGTTTGGCGATACCGACAAGATGTGGAAAAATGCACTCGTGTACAGCTCTGGACATTCATTAAATATTCTGAAGAGTACATAAATGCCTTTTTCTAGACCTCTCTACCCTGTCAATTCACCTTATAATTTTATACATGATCGTACGGCTCCTAACCCTCCTCTCCCCCAGAGTCATCAAAGTCATGTCCTATGGTGTCTGCTCATAGTTCATACCTCTTTATTTCTAGCCTAGTCCAGAGGCAGATTAAGATTTTGTAGGCCCCTGGGCTACAGGTACTGTGAGAGCCCCCAGTGATATTTTCACAAGGAAAAACAGTTTAAGGAATATTAAATTTATTTTTACAAAGCTAACCATAAATAAAATTCATACATTTGCTTTGCATAATTTCTTGGAAACAAATTTCTCCCAAACACCAGTAAATTTTAAGTATGTAGCTAAGAACATTTCTGGAGGCCCTCCAGCTGGCAGAGGCCTATGCCTTAATCCCACCCTAAGCTAGTCTCATTGAATATCTTTTTTTTTTTTTTTTTCAACAAGTCGGCCGTCTCCCACCAAGGCAGGGTGACCCAAAAAGAAAGAAAATCCCCAAAAAGAAAATATGTTCATCATCATTCAACACTTTCACGTCACTCACACATAATCACTGTTTTTGCAAAGGTGCCCAGAATACAACAGTTTAGAAGCATATATGTATGAAAATACACAATAGTATATCCCTCCAAACTGCCAATATCTCAAACCCCTCCTTTAGAGTGCAGGCATTATACTTCCCATTTCCAAGACTCAAGTCCGGTTATATAAAATAACCGATTTCCCTGAATCCCTTCACTAAATATTACCCTGCTCACACTCCAACAGCTCGCCAGGTCCCAAATACCATTTGTCTCCATTCACTCCTATCTAACATGCTCACACACGCTTGCTGGAAGTCCAAACCCCTCGCCCACAACACCTCCATTACCCCCTCCCTCCACCTTTTTTTCGAGGATGACCCCTACCCCCGCCTTCCTTCCCACAATATTATACGCTCTCTATGTCATTCTACTATCGATCCATTCTCTCTAAATGAACCCAAACCACCTCAACAAACCCTCTGCAGCCCTTTGACTAATATGTACTTTCATTAACTCCACACCTTCTCCTAATTTCCACACTCCGAATTTTCTGCATAATATTTACACCACACATTGCTCTTAGACAGGACATCTCCCCTGCCTCCAACCGCTTCCTCGTTGCAGCATTTACAACCCAAGCTTCACACCCATATAAGAGTGTTGGTACTACTCGACTTTCACACATTCCCTTCTTTGCCTCCATAGATAACATTTTTTGCCTCCACATATACCTCAATTCACAACTCACCTTTTTTCCTTCATCAATTCTATGATTAACCTCATCCTTGATAAATCCATCCGCTGACACGTCAACTCCCAAATATCTGAAAACATTCACTTCTTCCATACTCTTTCTTTCTTTTAATGCACCAGCCGTATCCCACCGAGGTGGGGTGGCCCAAAAGGACAAACGAAAGTTTCTCCTTTTAAATTTAGTAATATATACAGGAGAAGGGGTTACTAGCCCCTTGCTCCCGGCATTTTAGTCGCCTCTTACGACACGCATGGCCTACGGAGGAAGAATTCTGTTCCATTTCCCCATGGCAATAAGAGGAAATAAACAAGAACAAGAACTAGAAAGAAAATAAAAGAAAACCCAGAGGGGTAGTAATATATGTTTGTACATGTAATGTATGTGACCTAAGTGTATAGAAGTAGCAAGATGTCTTCCATATTCCTTCCTCCCCCAATTTGATATCCAATTTTTTCTTTATCTAAATCATTTGATACTCTCACACCTTAACCTTTTCCTATGTTCCACTTTCAACTTTCTACCTTTACACACACTTCAAATTCACCCACTAACCTTTGCAAGTTTTCTTTAGAATCTCCCATAAGCACAGTATCATCAGCAAAAGTAACTGTGTCACTTCCCATTTTGTATTGAATTCCTCATAATTTAAGCCCACCCCTCTCCCAAACACCATAGCATTTACTTCTTTTACAACCCCATCTATAAATACTATATTAAACAACCATGGTGACATTACACATCCCTGTCTAAGACCTACTTTTACCAGGAAATAGTCTCCCTCTCTTCTACACACCCTAACCTGAGCCTCACTATCCTCATAAAAACTCTTTACAGCATTTAGTAACTTACCACCTATTCCATACACTTGCAACATCTGCCACATTCCTTCCCTATCCACTATCATATGCCTTTTCTAAATCCATAAATGCAATAAAAACTTCCCTACCTTTATCTAAATACTGCTCACATATATGCTTCAATGTAAACACTTGATCTACACATCCCCTACGCACTCTAAAATCTCCTTGCTCATCCGCAATTCTACATTCTGTCTTACCTCTAATTCTTTCAATAATAACGCTACCGTACACTTTTCCTGGTATACTCAGTAAACTTATTCCTCTACAATTTTTACAATCTCTTTTGTCCCCTTTCCCTTTATATAAAGGGACTATACACGCTCTCCGCCAATCCCTAGGTACATGCCTTCTCTTTCATACATTTATTAAACAAAAATACCAACCATTCCAACACTATGTCCCCCCCTGCTTTTAACATTTCTCTCATTATCCCCCACACTCACATTCTGCTCTTGAATACCTTGAATATCTTTATCTTTACTATTTTCCCGTGTTATATCAGGTGAATGGTTTTACAGCATTTTGTTGTACTATCTTTGCCTCAAACACCTATATAGTTCTGAATCTACTCAACAGATAGCTTCGGTGTGAGCTCTAGTCCTCAACTAGAAGACTGTCTTTCCTATGTACTGGGGCTTGGCACTAAGATGGCCAATCACCTAAAACCCCTAATAACCCAGCAAAAGGCACCAGTAAGAATGATAACAAATTCCCACTCCCACCAGCATACTCCACCAGTTTTCAAAAGTCTGAATCTGCTCACCATTAAGAACATCCATACTTATTCATGTGCCTACTACATACACAGAACAATACATGCAAATATAAACCTTCCACTCAAACTTCTTCTCACCAACCTAAACAGGACACATGACCACAACACAAGACACACATCTCTTTTTGATATACCTCGTGTCCATATCACACTGTGTAAAAACTATGCACATCAAGGGCCTCAAAATATGGAATTCATTACCAGAAGATATTAAAGTAACCTGGTCTGAAAATCAATTTAGGACTCTTCTCAAAAGCCACTTAATCACCCTAGACTAAACGCTAATACTCAGTACACACATATTAACTTATGTTCTCCCACATCATAACTTCAACAATCACTTTGAACCTTTTATCCATTGTTGACAGGAATATAATTGAATCATTGTTTTCACAAAAAGCATTTTTGAATAGATGAATTTATCTTTTGTCTTATACAAATTTTGATTACCCGGAGTTTACCTGGAGAGAGTTCCGGGGGTCAACGCCCCCACGGCCCGGTCTGTGACCAGGCCTCCTGGTGGATCAGAGCCTGATCAACCAGGCTGTTACTGCTGGCTGCACGCAAACCAACGTACGAGCCACAGCCCGGCTGGTCAGGTACCGACTTTAGGTGCTTGTCCAGTGCCAGCTTGAAGACTGCCAGGGGTCTGTTGGTAATCCCCCTTATGTATGCTGGGAGGCAGTTGAACAGTCTCGGGCCCCTGACACTTATTGTATGGTCTCTTAACGTTCTAGTGACACCCCTGCTTTTCATTGGGGGGATGTTGCATCGTCTGCCAAGTCTTTTGCTTTCATAGTGAGTGATTTCCGTGTGCAAGTTCGGTACTAGTCCCTCTAGGATTTTCCAGGTGTATATAATCATGTATCTCTCCCACCTGCATTCCAGGGAATACAGGTTCAGGAACCTCAAGCGCTCCCATTAATTGAGGCGTTTTATCTCCGTTATGCGCGCCGTGAAGGTTCTCTGTACATTTTCTAGGTCAGCAATTTCACTTGCCTTGAAAGGTGCTGTTAGTGTGCAGCAATATTCCAGCCTAGATAGAACAAGTGACCTGAAGAGTGTCAGCATGGGCTTGGCATCCCTAGTTTTGAAGGTTCTCATTATCCATCCTGTCATTTTTCTAGCAGATGCAATTGGCGTTTCGCTCTAGTTTGTGGCCAGAATTTGTTTTGTACTCTGATGAAGATTTAATTTCCTCGTGTTTACCATATCTGAGTAATTGAAATTTCTCATCGTTGAACTTCATATTGTTTTCTGCGGCCCACTGAAAGATTTGGTTGATGTCTGCCTGGAGCCTTGCAGTGTCTGCAATGGAAGACACTGTCATGCAGATTCGGGTGTCATCTGCAAAGGAAGACACGGTGCTGTGGCTGACATCCTTGTCTATGTCAGATATGAGGATGAGGAAGAAGATGGGAGCGATTATTGTGCCTTGTGGAACAGAGCTTTTCACCGTAGCTGCCTCGGACTTTACTCTGTTGACTACTACTCTCTGCGTTCTGTTAGCGAGGAAATTATAGCTCCATCGACCAACTTTTCCTGTTATTCCTTTAGCACGCATTTTGTGCGCTATTACGCCATGGTCACGCTTGTCGAAGGCTTTTGCAAAGTCTGTATATATTACATCTGCATTCTTTTTGTCTTCTAGTGCATCTAGGACCTTGTCGTAGTGATCCAATAGTTGAGACAGACAGGAGCGACCTGTTCTAAACCCATGTTGCCCTGGGTTGTGT
The DNA here is from genome assembly GCF_026875155.1 of Cherax quadricarinatus. Taxonomy (NCBI): domain Eukaryota; kingdom Metazoa; phylum Arthropoda; class Malacostraca; order Decapoda; family Parastacidae; genus Cherax; species Cherax quadricarinatus. The sequence continues at coordinate 7,667,909 of NC_069491.1, forward strand.
AATTGATGGGTTTCTAGATGGGTGGTGATCTTGCTTCTTAGGGCCCTTTCAAAGATTATGATATGGGATGTTAGTGCTATCGGTCTGTAGTTCTTTGTTATTACTTTACTGCCCCCTTTGTGGAGTGGGGCTATGTCTGTTGTTTTTAGTAACTGTGGGACGACCCCCGTGTCCATGCTCCCTCTCCATTGGATGGTAAAAGCTCGTGATAGGGGCTTCTTGCAGTTCTTGATGAACACACAGTTCCACGAGTCTGGCCCTGGGGCAGAGTGCATGGGCATGTCATTTATCGCCTGTTCGAAGTCATTTGGCATCAGGATAACATCAGATAGGCTTGTGTTAACCAAATTCTGTGGCTCATAAAAAATTCATTTTGATCTTCGACTCTCAGTCTGGTTAGCGGCTTGCTAAAAACCGAGTCATATTGGGACTTGAGTAGCTCACTCATTTCCTTGCTGTCATCTGTGTAGGACCCATCTTGTTTAAGTAGGGGCCCAATACTGGACGTTGTTCTCGACTTTGATTTGGCATAGGAGAAGAAATGCTTTGGATTTCTTTCGATTTCATTTATGGCTTTTAGTTCTTCCCGCGATTCCTGACTTCTATAAGATTCCTTAGCTTAAGTTCGATGCTTGCTATTTCTCTGACCAGTGACTCCCTATGCATTTCAGATATATTGACCTCTTTTAGCCGCTCTGTAATTCTTTTCTGCCGCTCTGTAATTCTTTTCTGCCGCCTGTAAAAGGAGCGCCTGTCTTTCTATTTTACATCTACCCCCTCCTTTTTCTTAGAGGAATAAGCCTTGTGCATACATCGAGTGCCACCGAGTTAATCTGTTCTAGGCATAAGTTGGGGTCTGTGTTGCTTAGTATATCTTCCCAGCTTATATAGGTTAGGACTTGGTTTACTTGGTCCCACTTTATGTTTTTGTTATTGAAGTTGAATTTGGTGAATGCTCCCTCATGACTAATCTCATTACGACGGTCTGGGGCTCCGCGCATACATGTCTGAACCTCAATTATGTTGTGATCTGAGTATATTGTTTTTGATATGGTGACATTTCATATCAGATCATCATTGTTAGTGAAGATGAGGTCTAGTGTATTTTCCAGTCTAGTAGGCTCTATTATTTGCTGGTTTAAATTGAATTTTGTGCAGAGATTTAAAAGCTCGTGTGTGTGCGAGTTCTCATCAGAGCTGCCTCCTGGTGTTATTACTGCAACAACATTATTTGCTATATTCCTCCATTTTAGGTGCCCTAAGTTGAAATCCCCCAGGAGCAAGATGTTGGGGGCAGGAGCTGGCAGATTTTCCAGACAGTCGTCAATTTTTAACAGCTGTTCCTGGAATTGCTGGGATGTTGCATCCGGAGGCTTGTAGACTACCACAATGACTAGGTTTTGGTTCTCGATCTTTACTGCTAAAACTTCCACTACATCATTTGAGGCATTAAGCAGTTCTGTGCAAACAAGTGACTCAGCGATGTACAGGCCAACCCCCCCCCCCCTTTTGCCTGTTCACTCTGTCACATCTGTATAGGTTGTAACCTGGGATCCATATTTCGTTGTCCAAGTGATCCTTAATGTGGGTCTCAGTGAAAGCCGCAAACATTGCATTTGCCTCTGCAAGCAGTCCACGGATGAAAGGTATTTTGTTGTTTGTTGCTGGCTTTAGACCCTGTATATTTGCAAAGAAGAATGTCATCGGACTGGTGGTATTGTTGGTACTGGAGTTTACCTGGAGAGAGTTCCGGGGGTCAACGCCCCCGCGGCCCGGTCTGAGACCAGGCCTCCTGGTGGATCAGAGCCTGATCAACCAGGCTGTTGCTGCTGGCTGCACGCAAACCAACATACGAGCCACAGCCCGGCTGATCCGGAACTGACTTTAGGTGCTTGTCCAGTGCCAGCTTGAAGACTGCCAGGGGTCTGTTGGTAATCCCCCTTATGTGTGCTGGGAGGCAGTTGAACAGTCTCGGGCCCCTGACACTTATTGTATGGTCTCTTAACGTGCTAGTGACACCCCTGCTTTTCATTGGGGGGATGGTGCATCATCTGCCAAGTCTTTTGCTTTCGTAGTGGGTGATTTTCGTGTGCAAGTTCGGTACTAGTCCCTCTAGGATTTTCCACGTGTATATAATCATGTATCTCTCCCTCCTGCGTTCCAGGGAATACAGGTTTAGGAACCTCAAGCGCTCCCAATAATTGAGGTGTTTTATCTCCGTTATGCGCGCCGTGAAAGTTCTCTGTACATTTTCTAGGTCGGCAATTTCACCTGCCTTGAAAGGTGCTGTTAGTGTGCAGCAATATTCCAGCCTAGATAGAACAAGTGACCTGAAGAGTGTCATCATGGGCTTGGCCTCCCTAGTTTTGAAGGTTCTCATTATCCATCCTGTCATTTTCTAGCAGATGCGATGATACAATGTTATGGTCCTTGAAGGTGAGATCCTCCGACATGATCACTCCCAGGTCTTTGACGTTGGTGTTTCGCTCTATTTTGTGGCCAGAATTTGTTTTGTACTCTGATGAAGATTTAATTTCCTCATGTTTACCATATCTGAGTAATTGAAATTTCTCATCGTTGAACTTCATATTGTTTTCTGCAGCCCACTGAAAGATTTGGTTGATGTCTGCCTGGAGCTTTGCAGTGTCTGCAATGGAAGACACTGTCATGCAGATTCGGGTGTCATCTGCAAAGGAAGACACGGTGCTGTGGCTGACATCCTTGTCTATGTCGGATATAAGGATGAGGAACAAGATGGGAGCGAGTACTGTGCCTTGTGGAACAGAGCTTTTCACCGTAGCTGCCTCGGACTTTACTCTGTTGACGACTACTCTCTGTGTTCTGTTAGTGAGGAAATTATAGATCCATCGACCGACTTTTCCTGTTATTCCTTTAGCACGCATTTGTGCGCTATTACGCCATGGTCACACTTGTCGAAGGCTTTTGCAAAGTCTGTATATATTACATCTGCATTCTTTTGTCTTCTAGTGCATTAGGACCTTGTCGTAGTGGTCCAATAGTTGAGACAGACAGGAGCGACCTGTTCTAAACCCATGTTGCCCTGGGTTGTGTAACTGATGGGTTTCTAGATGCGTGGTGATCTTGCTTCTTAGGACCCTTTCAAAGATTTTTATGATATGGGATGTTAGTGCTATTGGTCTGTAGTTCTTTGCTGTTGCTTTACTGCCCCCTTTGTGGAGTGGGGCTATGTCTGTTGTTTTTAGTAACTGTGGGACGACCCCCGTTGTCCATGCTCCCTCTCCATAGGATGGAAAAGGCTCGTGATAGGGGCTTCTTGCAGTTCTTGATGAACACAGAGTTCCATGAGTCTGGCCTGGGGCAGAGTGCATGGGGGGGAGGGGGGGGAATTTTTTTTTTTTCCGGCATTAGTATCTGTATCTGTTGGTTTGGAGTGGAGGCCATCGACTGTGGTTCCACTCCAGGAATGATTGGATTTGGTGTATGATTTCTGCCATTTCCTGCCAGTTTTTTTTCCTTCCTGGAACTAAAAAACCTCTCCCTTTTGAGTGGCTGTGGCTACCCAGGTTTTCCCATGGCCTGGATGTTTTGTATCTTTTTGTCCCCTTTAGATGGTGTGCCTGGCAATTTAAGTTATAGCACAGTCTTTCCTGTACTGAAGAGGTACACATTTCAGGGTGAAAAAGCTTACAGGAAGGGAGTTTGCATTTTCCTGTTGTCATGTGGGCACGGCATTTTCTAGGGTGGTCATAGTTGCATGTCCCATCTGTTTTTCCAGATTCCCATGCCTGCAGATACCAAGTGCATAGTATGTGCACAGGCTTGGTTTCCGTTTGCCTTGGGTTTCTGTGACTGTATTCCCTGTTGGTGCATGTTTACCTGTCTTATTCCTATCCTCACTAGCACCAACAATGGAGCTCTAACCAGTTGTTTTTGGTAATATATCCTCACTATTGCTAGTGGAGTCCTCTTGTTTGCCATTTCCCGTGGTATTACTAGTTTGCAATATTGGTTTTATCTTATCTTTGACTACACTTGTTTCCCCACTACAGCTCCTGTCTCCCATGAGGTCATTTGTATGCATTCCCTCCTGCGTATATTTCCCAACTACCTGGACAAAATCTCCAGCTTCACCATTACTGTCTCCCAGGACAGCACCTCCAGCTTCACCACACCATTACTGTCTCCCAGGACAGCACTATCAGCCCATTTACTGACTACCAGGACAGCACCTCCAGCCTTACAGTTTCTGACTACATGGCCAGCATCAAGCGCGGTACCATCCAGCCCAGACTTTTTATGTTCCCATCTGTTGTAGAATGCTTCCAGGTTGTCTATGAAAGCAGCTTTGATGTTATCCTCTTTTAATACCAATGTGATTTTAGTCCACAGATTGATCTCATTTGGGCATATCCAAAAACACTTCCCTGATTTTATACTGCTTGTAGCTAGTTCTTGGCATGACACCAAATTCCACAAAAATGAATTTATCCATGTGGAAGCCTGTTTGTTTGATTGACTGCAGACTACACAGAGCTTCATAATGATTTGAATGGTTGATTTACTGTAATTCTACTAGCAACCTCTTGAATACTCTATTAATAACCTCCTTAAAGTGAAGCTCTAGTTATTTGTATTTCTATTTCTAACTGTACTTGTATATTAGTACAGCTTACCGGTGTACGTTCCTGATTTTATATTTATTGTTTGTGTTTGATAAGGGCACCTACAACTCCATCCGTTAACAGTCTGCTTTATTGTCCAACGAATTCATTTGAAACCGGTCAAGGGTTCGGACCAGTCGAGGGTTCGACCAGTCAAGGGTTCGGAACCAGTCTGATCTGATCAGTGGGTCACTTATTTAAACGTACTGGTCGGTGATTTGGGCTAACACATGAAGGATTCACTTATAATTAATAATCAACTGTTCAACTATGAAATAATTACTATCCTACTGTGCAACTATGATATAATCCGTAGTGTTAAGTAGTCTGTAAGCCAATAATGTTAAGTTGGCCCATAATGTCAAGGCGTAATAGAGGCTCTCCTTGCATTGCAACCCACTATTGTAAATATAAAATCTCAATGTACTGTTTGCAAAGACAAAATAAATAAATAAATAAATAAATAAATTATGTACATCATGTACAGAATTATTATAAGAATAACTAAGCACTAAACCCATAGGTTCAACAACAGCACTGAATACATCATGTACAGCTGTTTTCTTAAATGTTCTGTTAGTCATACAAATGTCACCAAGGTTATCCCTCTGATATATTCGCTATCTGTTAATTGTTAGTTAACCATCCCTAGATTCAGGCTATGAAATGTCTGGAGAGGGAAAGGATAGCTCTAGTGTTCATGACCTTGCACTTGTTCGTGTCAAACTCGATTAGCCATTTGGCTTGCCACTGATTTATCCTCCCAAAGCCTTCCTGGAGTCTGTCCCTGTCCTTCTATATTTTTAATTCTCTCGCCATCTTTACATAATAGCAAACAGGAGCAAATAAGAATGATTTCTTCTGGGAGATCATTAACATATATTAAGAATACATGCTCAATGCACTTTCCTCACTGCTAATCCGCCTGGCATGTACCACTGGAACGTGATGCTTCCATCAAAATGTGCTTTAACATGCATTTTTTTAATATAGTACAGTGGAACCTCTACTTACGAGTACGTCTACATGCGAGTTTTTCTGAATACAAGCAGTCGCTCTTTCGATTTTTTGCTTCCAGACGCGAGTGAAATTTCCAGATGCGAGCGGGCCTCAAGGGAAGTTCCTCGATCCTGGTGAGAGGCTCTTGCTCTTGATCTAGGGAACTGGATCTCAGTTGTTTGTTGGACTATCTTATTGAAACTTGGGCAACGTATGATGGAAAGATGCTTCTTAGCATACACCAAAAATGAAAGAAATTGGACCATAAATAATGGAGTTCACTTCTCAGCCATTAGCCTCCCATTAGCGGTATATTTTCATATGGTTTTTATTGATGTATTCTCGTATTTTTGGTCTCATTAGATAGAATGGAAGATATGATTTTTATTGGTTTCACGATGAAAAGTACCTTGAAATTGAGCTCAAAGTAGCAGAAATGTTCGATTCTTTGGTGATGTTCAAGAGGAAACTAATGACGTCACCATCCAATACCTGTCCGATCGGCACTGCTCCTCAACCTTCACATATTGGAAAGCTCTTCAACACACTAGCAAAAGTGAGAGTAGACATCATAAGGTAGCAGTGGCAGACAACATGAAGCAGCAGTAGCAGACATCATGAGGTAGCAGTGGCAAAGTGTAGCATTAAGAGTGTAGCAATTAAGTGTAGCATTAAGAGTGTAGTATTATAAATCACTCTGACTTTTTTGGGTTATCCTAGGTTCTCTACACATGTAGTCTGGAGCAGGAATGGCTGCTGTGGTGGCCTTATAAACCCCAACAACAACAATGGCTGCTGTCACCACCACTAGTCACATATGTAATGATATGTATTTTATTAATTCTAGTGTACATATCATATTTCTATGTTATTAATATTGTTTATGTCATATTACATGAATTATGATAGATAAATAAGCTGTAGAGTTGATATTAGGGAAATTGTTGAAGTATTTTCTCATGCCTGGAATTCACTGGAACGAATTAATTCCATTTCAATTAATTTCAATGAGGAAAATTGACTCTGCAAACAAGCAAATCCAGATGCGAGCAAGGTCATGGAGTGGATTAATCTCGTAAGTAGAGTTTCCATTGTATTGTATTCATTTTCCCCCCAAAAATGTGTATTTATTTCATATAATGATATCATGTGGGGAAAATGAGGTTTTGCCAAAGAATTTCGCTGATACGAAGGATTTTTGAGGAACGTTAAACGAGGGATGCCTCTACACGTAATGTCAATTTGTTATGAAGGTAGGCGAGTGACTGTGGACGAGCAAGTCTTTACCGAACTCATTACACAATCCACAAGGCCAGACAATGAACAGGTCAGAGGCGAAAACACCATTCAAAAACTTTTCACTTGAGTATTTCCCGCAGGACTGAAATTTTCTTGGCCTTTTACACAGGCCATAACTTCCAGCAAGTCTCGAGTTTGCTTATATTGTATATAATCAGTGACTCACAGAAGAACTGCTGTTTTCTAAGATAATACATTTGCATAATTTTTGTTTCCATTGATGCTTAGCAAAGAAAAAAAAATAAGAGTTCCATAACCACACACATTGACATGAGAATACACTGAGGTGGCGCACACACACATGTAGCAAGTTCACGTTAAAGGGATCCAGCAGTTAATACCGCAAACACGGCGAGCATCAGCTCACAAGAATAAATGATAGTGAAAAATACACAAAAACTGTGAAGCCCTTTAATAAGTACTATGTTTCATCCAATATTTGACTTTGTCAAGTATTTTATGTACTAGATAAAGCCCAATGTTGGGCTTTATCTAGTACATAATAAAGTACAAGTAAAGTATTTGCTGTATTTTTATCTTCAGTAACTGTGGGGATGCTGTGGAGAATAACTGGGCTTAGCCTGACTCACCTGGTTGGCGACCCTGAGGTCCTCCTGAGAGAACTGTTCATTGCGGTACAGAATGTTGATCTTAACAACGATCTTGATGATGTTCTTTACCAACTTCTCCGCCTCTTTCTTGTTGCCAGTCTGAAAGTTGTGCACAAGGTGAGAACACACAAATTCGATATTTTCACAGGCAGGAGCTGCTCCAGAGATGTTACTTGGGGGGGAGGGAGGGCCGCAAGGAAGTTGTAATCAGCTTGGAAGAGGAGGCTGTGATTTAGGCTTAAAGCACCTTTATTATTGTAATAAAGTTGGTAGAATTACCGACAATATGTAAAGTAAAAGGACACAAGTGCAACTAATGTGACATTTATTGTGGCAACGTTTCGCTCTCCAGGAGTTTATCAAGCTTGATAAAGCTCCTGGAGAGCGAAACGTGCCACAAAATGTCACATTAGTTGCACTTGTGTCCTTTTACTTTACATACCTTTATTATTGCTGTTATTGGGGGGGGTTGAGGGGGGTAATGGAGGTGTTGGGGGTCTCAGCCCCCCATTAGTGCCGTCCCTGTTTCCAGAGTATACCAGTAACCAGTGAAAGGCCTGGACCACGACTAAAAACTCCACTGAGTGCAATATATGATACACAGACCTATAAATATCAATACACTTTCTTCTTGAAAAGACCCTCTCCCCCCACTTTCCCTTCCAAAAGAACTGGTGATCTATTCATTACAAACAAAAAAAATCAGCGTGGTTTAGTCCAGTGGGAGAGATGGTCAGTCCCACGTAACAAATGCTTCACCTGAAGCTGCCCTAGTTGCTAAACCCACAGAAAAATGTTAAACGATACCACCATTACTCTACTTAAGTTTCCCAGTTCAGACTTGGGGAGTTCAAATTCAAATTCCTTTAGTTCATTATCTCACACACACGTACAATCTATACTGTGTTATGCAAGATAACAGGAAAGATAAGCTAGTTTTTGTTTCCACTACAACTTACTTATCTGAATAAAGTAGCAGCACACACAGTCTATCCAAGCAGGTTAAACTAAAATTAAGTAATTTCTACTATTACAAGCAACTCCACTACCACTGCAACCACCGCCAACAGGAGAAGCAGAACATTACCACTACGACTCTAGCACCCACCCACCACGACCCCAACACCATCACTGGAAGTACGAGCAACAGCAGCACCACTACACCAACACACCACATACTACACCAACACACCACCACCACTACTACACCAACACACCACCACCACCACTACACCAACACACCACCACTACTACACCAACACACCACCCCCACACTACACCAACACACCACCACCACCACTACACCAACACACCACCACCACTACACCAACACCACCACACTACACAACACACCACCACCACTACACCAACACATCCACCACCACTACACCAACACACCACCACCACTACACAACACACCACCCACACTACACAACACACCAAAACACTACACCAACACACCACCACTATACACCAACACACCACCACTACTACACCAACACACCACCACTACACCAACACACCACCACTGGTAGGTAAGACACATAGGCAACAATTAGGCAACTTTATTCCGAAACGTTTCGCCTACACAGTAGGCTTTTTCAGTCTAATACAGAAAATAGGCAGGAACAGTAGAGATGTGAAGACGATGTAATCAGTCCATCACCCCTGAAGTCGTAGAATTTGAGGTTGTCAGTCCCTCGGCCTGGAGAAGTTCAGTTCCTGACTATGGAACTGAACTTCTCCAGGCCGAGGGACTGACAACCTCAAATTCTACGACTTCAAGGGTGATGGACTGATTACATCGTCTTCACATCTCTACTGTTCCTGCCTACTTTCTGTATTCGACTGAAAAAGCCTACTGTGTAGGTGAAACGTTTCGGAATAAAGTTGCCTAACTGTTGCCTATGTGTCTTACCTACCAACCTGTCGGTATTGTATGCCATTTTGATGTTCACCACCACCACTACACCAACACTTGTCGGTACTTCATACCACTGTCAACAGTGGTGGCAGTGTTTGTAACTCACTACCTTGAAGGAAGGGCAGCCACAATGCTGCTGAAGATCTATGATCCAAGGAACTATAGCAGCTATAATAACAGCTGCTATATTCCCCTTCCGTGGATCAATCGTGATTACTTACCATTTCTCAGGCACTGTACGACCCCTACTGATTCATAACAAATTTGTTATGAACAATGATGGTACGCGAGCGTGAGTTAGACCTGCCTAGCATGGATCAGTAGACCTGCTGCGGTCTTCATTCCTGTTTTATAGTATCCCACATACCTGTGGCCAGTTTCAAGAGTTCTCCTACCCACAGAATTGACTGCCTGGTCAAGGAGACTATTGCTGCTAGCGGCTCTCACAACCTGGCTGGTCTCTCACATTCAACATTATGACACTGAACGTACCACGGTATGGCTTCATAACTTAAGCACCTGCTATGATGTTGCTACCTTATTTACTAAAATATTTAAAAAATCGAAAATGTGTTAAGTGTACTGAGAGTACTGTACACAAATCTGGTAACCTCGTTCATTGGAACTTAAATTTTCTAACCTAAAACTGTTTTTATTAACGATTTGGTAATAATGTACAGGTTTTTCGGAGATTCGATCAGTCCGAAAATGAGGGAGGGCCAGCACTACCCTAGGAGAGTGCTCTTCAACCCTCCGCACACTAGCATTAGAGTTGCAGAGGCCACCAACTGCGACATTTTTCCAGAGAGCAACCCACAGTGGTGCAACACACAGCACAGTCTAGCTCTTGTCCCCTTTTATCACCCATGAACTACGAAAACTTAAAGAGGCTTTCAAGAAGTCATAAGTTTTTGGTAATCATTCAAGTAATGTATCATGAAACTTTATAAGTGCTTGGAAACAACAGTAGAGATCATGACTTAAGAGTCATGGCAGTATGACATTTAGTTATACTTTTGTATCAACACTTAGGATAATGTGTAAAGTTGAATGTTTCCGGTTTTGGTGGTATGTGTTCTCTCAGACTTGTCTACAGCTCCTGGACCCGCCTCTTTACCTGCAACACACGGTGTTGGAGGTGTGTGTGTGTGTGTGTGTGTGTGTGTGTGTGTGTGTGTGTGTGTTCTCTCAGAGTTATGTCTATAGCTCCTGGACCGGTCTCTTTAACCTGCAATATACATAACCTGACATCCACTGCTATTCCCTGGTGTTAGGTTAGGTAAGGTTCGTCAGGAAACAGGACAAGTGTTTCCTGACGCGGGTCTTAGTCAGATTCAAATTCAAAGTTTATTCTCTATAAAGATTACAATGTTGAATTTTCAGAATTTGGTTGTTGTGTGGTTTACATGTAGTTAAATAATGATTACAGAGTGTACCACTAGAACGCCTAGCATGGCTAGGCATTTCGGGCAGACTTAGTTTAATTCTTTATTTTAAAATATTACAAATTATGAGGTAAGTTGGTATTATGGCTAAGTGACTAAATACTAGTCTGTGAGTTTAGCAATGTGAATGCTTTTGTTTTGGCACAGTACATAGTTTCAGTATTGGAGTATCATAGGATTCATTATTTTAAGATTGATGACCCGCCGTTGGAGCTTCTGGTCATCTGACCGAGGCCTTCCACTGGCTTACCGGTCCACCCCTTTAAAAATCTTGGTCATATTTATAACCATTCAGTTGTGGTGCGACAGAGAGAGAGAGAGAGAGAGAGAGAGGAGAGAGAGAGAGAGAGAGAGAGAGAGAGAGAGAGAGAGAGAGAGAGAATGACAGTGACAAAGTGACTTCCTAGGTGGACCAGTTTATATATTGTGCACAGCTTCATACTAGGGTAAGAAACTCAGGTACACACTACCTATACCCTGACATCATCGCCTCAGGAAGGCTGGGTTAATGTTCAGCAATAATCCCCAGTTGACGCGTGTTATACCAGGATACCACAGTTGAGCAACAGCTCCTCATCCTTAAGAGAACTTCCTTATGTAATATCTGCTTATAGTAACACGCACTTATAAAATTAATATTAGTAGTAGTGTTAGTAGTATTAATAGAATAGTACTACTACAAGTAGTAGTACTAACAGTAGTGTCAGTAATACTAGAATATAATAGTAACTACTATTCTAGTATTACTAAAAGTAATAATAGCAATAGTACTAGTGGTGGTAATAGAACTACTAATAGTAGTAATAGTACTACTGGTAGTAGTAGTATTACAATGTTAATTACACCAGTTGATGTACTACGAGGTCTCAGGAAAGTAAGGTAATCAATAAGGTTTGACCAAGGTGAAAGGCAACTCCAATTTCAAAGATCCAGAACCTTGAGCAGCATTAAGGCACCTTCCTGGAAGGAGCTGTCAGCTACAGACCAACAAAACACACCACAAAATATTTGTAAGTATCGCCGTCTGTTACAAACAATGGTCTTATGCTGTAACAGGAAAATAATGACTTAGCTGTTGTTCACCTTTTATATTTCACTTCAGGGGAAATAAGCACCAAGTCGTTTTTTCATTTTTTTATCTAGTTTGAATACCAAGTCTTCTAGTACCTAGAAACTAGATTAGATATTAACTGTGTTAGATAACTGTCTAGAAGGAAACACCTAGGGTGTACCAAGGTTAAATTAACAACGACTTTTGACACTTCTTTCTGATCTTTATTTAATTTATATACTAAATCTCTTTTCGTACTTAGTAACTAGGTTAAACATTAAAATCCCATACTCAACAGGGAGGTTATGTGACACATTGCGACACTTCACTTTGTGATGTAGTCCAGCTGGGCTTGTGAGGTCTCTGGGGAGACCTAATTTAACCAATTATATGGTCACACCTTGCCTTGGCAAACGTCTGTAGCCACGCCCACGTCTGAGGTCTTTTGTTCTTGACGCCTCAGACCTAGGCGTCAGGTCGTACACGTGGTTGTGGAGGGTGCTTGGACCCCCCCCCTACATGACAACTTATCATGAATATTAAAAGAACATAATTGTATGTTTACGTTCTTATAAATTATTAAATAACCAAACTCCAAATAATCCAGCAATATTAACAATCTTGTACTGTAAGTAAAACTATTTAGTTACTTTCGAGAAACAACAATCTCTTACGGGGATTACTCAAGTTAGCAATCTCTCAGACTAATAGTCAATCGTCTAGTACAAGACTTTGAATTCTATAGAAAAGCTACTATGGTGGCCTGGTGGCTAAAGCTCCCGCTTCACACACGGAGGGCCCGGGTTCGATTCCCGGCGGGTGGAAACATTTCGACACGTTTCCTTACACCTGTTGTCCTGTTCACCTAGCAGCAAATAGGTACCTGGGTGTTAGTCGACTGGTGTGGGTCGCATCCTGGGGGACAAGATTAAGGACCCCAATGGAAATAAGTTAGACAGTCCTCGATGACGCACTGACTTTCTTGGGTTATCCTGGGTGGCTAACCCTCCGGGGTTAAAAATCCGAACGAAATCTTATCTTATCTCTTAACCGAGTGCTAAGAGAGCTATGCACTCTAGGATGAGAACCTGAACCTGCTCAGAAGTGTATGAACCTACTGGTTGTGTCTGTGACCAGTAACTCTCACGTCAGGTTGGTCACATGACTCAACCTTTGACTCCAGCCGGCAGCATAACTAGCGGCTGGTCTTTTAACTAGTGATTCCATCTTTTTCCCTATTTCTATACATACATAAATATTAGCATTAACATAAAATAAAAGAGCAATATCCTAGTATCATGATACATGAGGTCAGATAATAATAAGTCGGAAATCTTTACTGTAACTACTAGTCAAGAAGTCCACTAGTGAAACCTCGACGGAATATATTCAAATAAAAATGTCGGGCATCACCCGTAACACCGTCAAACAATCTAACGTAACCTGAATGAAATTTTCAAATTTAAAGAACGTAAATGATAAAATTATCTATGCTAAGAGATAATCTAAAAAAAAAGAAAACTAAAAAAAAATTAGGTGACAGAACATTCAGATAAGATATATTAATTTCATATGATAGGAAATCCCTTGGGTTATATATACACGGGGTATCCTAGAGGTCTTTGAACACGGGGAAAAATACACCATTTTTCCAGTTAGTGTTGGGGTTTTGCGCATATTGAACGATTACTCTGGCTGATGTGCGAGTTCAATGTTTTCCATTTCCTTAATCAGTCTTTCCTGCTTCAGAAAGTCTGCTGCCGTTGATAACCTTTTATTATTGGCCTCTCTTTCTCTAGAAATTTCATCTTCTTTGCTGTATTAGTATGTGTGTGGAGCATACTTAGTGGCAATGAACTCATCCTCCCTAGAAACTGGATTACTGCGTCCGCGGTGGTCGTATCTTCTCAAGCCTAGTTTATTAAGGTCTCGATTTATTTGATCCCCGTTGATGTCCTTGTTGACGTTGAATTTGTTGAATTCTTCCCTCATGATTGATGATGCCTCTCTGAGCCAGGTTACTATGCAGCCCACAGGTTGGTACCTCGATCATGTGGTCCGAAACTGCAGTCTTCGACACCATTACGTCCCAGACCAGGTCCTTGTTTGTGAATATAAGATCTAGGATATTTTCTAACCTGGTCGGTTCTGTTATCTGCTTGCTTTAGACGAATTTATTTCAGAGGTTTAATAATTTTGTTGCGTTGAACTATTCCTCCAGACTAGCTCCAGGGACTCTGCAATTAATGATTATCACACACTTCCATTTTAGATGTCTCAAACTGAAGTCACTGACAAACAACATACTTGGATCCGGGATTAACAGGTTCTCAGTTTAAATTATTATGATAACCAAGCGCTAAACCACCAGGGTCCTCAGTTCAGAGTTAGATCTGTGATAGCTGGTCCTTGAACTGCTGGGAAGAAGTATCCGGCGGTTTATATTCAAGCAAGGTTCAAATTTTCCATCTCAGCCGTCAAAACTTCAACTCCATCATTAGTGGTGTTAAGTAACTTTACGCCAATGAGCGACTAACATACAGACCGACATCTCATTCGTTGCCTGTTTTTCTTGTCGCATATAAAGTTGCATCCAGGAACGCATCCACATTTCACTATTTAAAGAAGTCCTTTACGCGAATCTCCGTAGAAGCTGCAAACATTACGTCTGACTCACTGAAGACACCACTAATATACGCAAGTTCGTCGTTCTTCCTAGGTTTGAGACCTGGTTTGAGACGGTACTAGTGTTAGTAACAACACTACCGTACTAGTGACAGTAACACCACTACCGTACTACTGATAGTAACACCACTACAGTACTAGTGATAGTAACACCACTACCGTACTAGTGACAGTAACACCACTACCGTACTAGTAACACCACTCCCGTACTAGTGATAGTAATACCACTACAGTACTAGTGATAGTAACACCACTACCGTATTAGTGATAGAAACAACAACACTACCGTACTAGTGATAGTAACAACACTACCGGACTAGTGATAGTAACATCACTACCGGACTAGTGATAGTAACACCACTACCGTATTAGTGACAGTAACACCACTACCGTACTAGTGACAGTACTCAAGAAATCGTAATGACACGATTGCAAACAAACCAAACTTATTGTGGCTAGCTGGTCTAGTGGCTAACGCGACGGGGTGGAGTTTCGAGACTATGGCTGCGGGTTCAATCCCGGCCGGGGGTATGGTTTGTTTGCAATCGTGTCATTACGATTTCTTGAGTCATGTTGACGGCAGTGAAGGGACTTGAGCTAGAGTTCGTCACGGCCACGCTAGCTGGAGATTCGTCTGTAAAAACTTGCATTTGTGGTCACAGTGGTGCCTGTGCTAACCTTCCTATGGTGTAGAAATATACCTAGTTGGATGAATCTTATTGTGGCTAGCTGGTCTAGTGGCTAACGCGACGGGCTGGAGTTTTGAGACTATGACCGCGGGTTCAATCCCGGCCGGGGGTATGGCTAGTGACAGTAACACCACTACCGTACTAGTGATATGAAAGTTTAGACACATGTGCAACGTCTGGATATCTTTATTGTAGACGTTTCACCATCCAGTGGCTTTATCAATACAGATTCTAGGACATAATTAAAGATAGTAGAACTATATACAAAAGATGAGTTAATCAGATATCCAGACGTTGCACATGTGTCTAAACTTTCATATTGTCTGTATTTTATACCTTTCTTGCACAACTTGTCAGACACTGCAACATCATGGAATCTTGGTTCAGAGGACATCTACTAGTGGTAGTAACACCACTACAGTACTAGTAACACCAATACCTTATTAGTGATAGTAACACCACTACAGTACTAGTGATAGTAATACCACTACAGTACTAGTGATAGTAACACCACTACCGTACTAGTGATAGTAACACCACTACAGTACTAGTGATAGTAACACCACTACAGTACTAGTGATAGTAACACCACTACAGTACTAGTGATAGTAACACTACAGTACTAGTGATAGTAACACCACTACAGTACTAGTGATAGTAACACCACTACAGTACTAGTAACACCACTACCGTACTAGTGATAGTAACACCACTACCGTACTAGTGATAGTAACACTACAGTACTAGTGATAGTAACACCACTACAGAACTAGTGATAGTAACACCACTACAGTACTAGTAACACCACTACCGTACTAGTGATAGTAACAACACTACTACCGCAGTTTACACAGTCTTCAGTAATGTTGATACAGTTGATCATAACACCAACACACCCAGTCCGCAAAATTTCTGTGAATGCGCTAAAACCAGTGAACTCAATATGAATTGAATGAAAAGCGTGTCAGGCCAGCAACAGGGAGGCCTGGTCTGGCACCAGGCCGCGGGGGGCGTTGACCCCCAAAACCGTCTTCAGGTCAATATACATCAACCGGGTCAGACGAACTACCAGCCAACTTTTAAAGTCAAAAAATAAGAGTCTCCACTAACAATAATGTTGAACAACAGAAGAGGGCAGAGCGCTAAGACACTGAAAACTAGAAAATATTACGCTAGTACTGATACACTTTTTGGTGCTACTTTGGCTTGTTATCTACGTGTCATGTATCTACTTTGGGATATCTACACCTTACATTGCAATCAACACGGTACCTAACCTAGGTTAGGTTAGGTACCGTATTGATTGCTAAGGTGTAAATCGCAATGTAAGTGTAGATATCATTTTCCTTGTAGATAACAAGCCAAAGCAGCACCCAATCTTTTAACAAAAGAGTGACTGCCAACGTAAAAAAAAAAAACTCTTGGTTACTCGAAGGATACCTGAAGTATTTCGGGAGTCAACGCCCGTCAGAGGTCCCTGGTCTCAGATTAGGACCTCTGGTGCATCAAGGCCTGATCAACCAGATTATTAACGCTGGCCACACACAGTTCAGTGTATGAACCACAGCCCGGCTGGTCAGGAAGTAACTTTAAGAACTTATCAAGTTTCCACTTAAGGACGGCCACGAGTCTCTTAGTAATCCTCTTATGTATGAAGGGAGGCTCTTGAAAATTCTTGTTCCCCTTACAAAGCAGACAGATAAAAACGCCCGTCACAGTTTTGTATCATCATTTGCAGATGACACTACAATAAGCATGAAAGTCACTACGGTAGAAGACACTGAAAAATTACAGGAAAGATATAAGCAGGGTTTTCCAGTGGGCAGTGGAGAACAACATGACGTTCAGTGATGATAAGTTCCAGCTGTTTAGGTATGGAAAGAATGAAAAACTCAAAAGGAACATTATATACAAAACTCAAGAGGGTCACCAAACAGAACGAAAGGAACTCGGGAAAGATTTGAGAATAATTATGTCAGCTGACCTTACTATCAAAAAACATAATAAAACAAAGATCACGATAGCCAGGAGAATGACAGGGTAGGTATTGAGAATTTTCAAAACAAGGGGAAATAATGTCAGTGGTGACACTTTTCAAATCGCTAGTGTTCCCTCATTTAGAATATTGCTCAGTGTTGGCGGCCCCGTTCAAGGCAGGAGAAATATCAGAGCTGGAACAAATACAGAGATCGTTTACTGTCCACATTGAGCATTTAAATTACTGAGAATACCCTAAAGTCCTGAATGGGTACTCACTGGAGCAGATGAGAGATAAATAATATATATACCTGGAAAGTACTCGAGGGCCCGGCCCCAAATCTGCACGTGGCCGTAATATACTGGAGCGAGAGATATGGAAGTGTAAAACAAACGCAGTGAAAAGCAAGGGTGCGGTGGGCACAATAAGGGAACACTATCAACATTCTTGGCCCCAGATTATTCAACATCTTAACAGAAGATATCAGATACAGTTGAACAACAGTGCACGTGGACAGTCTCTCTTCACCGGATGCCAGATCAACCTGGCTGTGATGGATATGTGGGGCAGCGGGCCTCCAGCATCAGCAACAACCGTTTGACCAGGTTAGCACCAGACAAGCCTGGCCCATGGCCGGGCTCTGTCAGTAGAAACACTCTGGAAACACATCAAACGTGTTATCTCTCAGTATACTTACTGCACTCTTGCTTTTCATTGAGGATATTTTGCACGGTCTGACCAGCCTCTTGCTTTCTATGATTGAAGGTCTTTGAAAAATGTTTACAATATTTTAATGTGAAATAAAGATATCTGAGATTTAGACCACCTGTGTAGTGTCTCCTGGGAAAACACACACACACACACACACACACACACACACAACACACACACACACACAATCACAATCACCACCACCACCAATACCACTGCCACCACTAACTATACCACCACCACTAACAATACCACCACCACTAACAATATCACCAACACCACTAACAATATCACCACCACCACTAACAATATCACCACCACCACTAACAATATCACCACCACCACTAACAATAGCACCACCACCACTAACAATAGCACCACCACCACTAACAATAGCACCACCACCACTAACAATACCACTGCCACCGTTAACAATGCCACCACTACTAGAATACCACTGCCACCACTAACAATGCCACCACTACTAACAATACCATCAAAACCACAATACCACTGCCACCACTAAATATGCCACCACTACTAAGAATACCACTGCCACCACTAAGAATACCACTGCCACCACTATCAATGCCACTGCCACCACTATCAATACCACTGCCACCACTATCAATACCACTGCTACCACTAACAATGCCACCACTAACAATACCACTACCACCACTAACAATACCACTGCCACCACTAATACTGCCACCACTAACAATACTACTGCCACCACTAACAATACTACTGCCACCACTATCAATACCACTGCTACCACTAACAATGCCACCACTAACAATGCCACCACTAACAATACCACTACCGCCACTAATACTGCCACCACTAACAATACTACTTCCACCACTAACAATACTACTGCCACCACTAACAATACTACTGCCACCACTAACAATACCACTGCCACCATTAATAATACCACCACCACCACTAACAATACCACTGCCACCACTAACAATACTACTGCCACCACTAACAATACCACTGCCACCACTAACAATACCACTGCCACCACTAACAATACTACTTCCACCACTAACAATACTACTGCCACCACTAACAATACCACTGCCACCATTAATAACACCACCACCACCACTAACAATACCACCATTGACAATACTACCACCACTAACAATACCACAATCCACTGTTTATTTCCTCTCGTAAAACACTTCACCATTTTTCTGGTTCTAATATTTATCAGTTCCTGCCTCCTCTAGTCTTCTATTTTCATCCTTCTCTTTACGTCTTTCCTTCGAATAACAGTCTCCATTCTATCTCGAGTATATTCGTATTACTACTTTCCTCCCATCACTCTTCTAATATTTTATCATTCCTTATTCTCTCGCATCTCTCTGGCTCACAGAAAGTTTCGGCTCTCAATGTATCATATCAGGAAACGGGAAGGAGTCGAACCCGTGGCAAGTGTTTTAAAACCGGCAGGCCAGAGCGTTAACCTCTGGACCCCACTTGACTCCATTTGTCTGCAGTTCAATATTTGATTTCTAAGTCTCTCATTGTATAGACACCCATATGTGTGTGTGTGTCCACAAGTTGTGTATTCCGTGTAATATACACACTGATATACAAAAGATCACAGTAAACAGGTGATATCAGAATATGCAAAAGACCTGATGAAAGAATAGATGTAATTCCAAGCGCTTTCGTGGGCTTCTCCTCATTATCAAGGAACTATTAAGACAATTGTGTATCTCCGTGCATTACCACCCAGCAGGTGTGTTATATCTGTGTATATACACAAAGAATTATCACATTAATGGCATAAGAAAAACCAATAATTTGCCTGAAGGAACTATGGTCAAACAACTGGTATCTTTATTGATGGGGAAGCCGTTTGCAACTGGCTCTTGCTGTGTCATGTATTTTCATTTACTGGTTCTGAGTAATGATACTCATCACTGTCATGACAGAAGGACTTCAACACAGGCTGAGGGGACTGTACACTGAGGATGAGTTTGAGGTAATCAGTCCCACAGTCTGGAGTCTGTGTGTTCAAGATTGATGGACTGAAGACGTCGAATCCAGGCTGAGGGATTGATTACCTCAAACACGTCATCTTTCACCGTTCTTCTCTGTATTGGACTGAAGAAACCACTGGCCGGACTCCAGATACGAGTATACGAGATAAGTGTATATCTCAATGTATATACGCTCAAGAGGTTTATATACATCAAAATGTCTAACTCTCAATGTATATACTGAAGTGTAAGTCTTCAATTAAATTTTGCCACCAAAGTGGCTAGTTTATTGTGTACTTCATATCCATTTTGTGGATGGTAGTGGCTAGTTTACTGTGTACCTCATATCCATCCTGAGGATGGTTGTGGTAATTACTGTGTACCTCATATCCATCCTGTGGATGGTAGTGGCTAGTTTACTGTGTACCTCATATCCATCCTGTGGATGGTAGTGGCTAGTTTACTGTGTACCTCATATCCATCCTGTGGAGATGTAGTGGCTAGTTTACGGTGTACCTCTTATCAATCCTGTCGGATGGTAGTGGTTGGTTTACTGTGGTACTCATACCCCATCCTGTGGATGGTAGTGGCTATTTACTGTGTACCTCTTATCACATATGAGTTTTGGTAGTGCGCTAGTTTTACTGTGTACCTATATCCATCCTGTGGATGGTAGTGGCAGTTTACTTGTGTACCTCATATCCATCCTGTGGTAGGTAGTGGCCCCTGAGTTTACTGTGTACCTCATATCATCCTGTGGACGGTAGTGGTAGTTTTAATGTTGTACCTCATATCCATCCTGTGGATGGTAGTGGCTAGTTTTTCTGTGTACTTCATATCCATCCTGTGGATGGTAGTGGTAGTTGAATGTGTACACTCATTTATCCATCCTGTGGATAGGTTGTGGCTAGTTTACTGTGTACCTCATACAATCCTGTGGATGGTAGTGATAGTTTACTGTGTACCTATATCCATCCTGTGGATTGGAGTGGCTAGTTTATGCTGTACTCATATCCATCCTGTGGATGGTAGTGGATAGTTTAATGTGTACCTCATAATCCATCTGTGGATGGTAGTGGCTAGTTTAATGTGTACCTCATTATCCATCTGTGGATGGTAGTGGATAGTTTACTGTGTACCTCCTTATCCATCCTGTGGATGGTAGTGGCTAATTTACTGTGTACCTCATATCCATCCTGTGGATGGTAGTGGCTTAGTTTAATGTGTCTTCATATCCATCCTGTGGTTGGTAGTGGATAGTTTATGTGTACCTCTTATACATCCCCTTTCACCCATGTGGATGGTAGTGGCTAGTTTACTGTGTACCTCTTATCCATCCTGTGGATGGTAGTGGCTAGTTTATGTTGTACATCATATCCATCCTGTGGAGGGTTGTGGATAGTTTTCTGGATTGTACTCATTTCCATCCTGTGGATGGTAGTGGGCTCGTTTACTGTGTACCCTCATACCCATCCTGTGGATGGTCGTGAGATAGTTTACTGTGTACCTCATTATCCCATTCCTGTGGATGGTTGTGGCTAGTTACTGTGTACTTCATTTCACAATCCTGTGGATGGTAGTGGCTAGTTTACTGTGTTTTTACCCTCATATACCATTCCTGTTGGATGGTAGTGGCTAGTTTTTACTGTGTACCTCATTATCCATATGTGATGGTAGTGGTAGTTTATTGTGTACCTTCCTAAATTCACATCTGTGGATGGTTGTGGCTAGTTTCATGTGTACCTCATATACCATTCCTGTGGTTGGATAGTGGCTAGATTACTGTGTAACTCATATCCTTCCTGTGGATTGGTAAGTGGCTAGTTTACTGGGTACATCATATCCAAACAGCGTTGGAAGGTAGTGGCTAGTGTACTGTGTAACCTCATATCATCATGTGGATAGTAGTGGCTAGTTTACTGAGTAACTCATATCCAATAATGAGGATGGAGTGGCTTGTTTACTGTGTACCTCCATACCAATCATGTGGATGGTAGTGGCTAGTTTTACTGTGTACCTCATATCCATCCTGTGGTTCGGTACGTGGCTTGTTTACTGTGTACTTCATATCATCCTGTGGATGCGTAGTGGCTAGTTTATATGTGCTACATCTATCCATCCTGTGGATGGTAGTGGCTAGTTTACTGTGTCTCTATCATCCATCCTGTGGATGGTAGGGGGCTAGTTTATTGTGTACCTCATATCCATCCCTGTGGATGGTAGTGGATCCTAGTTTACTGTGTACCTCATATCCATCCTGTGGATGGTAGTGGCTAGTTTACTGTGTACCTCATATCACATGTCCGGAGATGGTAGTGGTAGTTACTGTTACTCATATCCATCCTGTGGATGGTTAGTGGCTAGTTTACTGTTGTTCCTCATATCCACTCCTGTGGGATGGTAGTGGCTAGTTTACTGTGTACCTCTTATCCATACTGTCGTGGATGGTAGTGGCTAGTTATGTGGTACGTCATACCATCTGTGGATGGTAGTGGCTAGTGTACTGTGTACCTCATATCCATACTGTGGATGGTAGGTGGCTAGTTTACTGTGTCCTCATATCCATCCTGTGGGATGGTAGTGGCTAGTTTACTGTGTACCTCATATCCATCCTGTGGGATGGTAGTTGGCTAGTTTACTGTGTACCTCATATCATCCTGTGGATGGTAGTGGCTAGTTTACTGTGTACCTCATATCCATACTGTGGATGGTATGGCTAGTTTACTGTGTACCTCATAAAAATTTCCATCCTGTGGTGGTAGTGGTAGGTTTACTGTTGTACCTCATATCCATCATGTGGATGGTAGTGGTAAGTTTATGTGATACCTCATATCCATCCTGTGGCTGGTAGTGGCTAGTTTACTGGTTACCTCATATCCTCCTGTGGGTTGTAGTGGCTTCTAGTTTACTGTGTACATAATTTCCATCCTGTGGATGGTAGTGGCTAGTTTACTGTGTACGTCATATCAATACTGTGGATGGTAGTGGCTAGTTTACTGTGTACCTCATATCCATATGTGGATGGTAGTGGCTACGTTTACTGTGTACCTAATATCCATCATGTGGATGGTTAGTGGCTAGTTTATGTGTACCTACATATCCATCTGGGGATGGTAAGTGGCTAGTTTACTGTGTAATTTCATATCCATCCCTGTGTGGATTGGTAGTGGCTAGTTTACTGTGTTACCTATTATCAATCTTGTGGTGGTAGTGGCTAGTTTTACTGCTGTTCTCATATCACATCTGTGGATGGTAGTGGCTTACGTATAACTGTGTACCTCATTATCAATCCTGTGGATGGTAGTGGCTAGTTTTATGTGTACCCATATCCATTTCCAGTGGATGGTAAGTGGCTAAGTTACTGTGTACTCCTCATACCCGCACTGTGGATGGATAGTGGCTAGTTTACTGTGTACCTCATATCATCTGTGGATGGTAGTGGCTAGTTTCTGTGTACCTCAATATCCATCCTAGTGGATGGTAGTGGCTAGTTACTGTTACCTCATATTCCTCCATGTTTTATTGTAGCACAAGAGGCATTTGTATACCACATCGATCTTAGGAACTAAGCCCCAAATGGGTTAACAGGAATTACATTTGATATATATATATATATATATATATATATATAATATATTATATATTTATATATATATTATATTTTTATTTATATCGTTAACAGAACTGTGGCTGGTCAGGACTCGATCCTGCGTTCTCATGCCTAGCCCTGTGAGAAATGAACAAAGTATGCATCCCTCTATCCATGGACCAACATTCCATAACACCTGGCGCTCAGCAGTACTGAACGTGTTTACCCTGTTTTTCGTGATTTCATTAATATATAGATTGCTCGTGAAGGCTGGTACACAAAACAGGATGAGACTGAAATTAGTCTCTGAGGCTCCACGACCACGAATGTCCTTGACAGGGACAACTCGCTCAGTACTGGTGGGCGCCTGGTATTTAAGGACTGTAGGTTCAGTGGACAGAGTGATTCCTACTTTGTTCAGTTCTCACAGGGCTGGGCATAAGAACGCAGGATCGAGTCCTGGCCAGCCTCAGTTCTGTTAATGATTCAAAATCACTTGTTTTGTGATTTCATTTATATTTATATATATATATATATATATTATATATATATATATATATATATTATATATATATATATATATTCTTTTATATATTTACTAAATGTATATCGTGTTTAAATGTATATCCTGCAGTAGTAAGATACCTTGATATAGACAGTGTTATACTGGTTTTGGTATTTATGTTTGTTCCTATCATTATAGAGATCACAAGGTAAAACACTGAGGGTTTAGTTTAAAAGCTGCAACAATGAGGGTTGGTTTGTTAGGTTTAAAGACTATCTTCCTAACAAATGGTTCATTAGGCTACACGTAACCAGTTTTACCACCGTCAAGAAATACCTTTAATCCCTAAAAATAAATATTAATGAGCCTCGGTGTAATAGAATTTAATCCATAACAAAACCAAACAAGCTGTTCTTTATTTTGTTACCCTTCTTTAGTCACTCTATTGATATTTTACTCATCCAGCTTGTGTCTTCCCATCTATGTGTCTCGCCAGTCTACCTTATCACTTTCACTTTAATGAAAGATTATTTATCACTTCATGTTAGGTCTATCTTCTTTTCTTAAGCACTCTAAGCTTCAACTGCTACTTAATAAAAGTATATTTGGAATTTGTAACTTTAACAGTCCTGTTTGGTGAATATTTTAATTGTTTTGTGAAAGGTCAGGGGGTTGTTATAAGAGACATCCACGGCCAAGGGCAAGGTTGCCCTTGGTGATAAAAGTTTTTGCTGGGTGCCACAGGGTAAACAGTCATTACCCCCACACATGTATGCCACACAC
The DNA here is from genome assembly GCF_026875155.1 of Cherax quadricarinatus. NCBI lineage: Eukaryota > Metazoa > Arthropoda > Malacostraca > Decapoda > Parastacidae > Cherax > Cherax quadricarinatus. The sequence goes on from NC_069491.1 coordinate 7,692,824, forward strand.
AAGCATGGACACACTTAACACAGATTTCCAAGGACGTTAAATATCAGTTCTCACCATTCGCATTGCCTTTAGAAGACTAAACCAGCAAAATTCTGGGTGGGGTCTGGCTGCGGGATAAGAGAGTACGAAGGACTTTAAAGATCACAGGTATATCCCAGGTCACAAGTATATCCCAGATCACAACTATATATCGTGAAAATGACATTGTGTAAGAATTACTTGGGAATGAACCAGAGTCCTTGTATTAACAAGTCCACAACAGTGCCAGCTCAGCTTCAGTGTTTACAAATGGACTATTTGGGCACTCCCAAATACCGCTCAAACCACATTTAAGTAGAGCTCCCGAACCACACAACTGTGGCTAGGTCCGTGTTATTGTGGACCTGCAAGTACAAGGCTCCCGGTTCTGTCCACAGGACTCGTGCAATTCAGGTTTTCTTAGAAAAGCAGCGAAGACATCAGAGAAGAAGGTAGTCAGGCCAGAGTAACACAAACTGAGATGAAACTCACACGTGAGCAAGTGACGACCCAACTGCCTACTGATAATTCTTGAAAACATTTTCTCAATGGGCACTGAGAAGAACAAACGGTGTCCATCTATTGCAACTTCTTAACACAGTGTTCAAGCGGGTTGGGAACAACTACAGTTCATCTGGATGGAACTAATAGTATCTCTATATATTGAGCTAGGGATTAGGAAACAGAACAGAACGCCCTCACTATAAACTAGTATCACTTACAAGCATAAACACACAGTTCCTCTACTGATATACTTTGATGAGTTCCGTGTGTGTTTATACTCCAGAGCCCGGCTTTGAGGCCAGATCTTGTTGTATGCCTGTGCAGGACAAGAGTATTAAAGCTCCTAAAGAGGAGCTACGTGTACAAAAGGGACAAATACGGCACCTAACTTACAAAATAAACAGGAAGAAATTCTTCTCCGGCGTGATGTGAGCCCGGCCAGCTGGACCTCGGTGATGAACAGACCACTCTCCTCAACACCAGTGGCGTGCAGGGAAGGGGGCAGGGCGGATGGCCCCGCGGACATCCAAATGGAGGGGAGGATCCAATTAGTGACGGATAAGATAGTGATCTTGGGGCCTTACATCAAGGAGTCTTTGGGGCATACAATCAAGAGTTGTCCCGGTCATCACCAGACATCTGCACACCACTATCATAATGGGTTTACATACCTCTTGGGGTGGTAATTGTCTAGCTAGACTTGGTTCTCGGGAACAACACTATAAATTGACGTTTGGCAGAGTGGTGGTAAAATAAAGTTTCCACCCAGCACTTCAATAAGCGAAACGTTTGTACGGTGAAGACTTATTACTTATGTCATGTTCACCGTTGAAGATTGCGGGAGGCTTCAGGTCCTCTTTATATGCTATCTACCAACAGATGTTAACTTTCGTAAGATATTAGGGACTTAGCTCTCACTATTAATGGGGGGGTTTCATTTCTGGATAAGACATGTGTAAGCAGTTAGATGATCCCTTTATTCCTATGCGTTTCGATACACATAGGCTTTCTTCGTTAAATTACTGAGGAATCCGAGGAGGTAGCAGCAGCAGTGGAGATGTGGAGACGATGTAATCAGTCCATCACCCTCGAAAACGTAGTTTTAAGGTGGCCAGTCCCTCAGTCTGGAGAAGTCTACTCTGTAAGCCAAACGTTACGGATTAAAGATACGTAACTTGCTGGCATTATGTCTTATCAAGATATCTTAAATGACAGGCTATGGTTTTATGATGTTACGGGAGTTCTACAAGTCTTAGGAAGATAAGCATGAGAGACAGGACTGAAGCCTCCGCATCTTCCTGGTCAACACCACACACACAGTATTTAATCATACAACGTTTCAATACACATTGTTTTTTTTTTCAAGTGCAAGTCGTGAACTTTGTATCAAGCACTCTGTTCTTGAACATTTCACCAAAGCGTTCGAATATTTGTCCTTGTCCCACCAGGAGCGCACTGGAAGCACTCGACTTGTACCTCTAGGCGCAGGCGACGAGGTGCGAGAGAAGCGGGGCAGAGCGAGCAGCGCCGGCGAGGAGCGGAAGAGCCGCTACCCAGCCGGAGGCGCGACGAAGCGCGCGAGAGAGAGCCACGACGCGAGTCGACGGAGAGACGCGTCGAGAGAGAGATAATAATCTACACCTGGAAGATTCTGGGGGATGGTCTTAATATGCACTACAGCAATCGCTCCATTTGAAAGCAAAAAAGACTTCGTAGGGGATGCAACATTAACAACCTGTGAAAAATTAGGGGACATCATGGTACACCTAAGAGAAATCACAATAAGTGTTACGGGGCCCCAAGACTGTCTACAGCCTCCACCAGCAATAAGGGGCATTACGGGGAAGACTCTGGTGTCTTCAAGAGGGAGCTCGACAGATACCTATAGACGGTTGAAGGATCTGGACCCCGGGGCCCGTGGTTTGTACGTTGGATTACGTGCGTCCAGCAGTAACAGCCTAGTTGATCAGGCCCTGATCCACAGGGAGGAAATATAAACACATATGCAGTATAATATGATCCTTTATTGACAACGTTTCACCCACACAGTGGGATTTTTCAAGTCACCACTGTGTCGGTATTTGATACCATTTATCTCCATCCACCGGGAGGCCTGGTCGTAGACCGGGCCGCGGGGGCGTTGATCCCCGGAATGTCCTCCAGGTAGACTCCAGGTAGGTAGGTAGACCAGTCTTATTGTTGTAGATCAGTTAGTACTTTAAGAGGCACGTAAGTTCCACCGTCTTCTAATAACATGTTCATTTTTCCACTATAATCTACCTTGCCCATAATTACTATCACATTAGCTTTGTTTCGTAAGGTGAAGTCCAGGATCTTTCCTTAATTCATGGTATAACTTAATAAACAAATCTTTGATAATTGTGTTGTAGAGGTGTGAGCTTTGTTCAGACCTCTACACTGTGCCTCTTAAGTCAGTAACAGAAGAGGAGGATGGGATTTGGATGTGGTTCAGTTTCACGTGGTCAGGTCGTCACGTGAGCGTCCACAGGACCCTGAGCTGCTCTTGGGGATTAGTGTGCGTGGACGGTTACAATAGCATGACTTGCTTCTGCAGTGTTTTAAAAACTGAGGTTGGAGAGTTGAAGGAGGAGGTCTGTGCTTCCTACAGGAGGAGATTAGGAGGCTGAAGGTCCACCTCAATGGGCCTGGGAGTTGAGTGTGAGGTGGTTGGAGATGTGGGGAATGGGCGTCTAGCACGTGAGTGCAGTCTGTCTCTCACTGTGAGGTGGCCTGTTGGTGGGGAGGTAGCAACGGCTACAGCACAGTGAGGTGCAGCCAGCACCTGCTACAAGTGGCGAGTTGTTTCACGTTAATGGGCGGGAGCATCAGAGAAGGAAAGTTAAGGAGTGAAGATCTGAAGGTAGGTAAAATCGCTTCTCTGTTCTCCAGGATGAATGTACTTCCAGTGGCCAGTGAAGGTAAGGGTACTACCTGCCCCTGCTAATGAAGGTTAACGCGCATTCTTGTGGTTGGTGACTCTCAGGTAAGGATATGATGACCCGTGCTTTTTGTATTAGGGAATAAGAAGATGAGAGATAGAGTGTGCTTCAATGGAGCTGGTGTTGGGGACATTGTCAAAAGCACTTGGATTATATATGTCAGTAATGGGAACTGCCCATTATCTGTATCACGTGTGGTGGACAATGATATTGGGAAGGGTAGGAGAGAAGAGATGCTAAGATAAGTACAGGTCAGCTTATAGAGTTCTTTAAGTCATAAAAGGGAGGGATCCCAATCATCATGTAGCATCTATATTTGCCTAGAAGGGGAGTTAGGAAAATCGGGAATGGTTGTCTAGGCGCATTGGTGGGAAATTGCTGGCTTGACAGATACTGCCAGGAGCTTGCAATCCCATTCATTGACAACTGGAACAACTTTTTTGGCAAACATGATATGTATGAAAAGGGATGGGGTTCATCTCTCTGGGGCAGGGGTGGTAGCACTTGCAGACTCGATTGAGAAGGCCATTGGTGAAATGCCTATGATTTTAAACTGATGGAAGATAGAGGTATGGGTGTGTGTGGGAAACAAGCGGTTGCAACACTAGGGTTGGAAACATTAAATGTATAAAAGGCCCATTCAGCATGAAGTTATAAATAAAGACAATAGAACAGGTCAGCAAACAAAGGGGGACAGCAGAGGGCAGCAAGGGACTAGCTCCCTTAAGGTTTACTATACTAATAGCAGGAGTGTTAAAAAATAAGATAGATGAGCTAAGATTAATTGCAAGTGCAGGAAACATAGATATTATTGCTATAACAGAGACCTGGCTCAATCTGAAAGATAGAGAGATGCCCTGAATGTCACATACAAGGCTATAAATTATTCCACATGACAGGGTCAACAGGAAAGGTGGTGGAGTAGCGATGTATGTCAGAGACAATTTAAATTGTTGTGTTAGACAAGATATTAAATTAGAGCGTCAGCCACTGAATCTTTTTTGGTTACAGCTTCTCGGGGGCCGAGAAAAACTAATTTTGGGTGTGATTTACAGGGCCCCAAATCTTGATAGGGAGTGCAGTAAACTTCTATGGGACGAAATTCGTAGGCATCTACATACAAAAATTTGTTGTGCTAATGGGAGTTTTCAATATAGACAGATTGATGGAGCAATTTGACGGAAATTTAGGGGTCGGGTGATTTTCTTGATACGATCCAGGATTGTTTTTTTAAAACAGTTTGTGACAGAGCCAACTAGGGGAAATAACCTCCTTGACTTGGTTCTTGCCAGTAGGGAAACACTAATTAATAATCTTGAGGTTAATGAGAGCTTGGGGAGAGTGATCACAAATCACTCAGTTTTAACATATCATGGAATTCCCCTAATAATGGGAATCAAGTCTCCGTCCTGACTTTCGCTTGGCTGATTTCATAGGACTGAAAAATTACTTAGGTGGGCTGAACTGGAATGACCTGCTAGGGGTCAGGTAGGTGGTGATGGTTGCCGATATGATGCTTTCCAGGGCATAGTTCTAGTGCTCAGTCAAATTTTTGTTCCAAATAGGGAAATCAGATCAAACAAAAATGATCCTAAATGGATGAACAATAGATTAAAAAATAAACTGATTGGTCAAAAGAGAGGCTATATAGGCAAAAACAAAAGAGGAGAGGGGCAATTAAGAAATTTGATATATTCAGTTAAAGAGAAATAAAAAAGGGAATTAGAAAAGCAAAAAAGAGATTATGAGGTTAAGTGCAAGAGAATCGAAACTACACCCAAAGATTCTTTAGGTTACAGAATAAGATCAGGGACAGATAGGCCCCTCAAAAGTTCCTCGTGTCAGCTCCTGACAGTGATAAGGAAATGTGTAATTTTTTAACACATACTTCTCTCAGTTTTACACAGGGGAGGATACCAGCGATATTCCAGTAATGATAAATTATGTAGAAAACAGGACGATAATAAATGTGCACATTAGGGTCACAAGGACTGGTCCTAGGCAAATAGATAAATTAAAACCTAACAAATCCCCAGGCCCTGATGAACTGTATGCAAGGGTTCTAAAGGAATGTAAAGAGGAGCTTAGCACACCTTTGGCTAATCTTTTCAACATATCACTACAAACTGGCATGGTGCCAGATAAGTGGAAAATGGCAAATGTGATACCTATTTCAAAAAAAGGTGACAGGTCCTTAGCTTCGAACCCATAGACCAATAAGGGCCCAACCTCCATAGTGGGAAATTTATGGAATCAATAATTGCCGAGGCAGTTCGTAGCCCTTGAAAGCATAAATTAATCAACGAATCTCAGCATGGTTTTACAAAGGGGCGTTCCCGCCTTACGAATTTATTAACTTTTTTCACTAAGGTATTTTAGGAGGTAGATCATGGTAATGAATATGAAATTGTGTATATGGACTTCAGTAAGGCTTTGACAGGGTCCCACATCAGAACTATTGAGGAAAAATTTAAAACACATGGAATAGGAGGAGAAATTTTTTCCTGGATAGAGGCATGGTTGACAAATAGGCAGCAGAGAGTTTGCATAAATGGGGAGGGAAAACAGAGTGGGGAAGCGTCACGACGGTGTTCCCCAGGGTCAGTGTTGGGCCCTGCTGTTCACAAAATTTCATAAACGACATGATGAGGGCATAAAGAGCGACATCGGCAGTTGCCGATGACACAAAATAGCCGTCGAATTCATTCTGACGAGAATTCGAGCACTCAGAAGATTGAATAGACTGATGCAGTGGTCGAGAAAAGGCGATGCAGTTTAAATAACAAAAAGCAAAGTCAAATGTTGACCCGGACAATAACCATGCAAAATATAAACTAAATAATGTAGATTCTTAATTTTTAGGGATTGCAAAAAAGATTTAGAGTTCTGGTTAGCGAAATCTGAAACCAAGACAACAGTGCATAAGTTTTTCGCAAAACAAATAGAATCCTTGGTTTCTATCAAGAAGCATAAATAATAGGAGCCTCAGGTTGTTCTCAACTCTATACATCCTTGGTTGGGCCCTATTTAGATTATGCTGCACAGTTTTGGTCACCGTATTACAGAATGGATATAAATTCTCTGGAAAATGTACAAAGGAGGATGACAAAGATGACCAGTATCAGAAACCTTCCCTATGAGGATAGACTAAGGGCCCTGAAACTGCACTCTCTAGAAAGACGTAGAATCAGGGGGGATATGATTGAGGTTTATAAGTGGAAGACAGGAATAAATAAAGGGGATGTAATAGTGTGCTGAAAATATCTAGCCTAGACAGGACTCGCAGCAATGGTTTTAAGTTGGAAAAATTCAGATTCAGGAGGGATATAGGAAAGAAACTGGTTTGGTAATAGAGTTGTGGATGAGTGGAACAAACTCCCAAGTACCGTTATAGAGGCCAGAACGTTGTGTAGCTTTAAAAATAGGTTGGATAAATACATGAGTAGATGTGGGTGGGTGTGAGTTAGACCTGATAGCTTGTGCTAACAGGTCGGTTGCCGTGTTCCTCCCTTAACTCAATGTGACCTGACCTGACTAGGTTGGGTGCATTGGCTTAAGCCGGTAGGGACTTGGACCTGCCTCGCATGGGCCAGTAGGCCTTCTGCAGTGTTCCTTCGTTCTTATGTTCTTATGTTCTTATGAGGTTTCGCCGGTACTGTCTCGGCCCGGGTCTTGTCCAGCTGGTGACCCGGCGAGTAAGAGAGGTAACAGAGTGAGCGAGGTACCACAAAACTCACTACTGACACTGCTACTACGTTACAGATAGGTAGGTATACCTGGAGAGGCTTTCAGGGATCAACGCCCCCGTGGCCCGGTCTGTCACCAGTGGTAATGTATAGTGTTTCCTGATGCGGGTTTTAGTCATCATGATGACCCACAGCTGGACCTTTTGGTCATCTGACCAAGGCCTTCCACTGGCTTACCTCTCCACCTCTTGGAAAACCATGCTTACGGTTATAACTAATTATTTTTTACTAAGTTACGCCAAAGCATTGAGAAGTTTGTGAGAAACTGACACCAGCAGTGACTGGGATGGAATAAGACGGGAGACTTGCATGGGCCAGTAGGCCTTCTGCAGTGTTCCTCCATTCTTATGTTCTTAATTCAATACTAGAATTAGGGTGGCCGGTGTCCTGGTAAGTAAAGCTCTCGCTTCACACACTGAGTGTCCGTGGTTCGATCCCAGGCAAGGGTGGAAACACTGGGCATGTTTCCTTACACCTGCTGTCCCTGTTCATCTAGCAAGCAAGTAGGTACCTGGGTGTTAGTCGATTGGTGTGGATCGCATGCTGGGGGACAAGATTGAGGACACTAATGAAAATAAGACAGACAGTCCCTCGGTGACTCACTGACTTTCATGGGTTATACTGGGTGGCTAACCCTCCTGGGCTAAAAATCCGAATGAAATCTTATCTCTTAAAGGCCAGAGTACACAAATAACTCGTACATAGGAAAGAGAAGATTACAACGACATTTCGGTCTGACTTAGACGATTTACAAAGTCACTGTCCCCCTTGCCTATATATATTGCCTTCCTCACTCTTCTGTTAGTGTAATAAATTAGACACATATGCAACTCTTGGGTATGAACATCAAAATGGTATACAATACCGACAGGTTGTTAGGTAAGACACATATGCAACAGTTAGACAACTTTATTCCGAAACGTTTCGCCTACACAGTAGGCTTCTTCAGTCGAATACAGAAAGTAGGCAGGAACAGTAGAGATGTGAAGACGATGTAATCAGTCCATCACCCTTAAAGTCGTAGAATTTGAGGTTGTCAGTCCCTCGGCCTGGAGAAGTTCAGTTCCATAGTCAGGAACTATCTGATAGTTCCTGACTATGGAACTGAACTTCTCCAGGCCGAGGGACTGACAACCTCAAATTCTACGACTTTAAGGGTGATGGACTGATTACATCGTCTTCACATCTCTACTGTTCCTGCCTACTTTCTGTATTCGACTGAAGAAGCCTACTGTGTAGGCGAAACGTTTCGGAATAAAGTTGTCTAACTGTTGCATATGTGTCTTACCTAACAACTCTTGGGTATCTTTATTGAGGAAACGTTTCGCCACACAGTGGCTTCATCAGTCCATACAAAGGAGAATCTTGAAAAACAGGAGGAGAATGAGGTAATCGTCCCTCAACCTTGAGTCGTGTGGTCATCCATCAATCTTGAATAGAATACGGCATACGTGCTGAGAAGGAGCTTATAAACCGTTGGCAGGAGAGGTGCAGAAGTCATAGGTCGTGTAACATTTGTTCAATGTTGAAGTAGGTCGTGCCCAAGAATTAGGCAAGCGAAGAATTCCCAAGTATTAAGATCCCAAGAAGTTGCAGTGTGACAGGTTTGTAGATGTATGGACTGATGAAGCCACTGTGTGGCGAAACGTTTCCTCAATAAAGATACCCAAGAGTTGCATATGTGTCTAATTTATCAACATGTGGGTTCTCTGAACCATTCATCTAAAAACCCTGTCAGACACGCAAACTTCTTGGGATCTTAATACTTGGGAATTCTTCGCTTGCCAAATTCTTGGGCACGACCTACTTCAACATTGAACAAATGTTACACGACCTATGACTTCTGCACCTCTCCTGCCAACGGTTTATAAGCTCCTTCTCAGCACGTATGCCGTATTCTATTCAAGATTGATGGACTGACCACATCGACTCAAGGTTGAGGGACTGATTACCTCATTCTCCTCCTGTTCTTCAAGATTCTCCTTTGTATGGACTGATGAAGCCACTGTGTGGCGAAACGTTTCCTCAATAAAGATACCCAAGAGTTGCATATGTGTCTAATTTATCAACATGTCGGTTCTCTGAACCATTCATCTACAAATAGTGTAATAAAGTTGGTAGAATTACGGACAATATGTAAAGTAAAAGGACACAAGTGCAACTAATGTGACATTTTATTGTGGCAACGTTTCGCTCTCCAGGAGCTTTATCAAGCTCCTGGAGAGCAAAACGTTGCCACAATAAAATGTCACATTAGTTGCACTTGTGTCCTTTTACTTTACACTTCTGTTAGTGTCCAAGTCGGACCGAAACGTCGTGGTAAACTCCTTCCTCCTATGTGCGGGTTATTTGTGTATTGTTCCAGTCATGGTATTGTGCCTTTTTACTGTTTTTGGAGACAGACTCGTGATCCTAGCATACACAACACTTACGTGATACTTAGTGAGTGGACAGGAAGGAGTTGTTTGTGATGCGAGAGCCAGGGACACAGATGGGAGAAGCTGCAGATGAGTCACTGGGAAGGTAGGATACGCTATTTTAGTCACAGAGTGGTGAGTGCAACGAATTAAATAAAGAGGTGATGGGGCAAGCACTACACAGTCTTAGGAGTAGGTACGATTGGGACCTGTTAAATTAGACACATGTGCAACTCTTGGGTATCTTTATTGAGGAAACGTTTCGCCACACAGTGGCTTCATCAGTCCATACAAAGGTTAAACTTGAAGAACAGGAAGAGAATGAGGTAATCAGTCCCTCAGCCTTGAGTCGATGTGGTCAGTCCATCAATCTTGAATAGAATACGGCATATGAGCGGAGAAGCAGCTTATAAACCGTATGGCAGGAGAGGTGCAGCAGTCGTAGGTGGTGTCACATTTGTCCAATGTGGAAGTAGGTCGTGCCCAAGAATTAGGCAAGCGAAGAATTCCCAAGTATTAAGATCCCAAGAAGTTGCAGTGTCTGACAGGATACGGTTTATAAGCTGCTTCTCCGCTCATATGCCGTATTCTATTCAAGATTGATGGACTGACCACATCGACTCAAGGCTGAGGGACTGATTACCTCATTCTCTTCCTGTTCTTCAAGTTTAACCTTTGTATGGACTGATGAAGCCACTGTGTGGCGAAACGTTTCCTCAATAAAGATACCCAAGAGTTGCACATGTGTCTAATTTAACAACGTGTCGGTTCTCTGAACCATTCATCTACAAACATGATTGGGACCTGGACGCCAGGAACAAGTAAAGCTAGTAGTTAAAAGTTAAAGAGGCAGGGACACAAGCTGTACCTTGGCAAACACAAGTTGAGTACAACTACGCTGAGTACACACACACACACACACACACACACACACACACACACACACACACACACACACACACACACACACACACACACACACACACACACACACACACACAAGCAGGGATAACAGGGAAGGCACTACAATGGATCAGGGAATACTTGTCAGGAAGACAGCAGCGAGTCATGGTACGTGGCGAGGTGTCAGAGTGGGCACCTGTGACCAGCGGGGTCCCCGCAGGGGTCAGTCCTAGGACCAGTGCTGTTTCTGGTATTTGTGAACGACATGACGGAAAAGGAATAGACTCTGAGGTGTCCCTGTTTGCAGATGACGTGAAGTTTGATGAGAAGAATTCACTCGATCGAAGACCAGGCAGAACTAAAAAAGGGATCTGGACAGGCTGCAGACCTGGTCCAGCAATTGGCTCCTGGAGTTCAATCCCACCAAGTGCAAAGTCATGAAGTTTGGGGGAAAGGCAAAAAAGGGCCGCAGACGGAGTACAGTCTGGGGGGTCAGAGACTACAAACCTCACTCAAGGAAAAAGATCTTGGGGTGATTTATAACACCAGGCACATCTCCTGAAGCGCACATCAACCAAATAACTGCTGCAGCATATGGGCGCCTAGAAAACCCTCAGAACAGCATTCCGAATCTTAATAAGGAATCATTCAGGACCTGTACACCGTGTATGTTAGGCCCATATTTTGGGGTTGCGGCACCGTTTGGAACCCACACCTAGCCAAGCACGTGAAGAAACTAGAGAAAGTGCAAAGGTTTGCAACAAGACTAGTCCCAGAGCTAAGAGGTATGTCTACGAGGGAGAGGTTAAGGGAAATCAACCTGACGACACTGGAGGACAGGGGAGATAGGGGGGGCATGATAACGACATACAAAATACTGAGAGGGAAATTTACAAGGTGGACAAAGACAGGATGTTCCAGAGATTGGACACAGTAACAAGGGGACACAGTGGAAGCTGAAGCACAGATGAATCACAGGGATGTTAGGAAGTATTTCTTCAGCCACAGAGTAGTCAGTAAGTGGAATAGTTTGGGAAGCGATGTAGTGGAGGCAGGATCCATACATAGCTTTAAGCAGAGGTATGATAAAGCTCACGGCTCAGGGAGAGTGACCTAGTAGCGATCAGTGAAGAGGCGGGGCCAGGAGCTCGGACTCGACCCCCGCAACCTCAACTAGGTGAGTACAACTAGGCGAGTACACACACACACACACACACACACACAATATGGAGAGTGAAGTAGTGGATACAGGACCCATAATTAGAATTAAAGTAAGTTACGATAATGCTCTTGGAGTAGGGAGAAAGTGGACCTAGTAGCGACCAGCGAAGAGGCGGCGCCAGGAGCAATGAATCGACCCCTGTAACCACAAATAAGTACACATACAGGAAACTGTACAGGCTCTGGGGACAAAGGCTGCAGACCTCCCTGAAAGGGACCTCAGGGAGAGAACAGGTCCAAACATTCCGCTGAATAACTACTACAACAAGAGTGGTAAATTTAAGAGTAGCTTGCAGAAACCTATACAAGGAGGAGTCATTCACGATCTCATACACGGCACGTCAGGCTTTTACCTTTGATATACCTCTGAAGAGTTTCGAGAATTTCACTATTCACGGAGCCCGGCCATGGGCCCGGCTCGTCTGGTGCTTGCCTGGTCAACCAGGCTGTTGCTGCTGGAGGCCCGCTGCCCCACATATCCATCAGCCTGGTTGATCTGGCACCTGATAAAGATACTTGCCCAGTTTCCTCTTAAAGACTTCTACACTTTCTCCAGCCAGTTTTTCGATATCTTATGGTAAGATGTTGAATAGTCTGGGACCCCGGATGTTGATACAGTGTTCCCTTATTGCCTCCACCGCACCCCTGCTCCTCACTGGTTTTATTTTGCACTTCCTCCCATCTCTCTTAATCCAGTATATTATGGCAGTGTGCAGATTTGGGACCAAGCCCTCGAGTACCTTCCAGGTATATATTATCATGTTTCTTTCCTCCGCTCCAATGAGTACATGTTCAAGACTTGAAGGATTTCCCAGTAATATAGATGCTTTACTGGCTCAATGTGAGCCGTAAACGATCTCTGTATTTGTTCCAGCTCTGATATTTCTCCTGCCTTGAACGGGGCCGTCAGCACTGAGCAATATTCTAAGTGAGGGAGCACTAGCGATTTGAAGAGTGTCATCATTGGCATTATTTTCCTTGTTTTGAAGGTTCTCAATACACACCCCGTCATCTTCCTGGCAGTCGTGATCTTTGTCTTATTATGTTTTTCGAAAGAAAGGTCAGCTGACATCATTCCCAGGTCTTTTACGTGTTCCTTTCTAGGCTGGAATATTGTTGTACATTAACATCTCCGTTCAAAGCAGGTGAAATTGCAGACCTAGTGTGTCCAGAGAACCTTTACTGCACATGTAAGTTCCATCAAACACTTCAAGTACTGGGAACGCTTGGACGAACTTGACTTGTACTCGCTGGAACGCAGGCGAGAGAGAGATCCTAGAATCTGCACACAGAAATCACTCCCTACGAAAGTAAGAGACTGGGCAGGCGATGTAAAATACCCCCAATGAAAAGTAGGGACGCTATTGGTACACTAAGAGAAACTACAGTAAGTGTCCGGGGCCCAAGACTGTTCAACAGCCTCCCACCATACATAAGGGGAATTACCAATAAACCCCTGGCTGCCTTCAAGAGGGAGCTGGACAGATACTTGAAGTCGGTGCCGGATCAGCTAGGCTGTGGTTCGTAAGTTGGACTACGTGCGGCCAGCAGTAACAGCCTGGTCGATCAGGCCCTGCTCCACCGGGAGGTCTGGTGGTGGACCGGTCCACGGGGGCGTTGATCCCCGGAATACCCTCCAGGTAGACTCCAGGTATACGTTTAAAGATATTTTTTTTTCATATATGTTACTGTAAAAATTAATAATTTTGTACCAAAATAACTTCAGAACACTTACCTAACCTTATTATGCGCTTGTTATAATAAGATAAGGTAAGTTTTCTAAGGTTCTTTTGGTACAAAATTATTAATTTTTACATTAACATAAATGAAAAAAAAATATTAAACTTACAAGAGAAAATTTTAGAAAGGACTTAATTTTAAATGAGTTCTTACTCATTGACCAATTTTACCTATTCGGCACGACATACACACACACATTTATTTTATTATTTTATTATCACACTGGCCGATTCCCACCAAGGCAGGGTGGCCCGAAAAAGAAAAACTTTCACCATCATTCACTCCATCACTGTCTTGCCAGAAGGGTGCTTTACACTACAGTTTAAACTGCAACATTAACACCCCTCCTTCAGAGTGCAGGCACTGTACTTCCCATCTCCAGGACTCAAGTCCGGCCTGCCGGTTTCCCTGAACCCCTTCATAAATGTTACTTTGCTCACACTCCAACAGCACGTCAAGTATTAAAAACCATTTGTCTCCATTCCCTCCTATCAAACACGCTCACGCATGCCTGCTGGAAGTCCAAGCCCCTCGCACACAAAACCTCCTTTAACCCCCTCCCTCCAACCTTTCCTAGGCCGACCCCTACCCCGCCTTCCTTCCACTACAGACTGGGTACACTCTTGAATCCACTCTGTTTTCGCTCCATTCTCTCTACAAAGTCCGAACCACCTCAACAACTCTTCCTCAGCCCTCTGACAACAGTTTTTGTAATCCCGCACCTCCTCCTAAATTCCAAACTACGAATTCTCTGCATTATATTTTACACCACACATTGCCCTCAGACATGACATCACTGCCTCCAGCCTTCTCCTCGCTGCAACATTCATCACCCATGCTTCAACACCCATATAAGAGCGTTGGTAAAACTATACTCTCATACATTCCCCTCTTTGCCTCCAAGGACAAAGTTCTTTTTCTCCACAGACTCCTAAGTGCACACTCACACCTTTTTCCCCCCCATCAATTCTATGATTCACCTCATCTTTCATAGACCCATCCGCTGACACGTCCACTCCCAAATATCTGAATACATTCACCTCCTCCATACTCCCCTCCCTCCAATCTGATATCCAATCTTTCATCACCCAATCTTTTTGTTATCCCCATAACCTTACTCTTTCCTGTATTCACTTTTAATTTCTTTCTTTGCACACCCTAACCAAATTCATCCACCAATCTCTGCAACTTTTCTTCAGAATCTCCCCAAAAGCACAGTGTCATCAGCAAAGAGCAACTGTGACAACTCCCACTTTATGTGTGATTCTTTATCTTTTAAAAATCCACCCTCTTGCCAAGACCCTCGCATTTACTTCTCTTACAACCCCATTTATAAATATATTAAACAACCACGGTGACATCAAACGTCCTTGTCTAAGGCCTACTTTTACTGGGAAATAATTTCCCTCTTTCCTACATACTCTAACTTGAGCCTCACTATCCTCATAAAAAACTCTTCACTGCTTTCAGTAACCTACCTCCTACCCATACCCTGCAACATCTGCCCCACTGCCCCCCTATCCACCCTGTCATACCCTTTTCCAAATCCATAAATGCCACAAAAACTTCTTTAGCCTTATCTAAATACGTTCACTTTTATGTTTCACTGTAAAACACCTGGTCCACACACCCCCTACCTTTCCTAAAGCCTCCTTTTTTCATCTGCTATCCTATTCTCGTCTTACTCTTAATTCTTTCAATAATAACTCTACCATACACTTTACCAGGGATACTCAACAGACTTATCCCCCTATAATTTTTTTCATCTCTCTTTTTGTCCCCTTTGCCTCTATACAAAGGAACTATGCATGCTCTCTCCAATCCCTAGGTACCTTACCCTCTTCCATACATTTATTAAATAATTGCACCAACCACTCCAAAACTATATCCCCACCTGCTTTAACATTTCTATCTTTATCCCATCAATCCCGGCTGCATTATCCCCTTTCATTTAACCTACTGCCTCACGAACTTCCCCCCACACTCACAACTGGCTCTTCCTCACCCTACAAGATGTTATCCTCTTGCCCTATACACGAAATCACAGCTTCCCTATTTCATCAACATTTAAAATTCCTCAAAATATTCCCTCCATCTTCCCAATACCTCTAACTCTCCATTTAATAACTCTCCTCCTCCCATTTTTAACTGACAAATCCATTTGTTCTCTAGGCTTCCTTAACTTGTTAACTCACTCCAAAACTTTTTCTTATTTTCAACAAAATTTGTTGATAACAAACTCACCCACTCTTCATTTGCTCTCTTTTTACATTGCTTCACTACTATCTAACCCTCTCTCTTTTTCTCCATATACCTTTCCCCCCTTGCATCTCGCTTCTACTTTGTAAAAACTTCTCATATGCTAACTTTTTTCTCCCTTACTACTCTCTCTACATCATTTCCCCCAATCGCTCCTCTTCCCCCCCGCACCCACTTTCCTGTAAAACCACAAACTTCTGCTGAACACACTAACACTACATTTTTAAACCTACCCAAAACCTCCTCGATCCCATTGCCTATGCTCTCATTAGCCCATCTATCCTCCAATAGCTGTTTATATCTTACCCTAACTGCCTCCTCTTTTAGTTTATAAACCTTCACCTCTCTCTTCCCTGATGCTTCTATTCTCCTTGTATCCCATCTACCTTTTACTCTCAGTGTAGCTACAACTAGAAAGTGATCTGATATATCTGTGGCCCCTCTATAAACATGTACATCCTGAAGTCTACTCAACAGTCTTTTATCTACCAATACATAATCCAACAAACTACTGTCATTTCGCCCTACATCATATCTTGTATACTTATTTATCCTCTTTTTCTTAAAATATGTATTACCTATAACTAAACCCCTTTCTATACAAAGTTCAATCAAAGGGCTCCCATTATCATTTACACCTGGCACCCCAAACTTACCTACCACACCCTCTCTAAAAGTTTCTCCTACTTTAGCATTCATGTCCCCTACCACAATTACTCTCTCACTTGGTTCAAAGGCTCCTATACATTCACTTAACATCTCCCAAAATCTCTCTCTCTCCTCTACATTCCTCTCTTCTCCAGGTGCATACACGCTTATTATGACCCACTTTTCGCATCCAACCTTTACTTTAATCCACATAATTCTTGAATTTACACATTCATATTCTCTTTTCCTCCTTCCATAACTGATCCTTCAACATTACTGCTACCCCTTCCTTTGCTCTAACTCTCTTAGATACTCCAGATTTAATCCCATTTATTTCCCCCACCGAAACTCCCCTACCCCCTTCAGCTTTGTCTCGCTTAGGGCCAGGACATCCAACTTCTTTTCATTCATAACATCAGCAATCATCTGTTTCTTGTTATCCGCACTACATCCACGTACATTTAAGCATCCCAGTTTTATAGTTTTTTATAAAGTTTTTTCACACACGTATATATATATATATATGTATATATATATATATATATATATATATATATATATATATATATATATATATATATATATATATATATATATATATATATATATATATAAACAAACCATCACAGGCAAGTGTCTATGGGCAAGTGCCTTTGAAAACTGGTCACTAGAAGAGAGGAAGACTCACATAGGCCTTAGCTAAGCTGTACATGTTGTCGAGGATGGAGGCCAGAGTGTCATCAATGAAGTTCTTGGCCATAGTCTTGTTGGACATCTTACTTAGCAGCTTCTTCTGCGCCTTCAGGCTGATGTCACGCGCTCGAAACGAGTCCCCCATCCTGCAAGACACATCACGAGATGTCATTACATTTTAACAACAATATGAGGACAGAATAACACTACAATAACCCTGACTAGTATATACATACAGTGTGTAAACAAGACATAATGCAGGTAACAGTATTTTAGAGGACCAGTGTGACTTTGTAAATGGTCCAAGTCGGACCGAAACGTCGTCGTAAGCTCCTCTCTTCTATGTGCGAGTTATCTGTATATAGGGAACCAAGCTCTGATATTTTTCCTGCTGTGGTTAAGCACTTGTGACTCCAGTGTGAAGACTCCTCCCGGGTCACCTGTGATTACCTGTGACCTGTTTCGGAAATTTACCTGAACCAGGTCTTTGTTGCATACCTGGTCAACCAGGCTACTGGTGTTGGCGGCCCACTGGCCAGCATATCCATCACAGCCTGCTTGATTGTCACCAGATGAAGCTAGAAAGTGTCTGAGTTACACACAACATTGCCAACACTTTTGAGTTTGGTCTCAATACAGTGTTAGGATTCTCCGCTCCGCACAACACACGTGGAGATGAATGGTTTAAAATATCGACAAGATAAAAAAAATACATTTTGTCCATAAGAACATAACAGAGAAGGAACACTACAGCAGGCCCACTGGCCCATGCGAGGCAGATCCACGTCCCCCACCAGCCCAAGCCAATGCCCCAACCTAGTCAGGTCACGTATCTACTCATGTGGACATTAAAATGGTATAAAAGTTGATAGAAGCAGAAGAGACTTGAAGACGATGTAATCAGTCCATCACCCTTAAAGTTTTGAGGTGGTCAGTCCCTCAGTCTGGAGAAGAGCATTGATACAGACCTGCAATCAACTTCGACAACCTCTACTAGTGAGAACGGTTGGATTTGAGAGGGACCTGACCTCCCAACATCTGCGTTCTTACTTCTACTAGTGACCTACGTCTCATCTCCTGGCGCTATATAAGGCTCCATCCTGTCACTTCAACTCCATATTGTTTCAGACTATGGAACAATGCTCTTCTCCAGACTGAGGGACTGACCACCTCAAAACTTTAAGGGTGATGGACTGATTACATCGTCTTCAAGTCTCTTCTGCTTCTATCAACTTTTCTGTACTCGACTGAAGAAGCCTACTGTGTAGGCGAAACGTTTCGAAATAAAGATACCTAACTGTTGCATATGTGTCTTACTTAACAACATATACTCATGTACTCTGTGTGGGCGAAACGTTGTCAATAAAGGATTATATTATACTGCATTTGTGTCTGTTTCCACAACACACGTGACTTGACCTGACCGTGACTTTCTCTTCACGTTTTCTCCTGACCTGTCTGCTGTAATTCTCTCTACCTCACCTTCCTTCTGACTTTCTCTTTACCTTCTGACCTGCAATCTGGAACTTTTATTTTTGTGTTAGGTAAAAGGACACAAGTGAAGCTAATGCAACATTTCACTGTGGCAACGTTTCGCTCTCCAGGAGCTTTGTCAAGCAGTTATAAACAATACCTAGACAGTTGTGATGAATGGTTTGAAAAACCGACAAGTGTCTCAATCTTCAATACCTAGACACAGACGTTAAACCCCGCGGGTCCGGGGGGCTAGGGGGGGGAGGCATTACATACCTGTACCACTATTACTGTACCTACTACTGCTACCACTACTACTGACTACTCACACCACTACTACTACCATACTACTACTACTAAACTATTTTATTATGCCTTGCACTTCACTTTAATATATTCAGTAAACCCTTGAATGTCGTGATTAATCCATTCCAGAAATTCTGCCGAAATTCAAAATTCCGATTTTAAAAACCCTTTTTTCCCATAAAAAATAAGTAAATAAAATTTAATCCTTTCCCAGACACCCAAAAAAAAAAAAAATTTTTTTTTTAATTTAAAATTATTTTTTATCTACACAAAAAACATGAGACGTGAAGAAAAAATAATAAAAGTTTACATTACCTTTATTGTAAGTTGTTGTGGGGGAGCGGGGGGAAGAGTTCTATTTTTTGGAAGGGAAACCCCCTTTCCCATAAAGACTTTGGGTACTAAGCCCTTTTTTCAGGGTTATTCCCTTTTTGTTTTTTAATGCCCTGGGAAACAGTTTGAGAGTCAGGGACCCCTGTCGCTTAAAAATTATTTCAGAAGGGTCTGTTTCTGGTTTCTTTAAAATTTTTCCCAAAATGGAAAACGACATTCTTGGCATGTCGCTACACTTCCTGCAACAGCTTTTTCAGGTGATGTTCCTCCCTAATGTTTTATCCCCAGTCTACATTGCACACATCCCTTAATCTCGAAGGAAGCAAATTTTTTTTCCCCCTCTTTCCTCCTCCCTGAAACAATTTCCCGAGCTGGGTTGTTCTGTTGCGATTAAGGTCTAGCGCCCTTTATTTGTCCTCCACTAACTCTTCCCCTCCCCGCCAAATCTCCAACCCCCATGCTTCCCCGTGCCCAATGATTCCAAATGGCATTGGGTTGTCAGGGTCGCTCAAACCCTTCAAAACTTTGTCGAGGCAATACTGGCCCAAATTTTTTTCCCGAGTTGATCGTCCTGGAAGTCACTCCCTGCCCAGCCTTACCTATAAGGTTTATTCAATGGAAGATAATGAAGTGATCTTTCCAGAACTCTCTTAGGGTCAATTCAGAGTCTGAGGTTATGTTAAAGCACCTTTGAAACACTGCTTTGGTGTAGTTTTTTTTGTAGTTTGAAATGATCTCCTTCACCATTTGCTCTTCCAAGTCTGGAGGATGAGTAGGAACAATGTATTACCAGGAGGCGTTTCATACTACCGCCGATTTCTAGGCCAAATCACGAAAATCAAGCCAATATTTTGGCGAAAAAAGTCGCCGATTTCCAAAATTCACGATATTCATGGGGGACGAAATTCAAGGGCTCACTGTATATACCCTTTGTGTCCCAGTATTGTCTGTTAGAGCTTGATAAAGCTCCTGGAGAGCGAAACGTTGCCACAATAAAATGTCACATAACTTGCACTTATGTCACTGTACCTAACATTGTCGGTAATTCTACCAACATTATTTCAATGTTATTTTTATCTTGTCTTTCAATCTGCTATGTTTTTCAGCTGTCCTGTCCGCCGATTTTCTTCCTTCTCTCTCACTCTGCTCCACCACGATGGACAGAAATGTCTGAAGTTCTCTCTCCATAATGAAGGTAAGTCGTGATCTGAGAATAAGATGCTTGTGTATAATTATAGAATCTTTATCGAGGCAACGTTTCGCCATCCAGCGGCTTCTTCAGTCCAATACAGAAAAGAATAGAGGAAGATGAAGTGATGGTGGTTTAGGAAGAGACGTGAGTAAACACCTGGAGAACGTCGCATATATTTACAAGACAACACCTGTTTATATAATGTGTTTTTAACCTCTGTGTGCTAGAAGTGGTCAAGGTCCCAGGACAGAAACGTTTTCTAATATGTCCTAGTGTTTGTATTTCTAAACCAATTTGTCTATCTATTGCCAAGGTTTATGAGGACTCGTCAGTCGTGACGGGTTGAACGCAACTCCAGCCTGAGGGACTGATTACCCCAATACTCATTTTCCTCTGTTATTCTCCGTATTGGAAAAATAAACACAAATGCAGTATAATGCGATCCGACATTGACAACGTTTCGCCCACACAGTGGATTTTATCAAGTCCACTGTGTGGGCGAAACATTTCCTCAGTAAAGACTCCCAGATGTTACACAAGGGTCTCAGTCTTTAAATGAGGCACTCGTGTAACATTATAGTTGTGAACTGTTCCAGCCACAGTGTTGTTTCAGGAACAGTATTGTTCCAGCCACAGTGTTGTTCCAGCCACAATATTGTGACTTATTTTACAGTTGCAAAGGTTTGTCACCAGGGAGATGCACAGTGAGGAGAGGTTGAAAGCACTAACAGTAACAGCCTGGTTGATCAGACCCTGATCCACCACGAGGGCCTGGTCTCAGACCGGGCAGCAGGGGCGCTGATCCCCGAAACCGTCTCCAGAGAACTGAACCTGGCCACCTCGGGAGGAAAGGAGAACAAGGGAAAACAAGACAACGAACTGACAGGTTAGACAAGTGAAGACGATGTGAAATAACAGGATCACAACCAAGAGAACGCAGGTGGAAGCTGGACACACTGACGAGTCATAGAGCTGTTAGGAAGTTTACCTGGAGTTTACCTGGAGAGAGTTTCGGGGGTCAACGCCCCCGCGGCCCGGTCTGTGACCAGGCCTCCTAAGCTGTGGTGAAGGCAAACTTGATACACACATTGGCACCCAAAACCTTGCAGGCCTTCTCTACTTTTCAGCTACGGTTTGTGACATTATTTCTTTCCGGTACACAGCTTTAAGGCAAGATATGATAAGACGTAAGAGAGGAAAAAAAAACAGTAATGTTAATCATAGTAACGTAGGAGGGGCCAGGAGCTGAAATTCAATCATCACAAACACAACTCGGAGAGTATTATTATATTCAAGGCATACAATACAGACAAGTTGATGAATATGACACAGGTGCAACACCTGGGTGTCTTTATTGATGAATAAGACATGTGCAACACCTGGGTGTCTTTATTGATGAATAAGAACATGTGCAACACCTGGGTGTCTTTATTGATGAATAAGACACATGTGCAACACCTGGGTGTCCTTTATTGATAGAATAGACAACATGTGCAACACCTGGGTTCTTTATTGATGAATAGACACATTGCAACACCTGGGTGTCTTCAAATGAGAATAAGACATGTGCAACACCTTGGTGTCTTATTGATGAAGACAACAAAATTGCAACACCGGGTGTCTTTATTGAATGAAGACACATGGTGCAACACGCTGGGTGTCTTTAATTTATGAAGACATGTGGCAACATCCTAGGGTGTCTTTATTGATGAATAAGACACATGTGCAACACCTGGGTGTGCTTTATTGATTGAATAAGACACATGTGCAACACCTGGGTGTCATTATTGATGAATAAACAGGTGCAACACCTGGGTGTCCTTATTGGATGGAATAAAAAAGCAAAAACAGTGCAACCACCGGACAATGTGTCTTTATTGATGACTAAACATGTGAAACACCTGGGTGTCTTAATTGATGAATATAAGACTCATGTGCAACACCTGGTGTCTTTATGATGAATAAGACACATGTGCAACACCTGGGTGTCTTTATTGATGAATAAGACACATGTGCAAACACCGGGTGTCTTATTGATTAATAAGACATGTGCAACACCTGGTGTCTTTATGATGAATAAGACATGTGAAACACCTGGGTGACTTTATTGATGAATAAGACACATGTGCAACAACCTGGGTTGTCTTTATTGATGAATAAGACAATGTGAAACACCTGGGAGTCTTTATTTAAGAATAGACATGTGAAACACCTGGGTGTCCCGCTTTATTGATAATAAGACACATGTCAAACACCTGGGTGTCCTTTATTGATGAATAAACACATGTGCAACACCTGGGTGTCTTTTATTGATAAGACACTTGTGTGCAACACCTGGGTGTCTTTTATTGATGAATAAGACACATGTGCAACACCTGTGTGTCTTTATTGTTAATAAGACACATGTGACAACACCTGGGTGGTCTTTTTTTTTTTTTATTGATGAATAAGACACATGTGCAACACCTGGGTGTCTTTATGATGAAAAAGATATGTGCAACACCTGGGTGTCTTATTGATGAAACGACACATTTGGCAACACCTGGGTGGTCTTTCTGATTTAATAAGACATGTGCAACACTTGGTGTCTTTAATGATAATAAGACATGTGCAACACCTTGGTGTCTTTATTGATGAATAAACATGCGCAAACACCTGGGTGTCCTTTATTGATGAAATAAGACCCATGTGCAACACCTGGGTGTCTTATTTGATGAAAGACATGTGCAACACCTGGTGTCTTTATTTATGAATAAGACATGTGCAACACCTGGGTGTCTTTATTGATGAATAAGACATGTGCAATGCAACACCTGGGTGTCTTTATTGATGAATAAGACATGTGTCAACACCTGGGTTCTTTATTGAAGAATAAGACATGTGGCAACCACTGGTGTCTTTATTGATGAATAAGACATGTGCAACACCTGGGTGTCCTTTATTGATGAATAAACACATGTGGCAGACACCTGGGTGTCTTTATTGATGAATAAACAATGTGCAACACCCTGGGTGTCTTAAATTGATAAGACACATGTGCAACACCTGGGTGTCTTTAATTGATGAAAGACATGGTGCAACACCTGGGTGTCTTTATTATGAATAAGACATGAGGCAACACCTGGGTGTCTTTATGATGAATAAGACAATGTGCAACACCGGGTGTCCCTTTATTGATGAATAAGACCACATGTGTGGCAACACCTTGTCTTTTATTGAATGAATAAGACATTGTGCTCACCTGGGTGGTCTTTTATTTGAGAATAAGACACATGTGCACACCTGGGTGTCTTATTGATGAATAAGACATGTGAAACACCTGGGTGCTTTATTGATGAATAAGAACATTGCAAAACACCTGGGTGTCTTATTGTTGAATAAGACATGTGCAACACCTTGGTGTCTTTATTGATGAATAAGACATGTGCAACACCTGGGTGTCTTTATTGATGAATAAGACACATGTGCAACACCTGGGTGTCTTTATTGATGAATAAGACATGTGCAACACCTGGTGTCTTTATTGATGAATAAGACATGTGCAACACCTGGGTGTCTTTATTGATGAATAAGACACATGTGCAACACCTGGGTGTCTTTATTGATGAAGACATGTGCAACACCTGGGTGTCTTTATTGATGAATAAGACATGTGCAACACCTGGGTGTCTTTATTGATGAATAAGACATGTGCAACACCTGGGTGTCTTTATTGATGAATAAGACCATGGTCAAAAAACCCACCTGGGTGTCTTATTGATGAATAAGACATGTGCAAACCACCTGGGTGTCTTTTATTGTGAATAAGTCATGTGCCAACACCTGGGTGTCTTTATTGATAAGACAACATGTGCAACCACCTGGGTGTCCTTTATTGATGAATAAGACACAAATGTGCAACACCTGGGTGTCCCTTATTAATGAAAAGACACATGTGCAACACCTGGGTGTCTTTATTGATGAATAAACATGTGCAACACCTGGGTGTCTTTATTGATGAATAAGACACATGTGCAACACCTGGTGTCTTTATTGAGAATAAGACATGTGCAACACCTGGGAGTCCTTTTATTGATGAGAAAGACACATGTGGCAACACCTGGTGTCTTTATTGATGAATAAGACATGTGCAACACCTGGGTGTCTTTATTGATGAATAAGAACACATGTGCAACAACCCCCCTGGTGTCTTTATTGATGAATAAGACATGTGAAACACCTGGGTGTCTTTATTGATGAATAAGACACATGTGCAACACCTGGGTGTCTTTATTGATGAATAAGACATGTGCAACACCTGGGTGTCTTTATTGATGAATAAGACATGTGCAACACCTGGGTGTCTTTATTGATGAATAAGACATGTGCAACACCTTATGTGTCTTTATTGATGAATAAGACACAATGTGCAACACCTGGGTGTCTTTATTGATGAATAAGACATGTGTCAACACCTGGGTGTCTTTCAGATGAAATAAGACAGGTGGCAAACACCTGGTGTCTTTTATTGATGAATTAAGACATGTGGCAACACCTGGGTGTCTTTATTGATGAATTAACACATGTGGCATGCAAACCTGGGTGTCTTATTGATGAAAAAGACACATGTGCAACACCTGGGAGTCTTTATTGATGAATAAGACATGTGAAACACCTGGTGTCTTTATTGATGAATAAGACACATGTGGCAACACCTGGGTGTCTTTATGATGAATAAGACACAATGTGCACACCAGGTTCCTTTATTTATTGAATAAGACACAGGTGCAACAACACCTGGGTGGTCTTATTGATGAATAAGACATGTGAAACACCTTGGTGTCCTTATTGATGAATAAGACACATGTGCAACACCTGGGTGTCCTTTATTGATGAATAAAACACAGGTGAAACACCTGGGTGTCTTTATTGATGAATAAGACACAGTGCAACACCTGGGTGGTCCTTATTGATGAATAAGACACATGTGTCAACACCTGGGAGTCTTTTATTGATGAATAAGAACACATGTGCAACACCTGGTGTCTTTATTGAGAATAAGACACATGGCAAACACCTGGTGTCTTTATTGAGAATAAGACATGTGGCAACAACCTGGGTGTCTTTATTGATTGAATAAGACATGTGCAAAACCTGGGTGTCTTTATTGCATGAATAAGACATGTGCAACACCTGGGTGTCCTTATTGATGAAATAAGAACATGTGCAACACCTGGGTGTCTTTATTGAATGAAAGACACATGTGCAACACCTGGTTGTCTTTATGATGAATAATACACAGTGCAACACCTGGGGTCTTTACTGATGAATAAGACAAGTGCAACACCTGGGTTCTTTAATGCTGAATAAGAACATGTGCAAACACCTGGGTGTCCTTTAAGATGAATAACACATGTCAACACCCCTGGGTGTCTTTAGCGATGAATAAGACATGTGCAATCACGGGTGTCTTTAATTGATGAATAGACCATGTGGTCAACACCTGGTGTCTTTATTGATGAATAAGACACATGTGCAAAACCTGGTGTCCTTTTATTGATAATAAGACACATGTGAACACCTGGTGTCTTTATTGATAAGACAGCATGTGCAACACCCCTGGGTGTCTTTATTGATGAAATAGACATGTGAACACCTGGGTGTCTTTATTTGATGAATAAGACACATGTGCCAACACCTGGGTGTCTTTATTGATGAAATAAGACACATGTGGCAACACCTGGGTGTCCTTTTAGTTAAGGGATAATAAAACATGTCAACACCTGGGGTTTCCTTTAATTGATGAATAATGACACATGTGCAACACCTGGGTGTCCTTTATTGATGAATAAGACATGTTCAACACCTGGGTTGTCTTTTATTGACAATAAGACATGTGGCAACACCTTGGTGTCTTTATTGATGAATTAAGAAATGTAAACACCAGGGTGTCTTTATTGAATGAAAAGACATGGTGCAACACTGTGTCTTTTATTGATGAAAGAACATGTGCAACACCTGGGTGTCTTATTGATGATTACGACATGTGCAACACCTGGGTGTCCTTTATTGATGAATAAGACATGTGCAACACCTGGGTGTCTTTATTGATGAATAAGACATGTGCAACACCTGGGTGTCTTTATTGATGATAAGACATGTGCAAAACACCTGGGTGTCCATTTATTGATGAATAAAACATGTGCAATCACCTGGGGTGGTCTTTATTGATGATTAAGACACATGTGCAACACCTGGGTGTCTTTTTTGTTTTTTAATTGATGAATAAGACATGTGCAACACCTTGGGTGTCTTTAATTGTATAAGACCACATGTGCCTCCAACACCTGGGTTCTTTAATTTATTGATGAATAAGAACATAGCACACCTGGGTGTCTTTATTGGATGAATAAGACATTGCAACAACACCTGGGTGTCTTTATTGATTGAATAAGACATGTGCAAACACCTGGGTGGTCTTAATGATGAATAAGACACATGTGCCAACACCTGGGTGTCTTTATTGATGAATTAGACAGGCGCAACACCTGGGTGTCTTTATTGATGAATAAGACACATGTGCAACACCTGGGTGCTTTATGAGAATAAGACAGGTGAAACACCTGGGTGTCTTTATTGATGAATAAGACATTTGCAACACCTGGTGTCTTATTGATGAATAAGACATGTGCAACACCTTGGTGTCTTTATTGATGAATAAGACATGTGCAACACCTGGGTGTCTTTATTGATGAATAAGACACATGTGCAAACCACCTGGGTGGCCTTTATTGATGAAATAAGACATGTGCAAACACCTGGGTGTCCTTTTTGATGATAAGACATTTCAACACCTGGTGTCTTTATTGAATGAAAAGACACATTGTGCAACACCTGGGTGTCCTTATTGAATGAAGACATGTGCAACACCTGGTGTCTTTAATTGATGATAATAAGACATGTGCCAACACCTGGGTGTCTTTATTGATGAATAAGACATGTGCAACACCTGGGTGTCTTTATTGATGAATAAGACATGTGCAACACCTGGGTGGCTTTATTGATTGAAGACACAATGTTGCAACACCGGGTGTCTTTATTGATGAATAGACACATGTGCAACACCTGGGTGTCTTTAATTGATGAATAAGAACATGTGCAACACCTGGGTGTCTTTATTGATAATAAAGGACATGTGCCAACACTGGGTGTCTTTATTGATGAATAAGACACATGTGCAACAGCACACCTGGTGTCCTTTATTGGATGAATAAGACATGTGCAACACCTGGGTGTCTTTATTGATGAATAAGACACATGGTGCTATACACCTGGTGTCTTTATTGATGAATAAGACATGTGCAACACCTGGGTGTCTTTATGATGAATAAGACACATGTGCAACACCAGGGTGTCTTTATGATGAATAGACATGTGAAACCACCTGGGTGTCTTTATTGATGAAAAGACACATGTGCAAACACCTGTTGTGTCTATTTTGATGATAACACATGTGGACAACACCGGATTAGTCTTTATTGATGAATAAGAACACATGTGTCAAACACCTGGTTGTCTTCACAATTGATGAATAAGACATGTGCAAACACACCTGGCGGTGTCTTTATTAATGAAATAAGACACAAAATACATGATGCAAACACACTGGGTGTCTTATATTAGATGAATAAGACATGTGCAAAACACACCATGGGTTTCTTTACAGATGACAATAGACAGGTTGGCAACACCTGGGTGTCTTATTGATGGAATAAGAGCATGTGGCAGATCACCTGGGTGTCCTTTATGAGAATAAGACACATGTTCAAGCACCTGGGTGTCTTAATTGATGAATAAGACACATGTGGCCAACACCTGGTGCTTTAATTTATGAAAAAGACAAGGAAACACTGGGTGTCTTTATTGATGAATAAAACACGAGCGAGTGCAACACCTGGGTGTCTTTATTGATGAATAAGACATCATGTGCAACACTGGGTGTCTTTATTTGATGAATAAGACACATTGCAACACCGGGTGTCCTTATTGATGAACAAACATGTGAAACAACCTGGGTGTCTTTATTGATGAATAAGACACATGTGGCAACACCTGGGTGTCTTTATTGATGAATAAGACACATGTGAAACACCTGGGGGTGTCTTACTTGAATGAAATAAGACACATGTGCAACAACCTGGGTGTCCCCCTTTATTGATGAATAAGACACATGTGCAACACCTGGGTGTCTTAAATTGATGAATAAAAAAAAGAAAACACATGTGCAAGTGCAACACCTGGGTGTCTTTTATTGATGAATAAGACACATGTGCAAACACCTGGGTGGTCTTTATTGAATGAAATAAGAACATGTGCAACACCTGGGTGTTCTTTTTGGATGAATAAGACATGTGCAACACCTGGGTGTCTTTATTGATGAATAACATGTGCAACACCTGGGTGTCTTTATTGATGAATAAGACATGTGCAACACCTGGTGTCTTATTGATGAGGGAGACACATGTGTTGGGGGGGGGGCGAGGACACCTGGGGGTGTGTCTTTAGTATTGAGTGATAGCGGGACCACGATGGTGGGGGGGCGAGAGGGGGGCTAGCGGCTGGGTGTCTTATCGATGGTGTGAGCTTGGGTACAGAGTGCGAGATTGGGGGGGTGGCAGCGCACCTGGGTGGAATATCTATATAGGGATGAATGGACATGGAGAGTTCTGATGAGTGAGATACAGTATATTTGTCTGCTGTGAGACGTGGGGGACGCGTCTATGGTGATGACTGTGGGGGCCAGTTATGGGGATATAGTGGTTTGGGATGCGAGTAAGGGATACACATGATACATGTCCGGAGGGCGACATTTCCTCTAGATGCCGATGTATTATGCGCGTTGGGGTATTGACACAGTGACAACAGAAGGAGGCTAGGTGGGGACACGAGCTTGTGCAACAACAGCGCAGCCCTAGAGGGTGTCCTCGTTATGGAGAGTACTTTCGATAAGAAGCATCTAGACAGTGACAACACCACTGAGTGTGTCTTTCAATTGATCTCGAATAAGACACACATGTGCAACATCACTGGGATGTCTTTATTGATGATAACGAACATCACATAGAGTGAAAACACCTGGGTGGTCCTTATTCATGAATAATAGACACATATGTGCAACAAACAACCTGGTGTCTTTATTGAATGAATAAGACATGTGCAAACACCAGGGTGTCTTCATAATTGAGAAATTAAGACACAATGGTGACACATCACCATGGGGTGTCTTTATTGATGAATAAGACAGTGCAACACCTGGGTGTCTCTTATTGATAAAAAAGGACACATGTAGCACGGCAACAACCTGGTGTTCTTTATTGAGATCAATAAGACACATGTAGCCAACGCACCTGGGTGTACCTTATGAATGAATAAACATACGTCACGAAACAACATGGGTGTCCTTTATACTGATAGAATATAAGACATGTGCAAACTACACCTGGTGTCTTTATTGACATGATAAGACATGTGCCCAACAACCAGGGTGTATTTTCTAGTTACTGATTGAATAAGACCTGTGACAAACACCTGGTGTCTCTTTACAGATGATAATAAGACAGGTGTAGTCAACACCTGATGTCTTATATTGATGAATACATGACATGTAGTCAACAACCTGGGTGTCTTTAATTGATTACAACATAAGACTTTGTGCAGCACCTGGGTGATCTTTCAATTACCAGGTAATAAAGAATACTGAACTGAGGTCACAATAGAGTCCTTCATAAAGCACATTTGCCTTAGGACACACAACAACAAGCGTCAGAGGGAAGACGAGGAGAATCCACGTGTGTGTGTGTGAGTCTTGTGTGTGTGACAGTGTGCACTGCGTGTGTGGTGTGTGTACGTGTGTGATGTAGATGTGTGTGTGTGTGTTGTGCTGTTCAGTTGATCTAACACACACACACACACACACACACACACACACCACTACACACGCAGCTGACGCGCGACACAACAGGGAAATACCTACAGGGAGGCAACAACGAGTCATGGTAAACAGATGAAGAAGCGTACACAGTGGGGCGCCTGGACGAGCGGGTCCCACAGGGGTCTGTTCTAGGACCAGTGCTATTTTTGATATATGCGACGACAAAGATGGAAGGAATAGTCTCTGAAGTGTCCTATTCACAGATGATGTGAAGTTGAATGAGAAGAATTAATTCGGATGAGATGAGGCAGTACTGCAAATAGACCTGGCAGGCTGGACATGTGGTCCAGAATACTGGCTTCTGTCGAATCAACCCTGGCCAAATTCAATGTCATTAAGATGGGGAAGGGGCAAAGAAGACCGCAGACAGAGTAATAAGGCTAGGTGGACAAAGAATACAGACTCACTCAGGAGAAAGACCTTGGGTGACCATAACACCAACACGTCACCGGAGGCACACACTAAACCAAATAACTGCTGCAGGCATACGGGCGCCTGGCAAAGCTGAGAATAGCGTTTCCGATACCTTAAAAGGAATCGTTCAAAGACACTGTACACCTGTGTATGTTTAGGCCCATACTGGAGTAATGCAGCACCAGTCTGGAACCCACACCTGGTCAAGCACGTCAAGAATTTGGAGATAAGTACCAAGGTTTGCAACAAGGCTAGTCCCAGACCTCAGGGGAATGTCGTACGAGGAAAGGTTAAGGGAAATTGGACTGACGACACTGGAGGACAGAAGGGTCAGGGGAGACATGATAACGACATACACGATACTGCGGGGAATAGACAAGGTGGACAGAGATAGGATGTTCCAGAGAGGGGACACAGAAACAAGGGGTCACAACTGGAAGCTGAAGACTCAGACGAGTCACAGGGACGTTAGGAAGTATTTCTTCAGTCAGAGTCGTCAGGAAGTGGAATAGTCTAGCAAGTGAAGTAGTGGAGGCAGGAACCATACATAGTTTTAAGAAGAGGTATGATAAAGCTCAGGAAGCAGAGAGAGAGAGGGCCCAGTAGCGATCAGTGAAGAGGCGGGGCCAGGAGCTGAGTCTCGACTCCTGCAACCACAATTAGGCGAGTACAATTAGGTGAGTACACACACACACGCACACACGCGCACACGCACACACACACAAACACACACACACACACACACACAAACACACAAACACAAACACACACACACACACAAACACACACACACAAACACACACACACAACACACACACACAAACACACACCACAAACACACACACACAAACACACACACACACAAAACACATCCCAGACACAGGAAGATCAAATACAGCCTCCCTCACAACTTCCTATAGAAGCCTCCCAACCAGGTCAACCCCTGTCCAACCAAACACTCTAAACCAAAACACCCATGCCACATCCAATGCCCCCACCCACTGCATTACAAACTCCACCCCCACAGCAACCACCCATAGTTCCTTATCAGGTCTCCCACTTCCCCAATCCCAATACACCTCCCAGACCACAATCTTAGAAAAGAAGTTGAAGGTGTGGTATACAAATGCAGATGGAATAACAAATAAGTATGAGGAGTGGCACGAAAGAATCAAGGAGACATCCCCAGACATAATAGCACTCACAGAAACAAAACTCACCAGAATAATAACAGATTCAATCTTTCCATCCGGATATCAAATCCTCAGGAAAGACAGAGGGAGGAGAGGAGGAGGAGGAGTTGCACTGCTCATTAAAAACCAGTGGGGGTTGAGAAAATGGAAGTAATGGATGGCACGGGCGAAAGGGACTACTTAGTAGGAACAATCCAGTCTGAGGGACATAAGGTGATAATTGCAGTAATGTACAACCCACCACAGAACTGCAGGAGGCCAAGAGAAGAATACGATGAGAGCAACAGAGCAATGGTCGACACACTAGCCGAGGTGGCCAGGAGAGCACACATGGGGGGAGCAAAGTTACTAGTTATGAGTGATTTCAATCACAAGGAGATTGACTGGGAAAACCTGGAGCCCCATGGGGGTCCCAAAACATGGAGAGCCAAGATGATGGATGTGGTACTGGAAAACCTCATGCATCAACATGTTAGAGACACTACCAGAGAGAGAGGAGAGGATGAACCAGCAAGTCTGGACCTTGTATTCACCTTGAGTAGTTCTGACATCGAGGATATCATGTATGAAAGGCCCCTGGGAGCTAGTGATCATGTGGTTCTGTGCTTCGACTACATAGTTGAGCTCCAAGTGGAGAGAGCAGGAGGAATAGGGTGGGAAATACCAAACTACAAAAGGGGGAACTACTCAGGCTTGAGGAACTTCTTTCAAGACATTCAGTGGGAGAGGGAACTGACAGGAAAACCAGTACAAGAAATGATGGACTCAGCGGCAATACGAAAATGACATAGTATCGAAAGTCAAGACTGACCCGAAGCTGTTGTACAGCCACATCAGGAGGAAAACAACAGTCAAGGACCAGGTAATCAGACTGAGGAAGGGTGATGGGGAATTCACAAGAAACGACCGGGAGGTATGTCAGGAGCTCAACACAAGATTTAAAGAAGTATTTACAGTGGAAACCAGTAGGACTCCAGGAAATCAGAGCAGGGGAGTGCACCAGTAAGTGCTGGATGAGGTACATATAACCAAGGAGGAGGTGAAGAAGCTGCTATGCGAACTTGACACCTCAAAGGCGGTGGGACCAGACATCTCTCCGTGGGTCCTTAAAGAGGGAGCAGAGATATTGTGTGTACCGTTAACAAAGATCTTCAACACATCATTTGAAACTGGGCAACTCCCCGAGGTATGGAAAGGGCAAATGTAGTCCCATTTTTAAAAAGGAGACAGCTTACAAAAACAGCCCTGTTCCCTAACGTGTATAGTATGCAAGGTCATGGAGACATCAGGGGGGAGAGTGGTGGGGACCTGGAAAGAAACAAGTGTATAATTGACAACCCCGCCCGTTTTTAGGGAGGAAAATCCCTTTTACAAACCTACTAAGTTTTATAAAGGTGACGAATAAGACAAGAGAGAGAGGGGGGGATCGCTTTCATTTTTTTTACTACAAAAAGGCCTTCGACCAGTTCCCACAAGAGTTACTGCAAAAGCTAGAGGGCAGGCACACTAACAGAAAGGGACTGCAATTTGGGTCAAGAATACTGACAGGGGGCAACAAGAATCATGGTACGTGAGAGTTCAGAGTGTGGGGCCTGTGCAACGGGGTTCCACGGGGTCGTCCTAGGACCTTGCGTTCTTGGGAAATTTGAAGACGTAAAAGGAAAGGGGGTGACTCAGAAGGTCCTTTTTTGGGACGATGTGAATTTTAAAGAGAAGAATCAAATCGGAGAGGGTCAGGGAGGACTCAAAGAGACCCGGGCAGGTAAAGCCGGTCCAGCAACGGGTTTTTGAGTTTAACCTGCCAAAATGCAAAACATGAAGATTGGGAAGGGGAAAAAAGGGGAAAGCAACCAAAATTATATTTTGGGGCCTGGCCAAATCGGGTTTTCCCTCAAAGGAAAAAGAGGGGGGGGAGTTTTTTTAAACACAAAAAGGCCTTAACCCCCCAAAGGGTTATAAAAATAGAAATCGGAAACCAAAAACGGGCCGGCCTGGAAAAAAACCTACGGAAAGCCCAAAACCCTTAGTAGGATTCGGTTGGGACCACAACCCCATTACCCAGGCCCTTTTTCTGGAATTGAAGCAACCAAAGGGGAACCAAACCTTTTTTTGCACGAAGGAAATTTAGAGAAAATAAAATTTTTTGGGAAAAAGGGCCCCCAAAAAAACCGGGGGAGGTAAACCGGTGAAGGTTTTTGGGGGAAACCCCCCCTTAAACGGAAAGGGGAAGGGCCAAAAGGGCGGGGAAAAATTATAAGATTAAAATTTAAATCCCGGAAAAGACGGGGGTGGAAAAAGGGGGAATTTCCCCCAAAAAAGGGAAAACAAAAACAAGGGTCACAATAGGCGTGGAAAAACCCCCGGATGGGGAATCAAAGGGATTTTAAGGAAAAAAATTTCTCACCCCATAGGAGTAGCAAACCTTTTGGAAAAACCTGGGAAAGTAAGTTGGGGGGGAAATAAAAAGGGTTTTAACGCGGTAAGATTAAAAGGGTTTTCCCTGGAAAAAAGGGAGGGAAAGGGGCCTGAAGAAAATTAAGGAAAAAGGGCGGGGGGGGCCTTGATCGCCCCTTAAAACCCCAAATAGCGAGTAAAAAGGTGAGTACAAAAACCCAAAACAAAATTAATTAAACCAACAACAAAAAAAAAATTTTTCCACAAAAACAAACCAAAAACCAAAAAAAAAACAACCAAACAAAACAAAAAACCCCAACAAAAAACCAAAAACAAAAACCCAACAAAACAACCCCCAACCACAAAACAACCCAAAAAATCCCCACACAAACACACCCCAACCCCACCCCCCCACAAACCCCCCCACACACAACCCCCCCCCCCCCACCACCCCCCCAAACACACCCCCCAACCCCCCCCCCAAACCCCCCCCAACCCCCCCCACAAACCCCCCCCCCCACCCCCCCCCAAAAACCCCCCCCCCCAAACCCCCCCCCCCCCCAAAACCCAAAAACCCCAAAAACCCCACCCCCCCCCCCAAAACCCACCCCCCCCACCCCCACCCCCCAAAACCCCCACCCACCCCCCCCCCCCCCCCCCCCCCCCCCCCCCCCCCCCCCCCCCCCCCCCCCCCCCCCCCCCACCCACCCCAAAACCCACCCCCCCAACCCCCCCCCACAACCCCAAAACCCCCCCCCCCCCCCCCCCCCCCCCCACCCCCCCCCCCCACCCACCACACACCCACCCCCACCAAAAACACCCCCAAAACCACCCCCCCACCCACACCCCCCACCCCCCAACCACCCCCACCCAAAAACCAACCCCCAAAACCCCAAAACCCCACCCCCCCACCCCACAACCCACCACCCCCACCAACCCCCCCACCCCAAAACCACACACCCACCCCCACACACACCCCCAACACACCCCCCCCAAAACCACCCAAACACACCCCCCCCCCCACCCCCACACCCCCAAAACACACACCCCACACACCACACAAAACACCCCCCCCCCCCCCACACCCACACCCACACCCAAACACACACAACCCCCACCCCCCAAAACCCAAAACACCCAAAACCCCACACCCACACACACCCACCACACCCCCCCCCCAAAACACCCACCCAAAACACCCAAAACACACCCCACCCCCCACCACCCACCCCCACCCCCCAACCCCACAACAACACACACCCACCCCAACACCCACCCCCAAAACCACCCACCCACAAAACCCACCAAACACACCCCACCCCCCCCACACAAAACCCCCACACCCACAAAACCCCCAAAACACCCACCCACAACACACACACCCAAACACCCCCACACACAAAACCAAAACAACCACCCCACCCACCACCCCCCCCCACACCAACAACCCACACAAAAACACCCAAACCACACCCCCCAAAACCCCACCAACCCACACAAACACCAACCCCACACCCCCCCCAAAACACACACCCAACACACACACCCACACCCACACACACCCCAAAACAACACAAAACACCAAAAAACACACACACACACCCCCAAAACACACACAACACCCACCACAACACAACACACACAACACCAACACACCACACAACCCACACACACCAACACACACACACAACAACACAACACCCCACACCCACACACACCCCAAAACAACACAAAACACACAAAAACCACACCACAAAAACCCCAACAACCCCCCACACCCAACACACACAACACCCACACACAACAACCCACACAACACACCCCACACACAACCCCAACACACACCACACACACACACAAAACACACACACACCACACACACCCCCCACACACACACAAAACACACACACACCACAAAACCCCCAACACAACACAACACACACAAAACACACACAAAACACACACAAAACACACACAACACAACCACACACAACACACACCCCAAAACCACCCCACACAAAAAACACCCCCACAAAAACACACAACAAAACACAACACACACACAACACCCCCACCCCCCAACACACCCCCACACACAAAATTTCCCCCACTATAATTTTATCTTGTCCATAATCACTATAACATTTACTTTGTTTAACCACCCCCTTAAATTCTTTCCCTTTCCCTTCCCTTCCTTTCCCTTTTTTCCCTTTTTTCCCCTCCCCTTTTCTTCCCTCCTCTCCTTCCTTTCCTTCTTTTCCCTCCCCCCCTTCTCTCTCTCCCCCCTCCTTTTCTCCCTAATCCCCTTTTTTTTTCCCCCCTCCCTCCCCTCTTTCTTTTCCCCCCTCCCCCCCTTCCCTTCCCTTCCCCTCTCCCCCGCTTCCTTCCTCCCTTTCCTTTCCTTTTCCCTTTCCTTTCCCCCCCCTCACTCCCTTTCCCCCCCCTTCCTCCCTCCTTTTTTCCCTCCCTCCCCCCCCTCACTCCCTTTCCCCCCCCCCCTCCCTCCTTCCTTCCCTCCCCCACTTTCCCTTCCCCCCTTCCCCCTCCTTCCCTTTTCCCCCCTCCCTACATCCTACGCAGGAACAGATCGTCAGTGATGAGACAGACACTGTACCAAAAACTAGATCATCATTTTTTGAAGACGTTTTGCCCCGCTGGACTTTAACAGGGTTTTAAAAGAGGGTTTGTTAAAAAACCCCAAAACAGGGGAAGATGAGGTGGGTTTAGTCCCCCCCGACTTAAAAAAGGTCTAAACATTAAAAGTTTCAGCCCCCGGGTTTCTAATTTACAAAAAACCCTTAATGTTCCAAAACGTTACTAACGTTAAAAAAACAAACCCTTTTTCTAATGTTACAATAAAAGGGTTTTTTAAATTTAAAAATAGCCCTTTTCCAATGTTACAACACCGTTTCAAAAGTTAAAAAACCCGGGTTTTTAATTTACAATAGCGTTACTAATGTTACAAAAGCGTTTTTTAAGTTACAATACGTTATAATGTTTAAAAAAAGGGGTTACAAAAGTTACAATAGCGTTTTATAATGTTACAACACCGTTATTAATGTTACAATAGCGTTACTAATGTTCAATTTGGGTTACTAATGTTACAACCCGTTTTTTTAATGTTACAATAGCGTTATAATGGGTTTCAACACCGTTATTAATTTAAAAATAGCGTTATTAATGGTTTCAATTTGCGGGTTTCAAAAGTTCAAAACCGTTACTAAAGTTTAAAAAACCGTTACTAAAGTTTCAAAACCGTTTTCTTTTGTTACAACACCGGTTTTTTTTTTACAATAGCGTTATAAAGG
This sequence comes from Cherax quadricarinatus, assembly GCF_026875155.1. Lineage (NCBI taxonomy): Eukaryota > Metazoa > Arthropoda > Malacostraca > Decapoda > Parastacidae > Cherax > Cherax quadricarinatus. The sequence goes on from NC_069491.1 coordinate 7,730,516, forward strand.
GTTTCAACACATTACTAATGTTACAACACAGTTACTAATGTTACAACACCGTTATTAATGTTACAACACCGTTATTAATGTTACAATAGCGTTACTAATGTTACAACACCGTTACTAATGTTACAACACCGTAATTAATGTTACAATAGCGTTACTAATGTTACAACACGATTACTAATGTTACAACACCGTTACTAATGTTACAACACCGTTATTAATATTACAATAGCGTTACTAATGTTACAACACCGTTACTAATGTTACAACACCGTTAATGTTACAACACCGTTACTAATGTTACAACACCGAGTTGGAAGTAGGGAAGACAGTTTTAGCAGAAGACCAGTCAATAGGATGGCTATGATCTCTGACGTGACGGAACAGAGCATTGCTAGTGTCGGTAAGATTAACACTATTTTTGTGCTCCCCAAGTCTGTAAGAAAGAGATCGACCAGTTTCTCTGAAGTATTGAAGAGGACAGGAGGAGCAAGAAATAGAGTAGACACCAGGAACATCTGATAGAGGGAGGAGAGGTATGACTTCGTCTCTGTAGATGCCTTCCTCTCCCACTACATCGTAAAGTGCTCCAAACTTCACAACGCTCCTGACTTAACCTGATTCCTCATTTTTTCTTCTTCTCCCTCTTCTCCTTTCCTTTTTTCTCCTTTGGGTTGTCTTTCTTTCTTCTGTCTCGTGTTTCTATTCCTTCATTATTTATTTCATCACTTCACCTTCCCCCCACCTCTGTGCACTTGCTCTCCCTCTGTGGGCACCTAGCTCCCTTGTGGGCACCTAGCTCCCTTGTGGGCACCTAGCTCCCTTGCAGTGCTCCCCTTTCTTTGTATTTGACTGGCTCCTCCTCAATTTTTTACTACTACTACTACTTCTTCCTGCCTATATATACCCGTCCTGCTCCACTTCTGGTTAGTGTGACTTTGTAAATGGTCCAAGTCGGACCGAAACGTCGTCGTAAGCTCCTCTCTTGTATGTGCGGGTTATTTGTGTATGAAGGAGTAATCCAATGTGTGATGGGATCCATAACAATTGTACATTAATTCCCTTTTTTTCCGGATTTTTCAGTATCTTTACCTGGCTTCTGCAATGAGCATGTTGCTAGTCGTTATGCGAGTCAAAAACCTTCAGTAATGAGATAGAATCAGTAATAATCAGAGTCAAACTCTGAGTTATAAGTTAACTTTAGCGCCAATAAAATGGTAAACAATTCAGTTTGCAGTGTAGACGCCCAGTTAATTCTGCCTCTCTCAACAAAGTTACTATCGTTCTTAACTAGGGAGATGACAACAAGAGCAGATGCAGCCCTGCCAGCAGACTCCTTCTTAGATCCATCAGTGTATATACACGAGTGGATGCGAGCTGGACCTGACTAGCTTGTGCTAATGGGTCAGATGCCGTGCTCCTTAAGTGAACATGACCTGACCTGACTAGGTTGGGTCATTGGCTTAAGCTTTTGGGAGACTTGGACCTGTGATGAATGGTTTGAAAAACCGACAAGTTGAAGATTGAGACACTTATGCAGCATATGGGAATCTTTATTCAGGAAACGTTTCCCCACACAGTGGCTTCATCAGTCCAATACAAAGAGGAAGGCTGAGGGACTGATTACCTCATACTACTCCTCTTCTTACGCCTTCCTCTTTCTATTGGACTGATGAAACCACTGTGTGGCGAAACGTTTCCTGAATAAAGATTCCCATATGCTGCATGTCTCAATCTTCAACTTGTCGGTTTTTCAAACCATTCATCACATTTATTCCTGTCTTCCATTTATACACCTCAATCATATTCCCCCTAATTCTACGTCTTTCTAGAGAGTGCAGATTCAGTGCCCTTAGTCTATCCTCATAGGGAAGGTTTCTGATACATGGGATCAACTTTGTCATCCTCCTTTGTACATTTTCCAGAGCATTTATATCCATTCTGTAATACGGTGACCAAAACTGTGCAGCATAATCTAAATGAGGCCTAACCAAAGATGTATAGAGTTGAAGAACAACCTGAGGACTCCTATTATTTATGCTTCTTGATATGATGCCCTACTATCACTATGTAAATGTTTAGAAGCCCTAACAATTTCGTCCCAAAGAAGTCTCCCTCTATCGTGATCCAAGCCTGGAATTACACCTAGAATTAGTTTTTATCGATCTTCTATAAACTCTACCCAAACAGATTCTGTTACTACTACATCTATTTTTATACCTGTTTTTTTTATGCAACAATTTATGTTTCCTTGTATATATAATGCAACTCCTGCCCCCTTCCCATTACATCTATCCACATGGAATAACTTAAACCCTTGAATATTACACTCAGCAATCATATCCCGACTCTAATCATACCACGTTTCAGTTATTGCAATGACATCAAAGTTCCCAGCACACACTACCAAACTTAATTGTTATTTCTTGCACTTCAACTCTTAGCATAAAATACTCACATATTTTTTCTTCTGCATATTTTTTGTATTCACCTTTGCTTTTACACAGTTTCTCTTATCATCATTACCCAGTGTTACTCCATGACTCTTATTATTAAGATTCATAATATCAAAGCGTAAGTCAATATTTCCACACTCATTATTTTCCATTTCTAAACCCACACCTCTAACTAATCCTAGTTTAAAGTCCTAACAACACCCTCAACTGAGCTAGCAACAAAACCCACACCTGCCCTGGATAAGTGAACCCCATCCCTGGCATACATGTAATTTCTACCGTTGAAGTGGTCCCAGTTGTCACTGAATGGTACTGTATTATCCTTACAGTGTTTGTCCAGCCAACAATTAATACTAATTGTTCTGGACATCCAGAGCAATGTCTCGCATGGGCTAGTAGGCCAGCTGCAGTGCTCCTTTATGTTCTTAACAATAGTCTTCCTAGTGCTCCTGAAGTACCAATAGCCTTCCTAGTGTTACTAAAGTAACAACAGTCTTCCTAGTGTTCCTGAAGTAACAACAGTCTTCCTAGTGTTAATGAAGTAACAACAGTCTTCCTAGTGTTCTTGAAGTAACAACAGTCTTCCTAGTGTTCCTGAAGTAACAACAGTCTTCTTAGTGTTCTGAAGTAACAACAGTCTTTCTAGTGTTCCTGAAGTAACAACAGTCTTCCTAGTGTTCCTGAAGTAACAACAGTCTTCCTAGTGTTCCTGAAGTAACAACAGTCTTCCTAGTGTTCTGAAGTAACAATAGTCTTCCTAGTGTTCCTGAAGTAACAACAGTCTTCCTAGTGTTCCTGAAGTAACAACAGTCTTCCTAGTGTTCCTGAAGTAACAATAGTCTTCCCAGTGTTACTAAAGTAGCAATAGCCTTCCTAGTGTTCCTGAAGTAACAACAGTCTTCCTAGTGTTCTGAAGTACCAATAGTTCTAGTGTTTATTTTTCCTGAAGTAACGTCTTCCTAGTGTTCCTGAAGTAAAACAGTCTTCCTAGTGTTCTGAAGTAACAACAGTCTTCCTAGTGTTACTGAAGTAACAAAGTCTTCCTAGTGTTACTGAAGTAACAATAGTCTTCCTAGTGTTCCTGAAGTAAACAGTCTTCCTAGTGTTCCTGAAGTAACAACAGTCTTCCTAGTGTTACTGAAGTAACAACAGTCTTCCTAGTGTTACTGAAGTAACAACAGTCTTCCTAGTGTTCCTGAAGTAACAACAGTCTTCCTAGTGTTCCTGAAGTAACAACAGTCTCTATGTTCCTAAGTACAACTTCTATGTTCCTGAAGTAACAATAGTCTTCCTAGTGTTCCTAAAGTAGCAATAGCCTTCCTAGTGTTCCTGAAGTAGAAATAGTCTTCCTAGTGTTCCTAAAGTAGCAATAGTCTTCCTAGTGTTCCTGAAGTAGAAATAGTCTTCCTAGTGTTCCTAAAGTAGCAATAGTCTTCCTAGTGTTCCTGAAGTAGAAATAGTCTTCCTAGTGTTCCTAAAGTAGCAATAGTCTTCCTAGTGTTCCTGAAGTAAATAGTCTTCCTAGTGTTCCTAAAGTAGCAATAGTCTTCCTAGTGTTCCTAAAGTAGAAATAGCCTTCCTAGTGTTCCTAAAGTAGCAATAGTCTTCCTAGTGTTCCTAAAGTAGAAATAGTCTTCCTAGTGTTCCTAAAGTAGAAATAGTCTTCCTAGTGTTCCTAAAGTAGAAATAGTCTTCCTAGTGTTCCTAAAGTAGAAATAGTCTTCCTAAAGTAGCAATAGCCTTCCTAGTGTTCCTAAAGTAGAAATAGTCTTCCTAGTGTTCCTAAAGTAGCAATAGCCTTCCTAGTGTTCTAAAGTGAAATAGTCTTAAGTGTTCCTAAAGTAGAAATAGTCTTCCTAGTGTTCCTGAAGTAACAATAGTCTTCCTAGTGTTCCTAAAGTAGAAATAGTCTTCCTAGTGTTCCTGAAGTAACAATAGTCTTCCTAGTGTTCCTAAAGTAGAAATAGTCTTCCTAGTGTTCCTGAAGTAGAAATAGTCTTCCTAGTGTTCCTAAAGTAGCAATAGTCTTCCTAGTGTTCCTAAAGTAGAAATAGTCTTCCTAGTGTTCCTGAAGTAACAATAGTCTTCCTAGTGTTCCTGAAGTAGAAATAGTCTTCCTAGTGTTCCTGAAGTAACAATAGTCTTCCTAGTGTTCCTAAAGTAGAAATAGTCTTCCTATGTTCCTAAAGTAAAATAGTCTTCCTAGTGTTCCTAAGTAGCAATAGTCTTCCTAGTGTTCCTAAAGTAGAAATAGTCTTCCTAGTGTTCCTGAAGTAACAATAGTCTTCCTAGTGTTCCTAAAGTAGAAATAGTCTTCCTAGTGTTCCTAAAGTAGCAATAGTCTTCCTAGTGTTCCTAAAGTAGAAATAGTCTTCCTAGTGTTCCTAAAGTAGCAATAGTCTTCCTAGTGTTCTAAAGTAGAATAGTCTTCCTAGTGTTCCTGAAGTAGAAATAGTCTTCCTAGTGTTCTAAAGTAGCATAGTCTTCCTAGTGTTCTAAAGTGAAATAGTCTTCTAGTGTTCCTGAGTAGAAATAGTCTTCCTAGTGTTTGAAGTAGAAATAGTCTTCCTAGTGTTCCTGAAGTAGAAATAGTCTTCCTAGTGTTCCTAAAGTAGAAATAGTCTTCCTAGTGTTCCTGAAGTAACAATAGTCTTCCTAGTGTTCCTAAAGTAGAAATAGTCTTCCTAGTGTTCCTGAAGTAGAAATAGTCTTCCTAGTGTTCCTAAAGTAGAAATAGTCTTCCTAGTGTTCCTGAAGTAGAAATAGTCTTCCTAGTGTTCCTAAAGTAGCAATAGTCTTCCTAGTGTTCCTAAAGTAGAAATAGTCTTCCTAGTGTTCCTAAAGTAGAAATAGTCTTCCTAGTGTTCCTAAAGTAGAAATAGTCTTCCTAGTGTTCCTGAAGTAGAAATAGTCTTCCTAGTGTTCCTGAAGTAACAATAGTCTTCCTAGTGTTCCTAAAGTAGAAATAGTCTTCCTAGTGTTCCTGAAGTAGAAATAGTCTTCCTAGTGTTCCTGAAGTAGAAATAGTCTTCCTAGTGTTCCTGAAGTAACAACAGTCTTCCTAGTGTTCCTAAAGTAGAAATAGTCTTCCTAGTGTTCCTAAAGTAGAAATAGTCTTCCTAGTGTTCCTGAAGTAACAAAGTCTCCTAGTGTTCCTAAGTAAAATAGTCTTCCTAGTGTTCCTAAAGTAGAAATAGTCTTCCTAGTGTTCCTGAAGTAGAAATAGTCTTCCTAGTGTTCCTAAAGTAGAAATAGTCTTCCTAGTGTTCCTAAAGTAGAAAAGTCTTCCTAGTGTTCCTGAAGTAGACAATAGTCTTCCTAGTGTTCCTAAAGTAGAAATAGTCTTCCTATGTTTCCTGAAGTAGAAATAGTCTTCCTTAGTGTTCCTAAGTAGCAATAGTCTTCCTAGTGTTCCTAAGTAGAAATAGTCTTCCTAGTGTTCACTGAAGTAGAAATAGTCTTCCTAGTGTTCCTAAAGTAAATAGTCTTCCTAGTGTTCTGAAGTAGACAATAGTCTTCCTAGTGTTCCTGAAGTAACAATAGTCTTCCTAGTGTTCCTAAAGTAAAAAGTCTTCCTAGTGTTCCTGAAGTGAAATAGTCTTCCTAGTGTTCCTGAAGTAACAATAGTCTTCCTAGTGTTCCTGAAGTAACAACAGTCTTCCTAGTGTTCCTAAAGTAGAAATAGTCTTCCTAGTGTTCCTAAAGTAGAAATAGTCTTCCTAGTGTTCCTGAAGTAACAAAGTCTTCCTAGTGTTCCTAAAGTAGAAAGTCTTCCTAGTGTTCCTAAGTAGAACAGTCTTCCTATGTTCCTGAAGTAGAAATAGTCTTCCTAGTGTTCCTAAGTAGAATAGTCTCCTAGTTTTCCTAAGTAGAATATTTCCAGTGTCCTAAAGTAGAAATAGTCTTCCTAGTGTTCCTAAAGTAGAAATAGTCTTCCTAGTGTTCCTAAAGTAGCAATAGCCTTCCTAGTGTTCCTAAAGTAGAAATAGTCTTCCTAGTGTTCCTAAAGTAGAAATAGTCTTCCTAGTGTTCCTGAAGTAGAAATAGTCTTCCTAGTGTTCCTAAAGTAACAATAGTCTTCATAGTGTTCCTGAAGTAACAACAGTCTTCCTAGTGTTCCTGAAAGTAACAAAGTCTTCCTAGTGTTCCTAAGTAAAATAGTCTCCTAGTGTTCCTGAAGTACAATCAGTCTTCCTAGTGTTCCTGAAGTAGAAATAGTCTTCCTAGTGTTCCTAAAGTAGAAATAGTCTTCCTAGTGTTCCTGAAGTAGAAATAGTCTTCCTAGTGTTCCTAAAGTAGAATAGTCTTCCTAGTGTTCCTAAAGTAGAATAGTCTTCTAGTGTTCTGAAGTAACAACAGTCTTCCTAGTGTTCCTAAAGTAGAAATAGTCTTCCTAGTGTTCCTAAAGTAGAAATAGTCTTCCTAGTGTTCCTAAAGTAGAAATAGTCTTCCTAGTGTTCCTAAAGTAGCAATAGTCTTCCTAGTGTTCCTAAAGTAGAAATAGTCTTCCTAGTGTTCCTGAAGTAACAACAGTCTTCCGAGTGTTCTTGAAGTAACAACAGTCTTCCTTGTTCCTAAAGTGATATTTCCTATGTTCTGAAGTAACAACAGTCTTCCTAGTGTTACTGAAGTAACAACAGTCTTCCTAGTGTTACTGAAGTAACAACAGTCTTCCTAGTGTTACTGAAGTAACAACAGTCTTCCTAGTGTTACTCAAAGTAAAATAGTCTTCCTAGTGTTCTGAAGTAACAACTAGTCTCCTAGTGTTACTGAAGTAACAAAGTCTTCCTAGTGTTCTGAAGTAACAACAGTCTTCCTAGTGTTACTGAAAGTAACAACAGTCTTCCTAGTTTACTGAAGTAACAAAGTCTTCCTAGTGTTACTGAAGTAACAACTAGTCTTCCTATGTTACTGAAGTAACAACAGTCTTCCTAGTGTTACTGAAGTAACAATAGTCTTCTAGTGTTCCTGAAAGTAACAACAGTCTTCCTAGTGTTCTGAAGTAACAACAGTCTTCCTAGTGTTACTGAAGTAACAATAGTCTTCCTAGTGTCGAGTACACAGTTCGTGTTACTGAAGTAAAAAGTCTTCCTAGTGTTACTGAAGTAACAACAGTCTTCCTAGTGTTCCTGAAGTAGAAATAGTCTTCCTAGTGTTCCTAAAGTAGAAATAGTCTTCCTAGTGTTCCTGAAGTAGAAATAGTCTTCCTAGTGTTCCTAAAGTAGCAATAGTCTTCCTAGTGTTCCTGAAGTAGAAATAGTCTTCCTAGTGTCTAAAGTAGCAAATAGTCTTCCTAGTGTTCCTGAAGTAACAGTCTTCCTAGTGTTCCTGAAGTAACAACAGTCTTCCTAGTGTTACTGAAGTAACAATAGTCTTCCTAGTGTTCCTGAAGTAACAATAGTCTTCCTAGTGTTCCTGAAGTACAAATGTCTTCCTAGTGTTCCTGAAGTAACAATAGTCTTCCTATGTTCTGAAGTAGAAAGTTTCCTAGTTTCCTGAAGTAACATGTTTCCTAGTGTCAGAAGTAACATAGTCTTCCTAGTGTTTCCAGAAGTAACAATAGTCTTCCTAGTGTTCCTGAAGTAACAACAGTCTTCCTAGTGTTCCTAAAGTAGCAATAGTCTTCCTAGTGTTCCTGAAGTAACAACAGTCTTCCTAGTGTTCCTAAAGTAGCAATAGTCTTCCTAGTGTTCCTGAAGTAACAACAGTCTTCCTAGTGTTCCTAAAGTAGCAATAGTCTTCCTAGTGTTCCTGAAGTAACAGTCTTCCTAGTGTTCCTGAAGTAACAGTCTTCCTAGTGTTCCTGAAGTAACAACAGTCTTCCTAGTGTTCCTGAAGTAACAGCCTTCCTAGTGTTCCTGAAGTAACAACAGTCTTCCTAGTGTTCCTAAAGTAGCAACAGTCTTCCTAGTGTTCCTAAAGTAACAATAGTCTTCCTAGTGTTCCTGAAGTAACAACAGTCTTCCTAGTGTTCCTGAAGTAACAACAGTCTTCCTAGTGTTACTGAAGTAACAATAGTCTTCCTAGTGTTCCTGAAGTAACAATAGTCTTCCTAGTGTTACTGAAGTAACAACAGTCTTCCTAGTGTTACTGAAGTAACAACAGTCTTCCTGAAGTACCAATAGCCTTCCTAGTGTTCCTGAAGTAACAACAGTCTTCTTAGTGTTACTGAAGTAACAACAGTCTTCTTAGTGTTACTGAAGTATCAGTCTTCCTAGTGTTCCTGAAGTAACAACAGTCTTCCTAGTGTTACTGAAGTAACAATAGTCTTCCTAGTGTTACTGAAGTAACAACAGTCTTCCTAGTGTTACTGAAGTAACAATAGTCTTCCTAGTGTTCCTGAAGTAACAATAGTCTTCCTAGTGTTCCTGAAGTAACAATAGTCTTCCTAGTGTTACTGAAGTAACAATAGTCTTCCTAGTGTTACTGAAGTAACAACAGTCTTCCTAGTGTTACTGAAGTATCAGTCTTCCTAGTGTTACTGAAGTAACAATAGTCTTCCTAGTGTTCCTGAAGTAACAAAGTCTTCCTATGTTCCTGAAGTAAACAATAGTCTTCCTAGTGTTACTGAAGTAACAATAGTCTTCCTAGTGTTACTGAAGTAACAACAGTCTTCCTAGTGTTACCTGAAGTAACCAAAGTCTTCTAGTGTTCCTGAAGTAACAACAGTCTTCCTAGTGTATCTGAAGTAACAATAGTCTTCCTATGTTCCATAAAGTAACAATAGTCTTCCTAGTGTTCCTGAAGTACCAATAGTCTTCCTAGTGTTCCTGAAGTACCAATAGTCTTCCTAGTGTTACTGAAGTATCAGTCTTCCTAGTGTTCCTGAAGTAACAATAGTCTTCCTAGTGTTACTGAAGTATCAGTCTTCCTAGTGTTCCTGAAGTAATAATGCTTCCTAGTGTTACTGAAGTACAGTCTTCCTAGTGTTCCTGAAGTAACAATAGTCTTCCTAGTGTTCCTGAAGTAACAACAGTCTTCCTAGTGTTACTGAAGTAACAACAGTCTTCCTAGTGTTACTGAAGTAACAACAGTCTTCCTAGTGTTACTGAAGTAACAATAGTCTTCCTAGTGTTACTGAAGTATCAGTCTTCCTAGTGTTAATGGAGTAACAATAGTCTTCCTAGTGTTCCTTAAGTAACAATAGTCTTCCTAGTGTTCCTGAAGTAACAACAGTCTTCTAGTGTTTCTGAAGTACAGTCTTCCTAGTGTTAATGGAGTACAATAGTCTTCCTAGTGTTCCTTAAGTAACAATAGTCTTCCTAGTGTTCCTGAAGTAACAATAGTCTCCCTAGTGTTACTGAAGTAACAGTCTTCCTAGTGTTCCTTAAGTAACAATAGTCTGCCTAGTGTTCCTTAAGTAACAATAGTCTTCCTAGTGTTCCTGAAGTAACAACAGTCTTCTTAGTGTTACTGAAGTATCAGTCTTCCTAGTGTTCCTGAAGTAACAATAGTCTTCCTAGTGTTACTGAAGTAACAATAGTCTTCCTAGTGTTACTGAAGTAACAACAGTCTTCCTAGTGTTACTGAAGTAACAACAGTCTTCCTAGTGTTACTGAAGTAACAACAGTCTTCCTAGTGTTACTGAAGTAACAATAGTCTTCCTAGTGTTACTGAAGTAACAACAGTCTTCCTAGTGTTACTGAAGTAACAATAGTCTTCCTAGTGTTACTGAAGTAACAACAGTCTTCCTAGTGTTCCTGAAGTAACAGCAGTCTTCCTAGTGTTCCTGAAGTAACAGCAGTCTTCCTAGTTCCTGAAGTACAGCTTTCCTAGTTCCTGAAGTAACAGCAGTCTTCCTAGTGTTCCTGAAGTAACAGCAGTCTTCCTAGTGTTCCTGAAGTAACAGCAGTCTTCCTAGTGTTCCTGAAGTAACAGCAGTCTTCCTAGTGTTCCTGAAGTAACAGCAGTCTTCCTAGTGTTCCTGAAGTAACAGCAGTCTTCCTAGTGTTCCTGAAATAACAATTTACTGAAGGTCCCCACACTTCCCGGCCTCCAGGTGAAAATCTCCTCGATTCTGTTCAGCTGTGATTTTCCCGTGACCTGACAGTAGAGTTTTCCTTCTCACCAAGGCTGGTGTGTAGCCTGGTGTGGAGTCTGGTCTGGAGCCTGGTCTGGAGTCAAGTGTGTAGCCTGGTCTCAAGCTAGATGTGTAAACTTTTGTGGAGCCAGATCTGGAGCTTCGGCTGTAGACCAGTGTGGAGCCAGATCTGGAGCTTCGGCTGTAGACCAGTGTGGAGCCAGATCTGGAGCTTCGACTGTGGACCAGTGTGGAGCCAGATCTGGAGCTTCGACTGTGGACCAGTGTGGAGCCAGATCTGGAGCTTCGACTGTAGACTGGTCTGGAGCCTGGTGTGGAGTCTGGTCTGGAGCCTGGTCTGGAGTCAAGTGTGTAGCCTGGTCTCAAGCTAGATGTGTAAACTTTTGTGGAGCCAGATCTGCAGACTGGTGTGGAGCGTGGTATGGGGCCAGGTCTGTAGAATGCTGTGGAGCCTAGTATGGGGCTAGGTCTGTAGAATGTCGTGGAGCCTGGTATGGGGCCAGGTCTGTAGAATGCTGTGGAGCCTGGTATGGGGCTAGGTCTGTAGACTGGTGTGGAGCCTGGTATGGGGCCAGGTCTGTAGAATGCTGTGGAGTCTGGTATGGGGCTAGGTCTGTAGACTGGTGTGGAGCCTGGTATGGGGCCAGGTCTGTAGAATGCTGTGGAGTCTGGTATGGGGCTAGGTCTGTAGACTGTGTGGAGCCTGGTATGGGGCCAGGTCGTAGAATGCTGTGGATCTGGTATGGGCTAGGTCTGTAGACTGTGTGGAGCCTGGTATGGGGCAGGCTTACTGTGTCGGGTATGGGGCTAGGTCTGTAGACTGGTATGGAGCCTGGTATGGGTATGTGTGTGAGACTGTGGCAGTCAGGTTGGAGTCAGATGTGTAGATTGGTGTGCAGCCAGGTGTGGAGCCAGGTGAGTGGACTGGTGTGCAGCCAGGTGTGGAGCCAGATGTGTGGACTGGTGTGCAGCCAGGTGTGGAGCCAGATTGTGATGTGTGACAGGTGGGGTGGCTTGCAGCCAGGTGTGGAGCCAGATGTGTGGACTGGTGTGCAGCCAGGTGTGGAGCCAGATGTGTGGACGTGGCACTGTGTGTGATGTTGTCAGGTGTGGAGCCAGATGGTTGGACTGGTGTGCAGCCAGGTGTGGAGCAGTGTGTGAGTCAGGTGTGAGCCTGTTTTTCTCTGCTGTAACCAGTGTGGATACAGTTGTGTGTAGTCATTATGTGGACCAGTGTGCATTGTTAGCAGATGCTTGTTTGTTCCATATATAGTAGATAGATTGTGTTATCATTTGATGTAAGTTCACTGATCATGTTTTAAAACTATTGGTGTTTATCTATGTACATTGTGTGTTGCAGTGAGTGTGTGTTCCATGATGTAGTGTTTACGTGTTGTGTTTCTATGTATGTTGGTACAGTGTTGTGTTTCATGATGTAGTGTGGTACGTGTTGTGTTCCATGATATGTAGTGTTGGTACAGTGTTGTGTTCCATGATATGTAGTGTTGGTACAGTGTTGTGTTCCATGATATGTAGTGTTGGTACAGTGTTGTGTTCCATGATATGTAGTGTTGGTACAGTGTTGTGTTTCATATGTAGTGTTGGTACAGTGTTGTGTTTCATATGTAGTGTTGGTACAGTGTTGTGTTTCATATGTAGTGTTGGTACAGTGTTGTGTTCCATGATATGTAGTGTTGGTACAGTGTTGTGTTTCATGATATGTAGTGTTGGTACAGTGTTGTGTTCCATGATATGTAGTGTTGGTACAGTGTTGTGTTCCATGATATGTAGTGTTGGTACAGTGTTGTGTTCCATGATATGTAGTGTTGGTACAGTGTTGTGTTTCATATGTAGTGTTGGTACAGTGTTGTGTTCCATGATATGTAGTGTTGGTACAGTGTTGTGTTCATGATATGTAGTGTTGGTACAGTGTTGTGTTCATGATATGTAGTGTTGGTACAGTGTTGTGTTTATATGTAGTGTTGGTACAGTGTTGTGTTTCATTTTGTAGTGTTGGTACAGTGTTGTGTTCCATGATATGTAGTGTTGGTACAGTGTTGTGTTCATGATTGAGTGTTGGTACAGTGTGTTCATATGTAGTGTTGGTACAGTGTTGTGTTTCATATGTAGTGTTGGTACAGTGTTGTGTTTCATATGTAGTGTTGGTACAGTGTTGTGTTCCATGATATGTAGTGTTGGTACAGTGTTGTGTTTCATATGTAGTGTTGGTACAGTGTTGTGTTTCATATGTAGTGTTGGTACAGTGTTGTGTTTCATATGTAGTGTTGGTACAGTGTTGTGTTTCATATGTAGTGTTGGTACAGTGTTGTGTTTCATATGTAGTGTTGGTACAGTGTTGTGTTTCATATGTAGTGTTGGTACAGTGTTGTGTTCCATGATATGTAGTGTTGGTACAGTGTTGTGTTCCATGATATGTAGTGTTGGTACAGTGTTGTGTTTCATATGTAGTGTTGGTAGTGTTGTGTTTCATATGTAGTGTTGGTACAGTGTTGTGTTCCATATGTAGTGTTGGTACAGTGTTGTGTTCCATATGTAGTGTTGGTACAGTGTTGTGTTCCATATGTAGTGTTGGTACAGTGTTGTGTTCCATATGTAGTGTTGGTACAGTGTTGTGTTCCATATGTAGTGTTGGTACAGTGTTGCTGATGTTACCTGGAGTTTACCTGGAGAGAGTTCCGGGGGTCAACGCCCCCGCGGCCCGATCTGTGACCAGGCCTCCATGATATGTAGTGTTGGTACAGTGTTGTGTTCCATATGTAGTATTGGTACAGTGTTGTGTTCCATGATATGTAGTGTTGGTACAGTGTTGTGTTTCATGATATGTAGTGTTGGTACAGTGTTGTGTTCCATGTGTAGTGTTGGTACAGTGTTGTGTTCCATGATATGTAGTGTTGGTACAGTGTTGTGTTCCATATGTAGTAGTTGGTACAGTGTTGTGTTCCATGATATGTAGTGTTGGTACAGTGTTGTGTTCCATGATATGTAGTGTTGGTACAGTGTTGTGTTCCATGATATGTAGTGTTGGTACAGTGTTGTGTTCCATGATGTAGTGTTGGTACAGTGTTGTGTTCCATGATATGTAGTGTTGGTACAGTGTTGTGTTCCATGATATGTAGTGTTCGTACAGTGTTGTGTTCCATGATATGTATTGTTGGTACAGTGTTGTGTTCCATGATATGTAGTGTTGGTACAGTGTTGTGTTCCATGATATGTATTGTTGGTACAGTGTTGTGTTCCATGATATGTATTGTTGGTACAGTGTTGTGTTCCATATGTATTGTTGGTACAGTGTTGTGTTCCATGATATGTAGTGTTGGTACAGTGTTGTGTTCCATGATATGTAGTGGTGGTACAGTGTTGTGTTCCATGATATGTAGTGTTGGTACAGTGTTGTGTTTCATATGTAGTGTTGGTACAGTGTTGTGTTTCATATGTAGTGTTGGTACAGTGTTGTGTTCCATGATATGTAGTGGTGGTACAGTGCTGTGTTCCATATGTATTGTTGGTACAGTGTTGTGTTCCATGATATGTATTGTTGGTACAGTGTTGTGTTCCATGATATGTAGTGTTGGTACAGTGTTGTGTTCTATATGTATTGTTGGTACAGTGTTGTGTTCCATGATATGTATTGTTGGTACAGTGTTGTGTTCCATGATATGTATTGTTGGCACAGTGTTGTGTTCCATGATATGTAGTGTTGGTACAGTGTTGTGTTCTATATGTATTGTTGGTACAGTGTTGTGTTCCATGATATGTATTGTTGGTACAGTGTTGTGTTCCATGATATGTAGTGGTGGTACAGTGTTGTGTTCCATGATATGTAGTGGTGGTACAGTGTTGTGTTCCATGATATGTAGTGGTGGTACAGTGTTGTGTTCCATGATATGTATTGTTGGTACAGTGTTGTGTTCCATGATATGTATTGTTGGTACAGTGTTGTGTTCCATGATATGTAGTGTTGGTACAGTGTTGTGTTCCATGATATGTATTGTTGGTACAGTGTTGTGTTCTACATGTATTGTTGGTACAGTGTTGTGTTCCATGATATGTAGTGGTGGTACAGTGTTGTGTTCCATATGTAATGTTGGTACAGTGTTGTGTTCCATGATATGTAATGTTGGTACAGTGTTGTGTTCCATGATATGTAGTGGTGGTACAGTGTTGTGTTCTATATGTATTGTTGGTACAGTGTTGTGTTCCATGATATGTAATGTTCGTACAGTGTTGTGTTCCATATGTAGTGTTGGTACAGTGTTGTGTTCCATGACATGTAGTGTTGGTACAGTGTTGTGTTCTATATGTATTGTTGGTACAGTGTTGTGTTCCATGATATGTAGTGGTGGTACAGTGTTGTGTTCCATGATATGTAATGTTGGTACAGTGTTGTGTTCCATGATATGTAGTGTTGGTACAGTGTTGTGTTCCATGATATGTAGTGGTGGTACAGTGTTGTGTTCTATATGTATTGTTGGTACAGTGTTGTGTTCCATGATATGTAGTGGTGGTACAGTGTTGTGTTCTATATGTATTGTTGGTACAGTGTTGTGTTCCATGATATGTAATGTTCGTACAGTGTTGTGTTCCATATGTAGTGTTGGTACAGTGTTGTGTTCCATGACATGTAGTGTTGGTACAGTGTTGTGTTCTATATGTATTGTTGGTACAGTGTTGTGTTCCATGATATGTAGTGGTGGTACAGTGTTGTGTTCCATGATATGTAATGTTGGTACAGTGTTGTGTTCCATGATATGTAGTGGTGGTACAGTGTTGTGTTCCATGATATGTATGTGTACAGTGTTGTGTTCCATGATATGTAATGTTGGTACAGTGTTGTGTTCCATGATATGTAGTGGTGGTACAGTGTTGTGTTCTATATGTATTGTTGGTACAGTGTTGTGTTCCATGATATGTAATGTTCGTACAGTGTTGTGTTCCATATGTAGTGTTGGTACAGTGTTGTGTTCCATGACATGTAGTGTTGGTACAGCGTTATGTTCCGTGATATGTAGTGGTGGTACAATGTTGTTCTCTGATACTCGCCACCACCTTCAGCTTTGTTTCACTTAAAGCTACGACATCCAACTTCATTTCATTCATAACATCAACAATCATCTACACTACATCCTCGCACATTCAACCATCCCAGTTTTGTCAAGTTTTTCTACTCTTCTTTAGTATTTTCTACAAGAAAATGGGTTACTAGCCCATTGCTCCCGGCATTTTAGTCGCCTCTTACGACATTAATGGCTTATGTAGTAAAGATTCTTTTCCATTTAACAATTATCTCTCTTCTCTCTCTCTCTCTCTCACACACACACACACACATTATATATTATATATATATATATATATTATATTATATATATATATATATATATATATATATATATATATATTACGTGTATATAATGGTGTTAATGTGTATTGTTTGAGGTGCGCTTGTCATGTTATCTTGTCCTGTCATCGTGTCTCACGTTCAACTAACCTCTTTCACACAATCCTTGAAATTAATTCAACTCCTGACTTGTCTGGTGCTTAGTCAGTGACTAGAGCCACGGCACTGGTGGTGTGGCTTACTGGAGGAGGAGGAGGGGGATGAGGCTGAGAGAGAGAGAGAGAGAGGGAGAGAGAGAGAGAGAGAGAGAGAGAGAGAGAGAGAGAGGAGAGAGAGAGGAGAGAGAGAGAGAGAGAGAGAGAGAGAGAGAGAGAGACGTGCAGGAAACTAACTCAATGTTTTTTTTCCTGCACGGCTTAAAACCAGGTAGATGTCATTATGTACCATAATGACATCTATTTTCTTCGTATCTAAAACTAACATTTGTACTGGGTGAATAATGATGATATAAGAAGTGTAATACATCAACAGTCTCTGGAAAAATAGGAAATATATGACCAGTGTATCGTAACAGATGCTGGAAAAACAGGAAATACATGACCAGTGTATCGTAACAGATGCTGGAAAAACAGGAAATATATGACCAGTGTATCGTAACAGATGCTGGAAAAACAGGAAATACATGACCAGTGTATCGTAACAGATGCTGGAAAAACAGGAAATACATGACCAGTGTATCGTAACGATGGGGGAAAAACGGAAAAATACATGCCCTTTGTATGTAAAAATGCGGAAAAAAAACAGGAAATACTGACCAGTGTATGAAAACGAGCTGGAAAACGGGAAAATACTGACCAGTGTATCGTAACAGGATGGGAAAAAAACAGGAAATACATGCCGTGTTCGTAGTTTTTGGACTTAAAACACCTTACAGTGTCATTGTTTACGCCCACTTATGGACGCGGGGGGGGGGGGGCCTTGGCAGCTTTACACTCTCGTGTGATGCAGTAAAATTTAATAAATGGTGGTATCACTTTATGCAAAAAACCCACTATGAAAAATAGTGAATTTCCCAGGCGTTTCGCGATTTTCCAATTATCAAGAACCCTGTGAAAATGTAAAAATCCCCAAAAAACTTTGGGAAGTTCACTATTTTTTCAAGTGGTTGTTCTGCACTCCTGTGTGGTTGTTTTGGCAGTAGTGCCCGGTGTGGACGAAGTATTTTCTGACCTTCCTTGGGAGAAGAGTCCTTACTTATGTGTACGTTTACTAAAACCACCCCTGTGTCTAGCGAGGGTACGACTTTACTGTGTGCTGTGAGTTGTACGCACTAAAATGTGGCTAGTGAGTTGTGCGCACTACAAATGTGTACTGTGGTTTGCCACATCAATGTGTGTGTAGTTGTGCGAATACAAGTGTTAGGAGTTTTGCGCACATAAATGGTACTGTGGTTGTAGCAATACAATGGGTGTAGTGAGTTGTACGCAATACAATGTGTGCTAGGATTTACGCAATCAATTGTGCTAGGGGTTTTTGGCCATACATGTGTATGTGAGTTGTGGAACATCAATGTGTATAGCGGTTTTGCGATACAAGTGTAAGTGGTTGTACGCACATACAATGTGTGCTAGTGAGTTGTACGCACTACAAGTGTGCTGTGAGTGTACGCACATGTTTTGTGCTAGTGAGCTGTACGCCTAGTGTGTGCTAGTGAGTTGTAGCAATGTGTGTGTGAGTTGTACGCACTACAATGGTGCTAGTGAGTTGTCGCCAGTGTGTGAGTGAGTTGTCGCCATCCCAATGTGTGCTAGGGTTTGTACGCAAGTGTGTGCTAGGAGTTGTAGCACAGTGTGTGCTATGAGTTGTAGCAGTGTGTGCTATGAGTTGTGCAGTGTTGTATGAGTTGTACGCACAAAAAATTGTGTAGTGAGTTGTAGCACATACAATGTGTGTGTAGCTGTAGACTAGTGTGTGCTAGTGAGTGTCGACATAGTGTGTCTGGGATTTGTAGCGTGTGTGCTAGTGAGTTGTACGCACAGTGTGTGTAGGAGTTGTACCCCAAAATGTGTGTAGTGAGTTGTACGCACATACAATGTGTTAGTGGTTTTGTGCACATAAATGTGTGTGTGGTTGTAGAATACAATGTGTGCTGTGAGTTGTACGCCTACAATGTGTGCTAGTGAGTTGTAGCCATACAATGTGTGCTGTGATTTGTACCCCAAATCAATGTGTGTAGTGAGTTGTAGACATACAATGTGTGCAGTGGTTGTAGCAAACAATTTGTTTGCTTTAGGGGTTGTACGCACAAAAATGTGTGCTAGGAGTTGTACGCACATAAAAAGTGTGCTAGTGATTGTACGCCATCAATGTGTGCTAGTGAGTTGTCGCACTTTACAATGTGTGTAGTGAGTGGTAGCACATAAAATGTGTGCTAGTGAGTGGTACGCAATAGTTTAGTGAGTGGTACGCAATAGTGTTAGTGAGTGGTACGCACATACATTAGGAGTGGTACGCAATCAGTGTTTGAGTGGTAGCAATACAGTTTTAGTGAGTGGTACGCACTACAGTGTTAGTGAGTGGAAAGCACATAAATGGTGTGTGAGTGGTACGACATACAGTGTTGTGAGTGGTACCCACATGTGTTAGGAGTGGTACGCCATACGTTAGGAGTGGTCGGACTACAGTTGTGAGGGGTACGGAATACAGTGTTAGTGGTGGAAAGCACATACAGTTGTGGTGGTACGGACTGTTTTAGTGAGTGGTACGCACATCAGTGTTAGTGATTTGGTAGGGACATAAGTGTTAGTGGTGGTGCACTACAGGTTAGTGAGTGGTACGCACATCGGTTTTAGTGAGTGGTACCCCTACAGGTTAGTGAGTGGTAGCACTCAGTGTTAGTGAGTGGTAGGACATCCCGTGTTAGGGGTGGTACGACATACGGGTTTTAGTGAGTGGTAGGGAAAATACAGGTTATGAGTGGTAGGACATCAGTGTTGTGAGGGTAGCCATACAGGTTAGTGAGTGGTACGCCATACAGTGTTGGAGTGGTACGCCTCGTGTTAGGAGTGGTACGCCAGTTTTTGGGGGGGTCGCATGTTAGTGAGTGGTGCAAAAACAGTGTTAGGATTTGGTACGGAATACAGTGTTAGTGGTGGTACCCCCCCACATACAGTGTTAGTGGGGTACGCACATAAGTTTTGTGAGTGGTACGGAATCAGTGTTAGGAGTGGTACCCCTTTCAGTTTTTGTGAGTGGTACGCACTACAGTGTTAGTGGGGGTTTACGGACATCGTGTTAGTGAGTGGTCGCCTACAGTGTTGTGAGGGGTACCCCAAATACAGTGTTGTGAGTGGTACGGAATCGTGTTAGTGGTGGTACGCACAACGTGTTAGTGAGTGGTACGACAACAGTGTTGTGGGGTTTGGGAAATTTACAGTGTTAGTGAGTGGTACGCAATCAGTGTTAAGTGGTGGTACGCCATACGTGTTAGGGGAGTGGTAGCACGGTTAGTGAGTGGTACCACATACAGTTTTAGTGAGTGGTACGCCTACATGTTAGGGGAGTGGTGCACATACGTGTTGTGAGTGGTACGCAAGTGTTAGTGGGGGTAGAATACAGTGTTAGTGAGTGGTACGCACATGTTAGTGAGGGGTCGCACATACAGTGTTAGTGAGTGGTAGACATACAGTTTAGTGGTGGACGGAATACAGTGTTATGAGGGTAGGACAACATGTTGGGTGGACGCACATTTTTGTTGAGTGGTACGCACAGTGTTAGTGAGTGGTCGCACTTTTCAGTTTTTAGGAGTGGTAGGGACTACAGGTTGTGGGGGAGCACATCAGTGTTAGTGAGTGGTCGCACGTGTTAGTGAGTGGTACGGACATCTGTTGTGAGTGGTGCACTACAGGTTGTGAGTGGTACGCACAGTTTTAGTGAGTGGTACGCACATCGTGTTAGTGGTGGTACGCACATACAGGTTAGTGGTGGTACGACATAAGTGTTAGTGAGTGGTTTAGACATAAGTGTTAGTGATGGAAAGCACTACAGTGTTAGTGGTGGTACGCACGTGTTAGTGGTGGTACGCCATACAGTGTTAGGGGTGGTACGCACATCAGTGTAGTGAGTGGTAGCCAGTGTTGTGAGTGGTACCAATCCCTGTTAGTGGTGGTACGCACTCATGTTAGTGAGTGGTACGCACAGTGTTGTGATTTTGGGTACGCACAACAGTGTTGTGATGGTACGCACAGGTGTTGTGGTGGTCGCACATACTGTTAGTGAGTGGTACGCACATACAGTGTTGTGAGTGGTACGCCATAGTGTTAGTGAGTGGTACGCACAGGGTAGTGAGGGGTACGCACAAAAAGTGTTAGTGAGTGGTACGCACATCGTGTTGGAGTGGTACGCCATTTTTTAGTGAGTGGTCGCCATACAGTGTTAGTGATGGTACGACTGTTAGGGAGTGGTACGCACTACAGTGTTAGTGAGTGGTACGCAATTTACGTTTTTGTGAGGGGTACGGCATACAGTGTTAGTGAGTGGTCGACTACAGTGTTAGTGAGTGGTAGGGCTACAGTTTTGTAGGGTAGAATCAGGTTTAGTGGTGGTAGCACAGTGTTAGTGAGTGGTACGACATACAGTGTTAGTGAGTGGTACGCAATACAGGGGTTAGGGTGGTACGCACATCAGTTTTAGTGGGGGTAGCAATACGTTTAGTGAGTGGTAGCACATACAGTGTTAGTGAGTGGACGCACATACAGTGTTGTGGTGGTCGCACGTGTTAGTGAGTGGTACGCACATACAGTGTTGTGGTGGTAGCAATACGTGTTATGGTACGGACTTTTACGTGTTAGTGGGGGTACGCCCAGTGTTAGTAGGGTTTTCGCACATACAGTGTTAGTGGTGGTCGACATACAGTGTTAGTGAGGGGGTAGGACATACAGTGTTAGGGTGGTACGCCAGTGTTATGTGAGTGGAGACATACAGTGTTAGATGAGTGGGTAGCACATACGGGTTAAGTGAGTGGTACGCACATACAGATGTTAGTGAGTGGACGCAAACAGTGTAGTGAGTGGTAGGAATACAGTGTTAGTGAGTGGTAGGGAAACATACATGTTTTTTATCTGCACGTGTTAGAAACCAGGTAGATGTATTATGGTACCATAATGACATCTATTTTCTTGTATGTAAAACTAACATTTGTACTGGAGTGAATATGCTATATAAGAGTGTATACCATACAGTCTTGGAAAAATGGGCAATTATATGCCAGTGTATCGTAACAGTGTGGAAGAAAAGGATATACATGACAGTGTATCGTACAGATGCTGGTAAAAACAGGAAATTATATGACCAGGTGTAGTCGTACACAATGTGTAAAAACATGAAATTACATGACCAGTGTATGTACAGATAGTGGAAATACAGGAACATACATGACCAGTGTATCGTACATACAGATGCTGGTAAACGGAAATAATGATCAGTGTCGTAAACAGATGCTGATGGAAAAATAGGAAATACATGACACAGTGTATGTAACAGATGCTGAGACAACAGGAAATTCAGACTCAGTGTTGTAACAGATGCTGGAAACAGAATTTAGTGATCGTGCATCGTGAAGTATGCTGGATAAATAGAAATACATGACCAGTGTATCGAACAGATGCTGGAGTGTAAACGGAAATACATGACAGTGTATCGTAAACAGTGTGGAAACAACAGGAAGGGATACATGACAGTGTTATGTAACAGATGATGGTAAAACAGGATATATGGACCACGTGTAGTAGTAATACAGATGTGGAGTAAACAGAAATATATGCAGTGCATCGTAACAGATGCTGGAAAAACAGTAAATATATGACCAGTCATCGTAAAGATGCTGGAGCAAACAGGAAATATATGACAGTGCATCGTTTAGATGCTGGTAAAAACAGGAAATTTAGTGACCAGGTGCAATGTAACAGATGCGTGGTAGAAACAGGAAATTATGACCAGTGTCGTAACAGATGCTGGAGACAAACATGTTATGACAGTGGCTCGTAACAGATGCTGGAGTACACAGGAAATTATGATGGACAGTGCATCGTAACAGATGTTGGAAAAGCAGGAAATACATGTAAGTGGCACGTAACAGATGGTGGAAAAACAGGATTAGTGACCAGTGTATCGAAACATGATGCTGGAACAACAGGAAATATATGACAGTGTATCGCATAAGTTTGTGGTGACTCTCAAACACTTACAGTGTCAGTTGTTTACGTCCACTGTATGTGACACTGGGCGGGGTAGCTGGTAGCCTACACACTCTGTGTGATGGTCAGTAAAATTATGATAAATGTGTGATTATCACAATATTGCAAAAAACTACTATGATAAAAATAGTGAATTACAGGCACTTTCGCGATTTCCACATATCATAGGACTGTGATAATGTTAGAATCACGAAAACGTTTGGAAGTTCGCTATTTTTTCACATGTTGTTTTGCACGCTCTCAGTGTGTTTGATGTGGTACGAATAAGTGTCCAGTGGTGGACGAAGTATTATGTTACTGACAGTTCTCTAGAGTGAGCACAGAGGTGTACGCACATTACATGTTATGGTGTACATAGTGTCTAGTGAGTGTACGACATACAGTGTAGTGATGGTAGCGATCGTGTGTATATGGTCGCACATACAATGGTGTACGCTTAGTGAGTTGTCGCACAATGTGTATAGTGGTTCTGCGAACATACAATGTGTACTAGTGAGTGTCTGCGAACATACATGTGTATAGTGAGTGGACGAACATACAATGTGTTAGTGAGTGTACGCAACATACAAGTGTATAGTGAGTGTGGAACATACAATGTAGTAGTGGTGAAGGTGTGGTGCGACGCACAGTGTTAGTGAGTGGTCGAACATACAAGTGTGGGTGGTACGCTATGTTAGTTGTGCGACATACATGTGTATAGTGAGTTGTACGCACATACATGTGTCTAGGAGTTTGCGCACATACAATGTGTACTAGTGAGTTGTACGCACATACAATGTGTACTAGTGAGTTGTGCGAACATACAATGTGTACTAGTGAGTTGTGCGAACATACAATGTGTACTAGTGAGTTGTACGCACATACAATGTGTACTAGTGAGTTGTGCGCACATACAATGTGTACTAGTGAGTTGGTGCGAACATACATGTGTTATGGAGTGCTGCAACATACAATGTGTACTAGTGAGTTGTACGCACATACAATGTGTGCTAGTGAGCTGTACGCACATAGTGTGTGCTAGTGAGCTGTACGCACATAGTGTGTGCTAGTGAGTTGTACGCAGTGTGTGCTAGTGAGTTGTACGCACAGTGTGTGCTAGTGAGTTGTACGCACATACAATGTGTGCTAGTGAGTTGTACGCACATACAATGTGTGCTAGTGAGTTGTACGCACATACAATGTGTGCTAGTGAGTTGTACGCACATACATGTGTGCTAGTGAGTGTACGCACATACAATGTGTGCTAGTGAGCTGTACGCACATACAATGTGTGCTAGTGAGTGGTACGCACATAGTGTTAGTGAGTGGTACGCACATACAGTTAGTGAGTGGTACGCACATAGTGTTAGTGAGTGGTACGCACATACAGTGTTAGTGAGTGGTACGCACATACAGTGTTAGTGAGTGGTACGCACATACAGTGTTAGTGAGTGGTACGCACATACAGTGTTAGTGAGTGGTACGCACATACAGTGTTAGTGAGTGGTACGCACATACAGTGTTAGTGAGTGGTACGCACATACAGTGTTAGTGAGTGGTACGGACATACAGTGTTAGTGAGTGGTACGCACATACAGTGTTAGTGAGTGGTACGCACATACAGTGTTAGTGAGTGGTACGCACATACAGTGTTAGTGAGTGGTACGCACATACAGTGTTAGTGAGTGGTACGCACAGTGTTAGTGAGTGGTACGCACATACAGTGTTAGTGAGTGGTACGCACATACAGTTTAGTGAGTGGTACGCACATACAGTGTTAGTGAGTGGTACGACATACGTTTAGTGAGTGGTACGCACATACAGTGTTAGTGAGTGGTACGCACATACAGTTAGTGATGGTACGCACATACAGTGTTAGTGAGTGGTACGCACATACAGTGTTAGTGAGTGGTACGCACAGTGTTAGTGAGTGGTACGCACAGTGTTAGTGAGTGGTACGCACATACAGTGTTAGTGAGTGGTACGCACATACAGTGTTAGTGAGTGGTACGCACATACAGTGTTAGTGAGTGGTACGCACATACAGTGTTAGTGAGTGGTACGCGACATACAGTGTTAGTGAGTGGTACGCACATACAGTGTTAGTGAGTGGTACGCACATACAGTGTTAGTGAGTGGTACGCACATACAGTGTTAGTGAGTGGTACGGATATACAGTTAGTGAGTGGTACGCACATACAGTGTTAGTGAGTGGTACGCACATACAGTGTTAGTGAGTGGTACGCACATACAGTGTTAGTGAGTGGTACGCACAGTGTTAGTGAGTGGTACGCACATACAGTGTTAGTGAGTGGTACGCACATACAGTGTTAGTGAGTGGTACGCACATACAGTGTTAGTGAGTGGTACGCACATACAGTGTTAGTGAGTGGTACGCACTACAGTGTTAGTGGTGGAGGGTGGTACGGATATACAGTTAGTGAGTGGTTACGCACATACAGTGTTAGTGAGTGGTACGCACATTACAGTGTTTTAGTGAGTGGTACGCACATACAGTTAGTGAGTGGTACGCACATACAGTGTTAGTGAGTGGTACGCATATACAATGAGTGGTACGCACATACAGTGTTAGTGAGTGGTACGCACAGTGTTAGTGAGTGGTACGCACAGTGTTAGTGAGTGGTACGCACAGTGTTAGTGAGTGGTACGCACAGTGTTAGTGAGTGGTACGCATATACAATGAGTGGTACGCACATACAGTGTTAGTGAGTGGTACGCACAGTGTTAGTGAGTGGTACGCACAGTGTTAGTGAGTGGTACGCACAGTGTTAGTGAGTGGTACGCACATACAGTGTTAGTGAGTGGTACGCACATACAGTTAGTGAGTGGTACGCACATACAGTGTTAGTGAGTGGTACGCACATACAGTGTTAGTGAGTGGTACGCACATACAGTGTTAGTGAGTGGTACGCACAGTATATGTGCAGTGTTAGTGAGTGGTACGCACATACAGTGTTAGTGAGTGGTACGCACATACAGTGTTAGTGAGTGGTACGCACATACAGTGTTAGTGAGTGGACGCCACAGTGTTAGTGAGTGGTACGCACATACAGTGTTAGTGAGTGGTACGCACAGTGTTAGTGAGTGGAACGCACATACAGTGTTAGTGAGTGGTACGCACAGTGTTAGTGAGTGGTACGCACATACAGTGTTAGTGAGTGGTACGCCTACAGTGTGTAGTGAGTGGTACGCACTACGTGTTAGTGAGTGGTACGCACATACAGTGTTAGTGAGTGGTACGCACATACAGTGTTAGTGAGTGGTACGCACAGTGTTAGTGAGTGGAACGCACATACAGTGTTAGTGAGTGGTACGCACATACAGTGTTAGTGAGTGGTACGCACATACAGTGTTAGTGAGTGGTACGCACATACAGTGTTAGTGAGTGGTACGCACATACAGTGTTAGTGAGTGGTACGCACAGTGTTAGTGAGTGGTACGCACATACAGTGTTAGTGAGTGGTACGACTACAGTGTTAGTGAGTGGTACGCACTACAGTGTTAGTGAGTGGTACGCACATACAGTGTTAGTGAGTGGTACGCACATACA
This sequence comes from Cherax quadricarinatus, assembly GCF_026875155.1. NCBI lineage: Eukaryota > Metazoa > Arthropoda > Malacostraca > Decapoda > Parastacidae > Cherax > Cherax quadricarinatus. The sequence continues at coordinate 7,756,170 of NC_069491.1, forward strand.
GTGTTAGTGAGTGGTACGCACAGTGTTAGTGAGTGGTACGCACATACAGTGTTAGTGAGTGGTACGCACATACAGTGTTAGTGAGTGGTACGCACATACAGTGTTAGTGAGTGGTACGCACATACAGTGTTAGTGAGTGGTACGCACATACAGTGTTAGTGAGTGGTACGCACATACAGTGTTAGTGAGTGGTACGCACATACAGTGTTAGTGAGTGGTACGCACATACAGTGTTAGTGAGTGGTACGCACATACAGTGTTAGTGAGTGGTACGCACATAGTGAGTGGTACGCAGTAATACCTTTGCGGGTCTAAGATTTTTATACGATATATCTTGTATATATTCAGTGTTAGGTTCAGAGCAGTCATCATTTGTTACTTGACTATCTTGCATTTAGCGTACCAGTTGACACTTATTGTTATTACTATCAAAACCAAGCTCTAAACCCACAAGGGTCATCCAGCGCCGAGTTAACACACTAGTCATTAGGTAACGTAACGTAAGTAAACAACTGTTACAATGTAACACAAAGCCTACCCTTGACTGACCTTGAGGGGAAGGGGGAAGTGCGCCTTATATGCCGGAAAACCCGGTATATTCTACATTATGATAGTGATTCTCGCACAGACTGCATATATCTGTATGACCTTGTTCGCTAAATATAAACAATAGTGACAAAATGAGGAATTAGACGCAAGTGCAACACCTGAGTGTTTTTATTTCAAGACGTTTCGCCCACCAGTGGCTTTTTCAGGATCCCGGCGTTCCATAACGATCCTGGCGTCAAACCACCATCCTGGCGATCCACGGAGATCCTGACGTTCCACAAGGATCCTGACGTTCCACAAGGATCCTGACGTTCCACAAGGATCCTGACGTTCCACGGGGATCCTGACGTTCCACAAGGATCCTGACGTTCCACGGGGATCCTGACGTTCCACGGGGATCCTGACGTTCCACAAGGATCCTGACGTTCCACAAGGATCCTGACGTTCCACGGGGATCCTGACGTTCCACGGGGATCCTGACGTTCACAAGGATCCTGACGTTTCACAAGGATCCTGACGTTCCACGGGGATCCTGACGTTCCACGGGGATCCTGACGTTCCACGGGGATCCTGACGTTCCACAAGGATCCTGACGTTCCACAAGAATCCTGACGTTCCACGGGGATCCTGACGTTCCACGGGGATCCTGACGTTCCACGGGGATCCTGACGTTCCACAAGGCTCCTGACGTTCCACGGGGATCCTAACGTTCCACAAGGATCCTAACGTTCCACGGGGATCCTGACGTTCCACGGGGATTCTGACGTTCCACGGGGATCCTAACGTTCCACAAGGATCCTGACGTTCCACAAGGGATCTGACGTTCCACAGGGGATCCTGACGTTCCACAAGGATCCTGACGTTCCACAAGGATCCTGACGTTCCACAAGGATCCTGACGTTCCCCGGGGATCCTAACGCTCCACAAGGATCCTGACGTTCCACAAGGATCCTGACGTTCCACAAGGATCCTGACGTTCCACAAGGATCCTGACGTTCCACAAGGATCCTGACGTTCTACAAGGATCCTGACGTTCTACAAGGATCCTGACATTCCACAAGGATCCTGACGTTCCACAAGGATCCTGACGTTCCACAAGGATCCTGACGTTCCACAAGGATCCTGACGTTCTACAAGGATCCTGACGTTCTACAAGGATCCTGACATTCCACAAGGATCCTGACGTTCTACAAGGATCCTGACATTCACAAGGATCCTGACAGTTCCACAAGGATCCTGACGTTCACAAGGATCCTGACGTTCCACAAGGATCCTGACGTTCCACGGGGATCCTGACGTTCTACAAGGATCCTGACGTTCCACAAGGATCCTGACGTTCCACAAGGATCCTGACGTTCCACAAGGATCCTGACGTTCCACAAGGATCCTGACGTTCCACAAGGATCCTGACGTTCCACAAGGATCCTGACGTTCCACAAGGATCCTGACGTTCCACGGGGACCTACGTTCTACAAGGATCCTGACGTTCCACAAGGATCGAAGTTCCTACAAGGATCTGACGTTCCACAAGATAACCTGACGTTCCACGGGATTCTGACGTTCTTCAGGATATAGTTTCCTAGGATCCTGACGTCAAAGGATCTGACGTTCCAGTGGATGTACCAAAATCGCTTATTTCTTGGGCCACATTTTTTTACGTAAGAAAGTCTTTAGCACAACAGACACACACAACACACACAGCACACACGCAACAATACACACACACACACGATAACTTGATCATTAAGTCCCGACTGTCTTCTTAGCCAGAATTATAATTTGTTCTTAGCGTTTTTAATGTCAAGATTTTTTAGTGGAGTGAAGCATCAGCTGTATAACTTCATTTACTGCACAGTTAAGTAAATTGTGTGAAACGTAAGTAAGGCAAGTAAGGTAAGGTAAAGGTTTTTCAGGAAACAACAAAGTGTTTCTTGACGGGGTTAATTATATGAGACCCACAGTTGGACTTTTGGCATCGGATGACTGAGGCTTTACTGGTTCTCATTATAGATTATGGTTATAATTAGAACCATGAGATTACAGAATGATAAGTTAAAACTGTGATGGGTTATCGGCAAAGTTAAGCCGAAAGCTGATCTTGTCGCTAAACATGCAACACAGACCTCATTCACAGACACTTCAAAACCTACATTTCTTTAAGATTGTTAAGTTATTCATGAATTAGGGAATGATGCCTTGGACTCACCTACGTAAACAAAGCAATGTGATAGTAGTTAGGACATAGGAAGATTATTGTGGAAAAAATAAATTATTAGAGATAACGTAAAGTGACGTGATGTTTGAGTATATATAATTCATAGTATTGATGTAGTGTTGTTGACACACGCCAGGGAGTGTATTCAGAAACTGGGGATATGATCCACTTTGATGTGTTATAATATAGTCAGTTAACAGTCTAGTGTAAAATCAGCCAACTACCACAACACTTCAATAACACTTTCTTACTCTTTCCACTGTTCTTGTACATTGATGAATCTAAGCAGTATTCTACTGGTAGGGTTGCATCTGCTCTTGTTGCCACCTCCCTAGTTAACTACAGCAACTATGCTGAGCTAGACATAAAAATTAACAATTGGTCGTCTACACTACAAACTGAATTTTCATCCTAATGATGCTAAAGTTAACTTATGACACTGAGCTTGACTCCATGATTATTACTGATTATGTCATCACTGAAGGTTGTTGACTCATTCCATCACACACTGGATTACTTCTTCATGATAAAGTTGATATGTGAGCCGAAAAAGGTACCCTGAAGGATAATGTAGAATATAATTTGGTGTATGTGTGTGTCTAGCATTAGGAATAATATTAGGATAGAAATAATGAAACTGAATGTTACAGGAATACAGTTAGAAGCCTAAGTAGAATTATTACTCGCTATGATAAAATGAACGTAGATAAGCAGTTGTACAGAACAACTTGCAATGTGAACAGTGACTAAAGTTATAGAAGCCTAAGTTAAAGTACCTCTGGAACTTTGGCAGACACAAAGAGGGTGAACAAACTATATTTTAATATGTGGTCAGCCATATCTTGAACACTGGTTCATTGTCCGCTTAGTAAAGAATATAGAACATTATAATAACGTCTGTGATGTGTCAGGCTTGTTAATGAAAATAAGATACTACACATTTATATATCTTAAACTTGCCTGCAACTGATAAGACAATTGTACATATAAACTCAAATGTGCTCCAGTTAACCTTTCTGGAGCCTAGATCCTAGACTTGTAGTGTATCCATATGTTCTTCCGCTTCCCTCCACAGGATGGATACTTGGTACACAATAAACCAGAGTCTTGGCTTGCAAAATGTAATCATTTACAAGGGGAGAGAGAGAGAGAGAGAGAGAGAGAGAGAGAGAGAGAGAGAGAGAGAGGTGGTGTGTGGTTCACTATTCGCTGGTTCATTCATGTCTGGACAATTATATGTAGTTTGTGGCTGGTGTTGTGGTGAGTGTTTCCTGTAGTTTCCTACAGTGTTTTTCCTGCAGTGTTTTCCAAAGTCTGTTTCCTGCAGTGTTTCCTGTATAGAACAGAGGGTATCTGTGGGTTCTGACTGGTTAGATTATTGATCCATGTCCAGCCATGTGTGGAATCCAGACTAGGAACCTGCCACTTCATTCCTAGTTCCCTGAATTAATTTACGTACCTCTATCATACATGGGCAGTGTGTATGTTGATGGTGGGACGGTAGTTCTCTGGTGGAGGTAACTACCTACACCCTTTACAAGTGGTCTCAAGGTACAGAATGCGCATTCAAATACACTCGAGGCACTAAATACACTCGAGGCACTAAATACACTCGAGGCACTAAATGCACTCGAGGCACTTACGTGGAGGGTCACTGTGGGCCGTGGTTCCAGAGATACCTGTATGAGTCAGGTGTAACCGCCAAGTACCCTAGCGAGATATCCATCATTCTCGCTGGGTTTTCGTGAGGGTAAGCGCAGCCGGCTGGCTGGTCACGGCACAAACTAGTACAAGTACCTACTGCCTATTAGTTTAGGTTATGAGAAGTAGTGTAGTCACTAAGGTAAATTAATATAATTGTATTTAGCTTACAGAAGTAGTAGTGCATGGAACAGTAGCCTGTGGAGGCTTCTAGATTAAGTCTTACAAATTAAAAGTAAACAGAGAAATGTGGCAATCCCCCTATAGGCATAAGTGGGGGTTGCTCGCCCCCCCCTCCCCCCACAACTTAGGGAGGGTTCGTCACGGTCCGGAAAATAAAACCTGCGAAATTTTCCACATTTCCTGTGGTGTGTCGTGCAAGGTGTGTCCTGCAGTGAGTTCCCGATGTTTCCAGCAGTGAGTTTCTGGTGTTTCCTGCAGTTAAGATCTTGCAATGTGATGCAGTGTGTTTCTTGCAATGTGTTTCCTGCAGTGTGCTTCCTGCAGTGTGAGTTCCTTTTGCTACCTACAACTGTGTTACCTGTAGTGTGAGTTCCCAGTATTTCCTGCAGTGTTTCTTGCAGTGTGTTTCCTGCAGTGCGAGTTCCCATGTTTCCAGTAGTGCGAGTTCTCGTGTTGCCTGTAGTGAGTGTTCCCTGTGCTATGTACAAGTGTGTTTCCTGCAGTGAGTGTTCCCTGTGCTACCTACAAGTGTGTTTCCTGCAGCGAGTGGTCCTTGTAGAACGCTACTAGCTACTGGTCCCCACTCAGACTCGACCCCATTAATGGAAGCTCTCTCCTTCCTATTGGTCAGCCATGCCTCGATCCATGCTAGAACTTTACCTCCTATACCATGAGCTGCCACTTTTAAGTCTTGTGTGAGGTACTCTATCGAAGGCTTTACTGAAATCCAAATAAACATCACATTCTTTATCGTTGTCCACTGCCTCAACTGCTTTATTAAAGAATGCTAGTAAATGTGTCAGGCAGGAACGACATCTAGTGAATCCATGCCGAGACTCAATCAAGGTGACTTAATATATTTTTTCAACACGTCGGTCGTCTCCCACCGAGGCAGGGTGACCCAAAAATAGAAAACTTCATCATTCACACATAATCACTGTCTTTGCAGAGGCGCTCAGATACCACAGTTTAGATGTCCCTCCAAACTTCTAATATCAGCTGTAATCAATTGTAATAATTTGCCAACTATACATGTCAGGCTTACTGGACGGTAATTTGATGGAATTGACTTATCCCCTGATTTAAATATAAGAATTACATTAGCCATCTTCCACATTTCCAGCACAACACCAGTGTGAACTGACGAGTTAAAGAGGCTCGAAGCGGCTAAGTTCCCACTTGCATTATTAAAGTGCCCATGAATACACTTGGTTGGGGTCTGGGGACTTTTGTTTTTTTATGTCTAATTGTTTAATAATCATATCCCTCATGACTGTAACATTACCTAATTTCTTTTCTTTAGGGCCTGAATAAATATTAACAGCTGGGGTATCATTTACGTTTTATGTGAAAACTTGCAAGAAATAACTATTAAAAAGAGAGCACATTTCCTGCTCATCATCAGTAAGCTGCCCAGACCTAGTTCTTACTGGTCCTATTTTTCCCCTAATCTCAGACTGACTCAGTCAATCTGAGACTGTCTGATGCCTCCACACTACCACTGATAACTTACCCTACTTCTCCTGTTGTTGCTTTGCAACATTGCACAGCTCCTGATGATGCACTGAGAAATGTGAAAGTACTTGAACTAAAGATTTCCACCCCCCCCGTGGCTTGTCTTGCATTATTAAGATCGCCCGTCTGAATTGTTTTGCACACACACACAAATCATATTATAATACAATAATAAATATATATATACATATATATATATATATATATATATATATATAATAATATATATATATATAATAATATATATATAAATATATATATAATATATATATATATATATATATATATATATATATAATATATAATAATATATTATATATAAAATATATATATTCATATATATATTATATATTGTAAAGAATTATATTCATTCATATTAAGAAATTACATATAGACAGATATTTCCACACTAGATACACCCACAATTAGGCAGATATACCCCACAATTAGATATCCCAACATTAGACAGATATCCCCAACGGCACTGGTGCTGTAAGCTAGAGAGACATCTAATTAGGCACTGGTGCAGTTGTTAGTGGGGGGGAAGTAGGCAACTGATGAAAATAAATGCCACAACCAGTACAGCCAGAGGGAGAACATGAGAGGAATTATCCCTTGAAAGTATGGAATTACTTAAATGATAATTCAGACGTGTTAGAACCTTCACCACCACCAACCACCACCACCACATAAATAATTAACTGAACCTTTTGGGTACAGCATTGCGCATCCTCTTGTCCATCTGTCTAGTCACCGTCTCTGGAAGAAAAAGCAAAGTTCCAGCCACCCGCAAAAACTTCACAAATACTCTGTTAGAAATGCACAAGACAGGTTAGGTTAAGTTTGTCACGAAACAGGACAAGTGCTCTATGACGCGGGTCTTAGTAATATGATGACCCACAGCTGGAGCTTTTGGTTATCTGACCGAGGCCTTTCGCTGGCTTACCTGCCCACCCCTCCTTTAAAAATTATAATTATGATAATATCCATTTTGAAATTCCCAGAAGACAGATCAGTATAATTTCCGCCTCTCAAGAACCATAACTATAATAGTAACACATTTCTCTCAGCTGGAGTCAGCTAAGAATGTTTTACCACACAAAGGTCAGTGGAAACCTGACATTACTGGGTCGTCCTCCTGATCATCTTCTTGAACTTGACTTGTATCATGTGACTTAGTAAGGATATAATAATCACCTGACTTACGTCAGGTGATTATTATATCCTTACTATGTTTCTGAGTCTCCTCAACAACACCAACTACAGCCGAAAATATACACATCTTTCCTTAATATATATATATATATATATATATATATAAATTATATATATATATATATATATATATATATATATATATATATATATATTCTATATATATATATATATATATATATATATATATATTATATATTCTATATATATATATATATATATATTTATATATATATGTCGTGCCAAATATGTAAAACTGGTCAATTAGCAAGAACTCGTTTAAAATTAAGTCCTTTCTAAAATTTTCTCTTATACGTTTAAAGATATATTTTTTCATTAATGTTAATGTAAAAAAATTTAATTTTGCACCAAAAGAATCTTAGAAAACTTACCTAACCTTATTACAACAAGAACAATTTATTTTAGCCTAACCTAACTATATATATTTTAGATTTATTTACAGTAATTTAATACTAAACAAACACAGTGAAATATATTTTTTTTCGTTAGGTTCAGAATGATTTTGGCGAAATTATTGCATACACAAATTTTCGCTTGTCTTATATGGCAAGATGAGCGTTGCTATTTAAGCCAAGATCGCAAGTTTTGCCTATTCGGCACGACAAGGCTTATTCCTCTAAGAAAAAGGAGGAGTAGATGTAATATTGAAAGAGACAGGCGCTCCCTTTACAGGCGACGGAAAAGAATAACAGAGCGGTTAAAAGAGGTCAATATATCAGAAATGCGTAGGGAGACACTGGTCAGAGAAATAGCAAGCATCGAACTCAAGCTAAAGGAATCTTATAGGAGTCAGGAATCGCGGGAAGAACTAAAAGCCATAAATGAAATCGAAAGAAACCCAAAGTATTTCTTCTCCTATGCCAAATCAAATTCGAGAACAACGTCCAGTATTGGGCCCCTACTTAAACAAGATGGGTCCTACACAGATGACAGCAAGGAAATGAGTGAGCTACTCAAGTCCCAATATGACTCAGTTTTTATCAAGCCGCATACCAGACTGAGAGTCGAAGATCAAAATGAATTTTTTATGAGAGAGCCACAGAATTTGGTTAACACAAGCCTATCCGATGTTATCCTGACGCCAAATGACTTCGAACAGGCGATAAATGACATGCCCATGCACTCTGTCCCAGGGCCAGACTCGTGGAACTCCGTGTTCATCAAGAACTGCAAGAAGTCCCTATCACGAGCCTTTACCATCCTATGGAGAGGGAGCATGGACACGGGGGTCGTCCCACAGTTACTAAAAACAACAGACATAGCCCCACTCCACAAAGGGGGCAGTAAAGCAACAGCAAAGAACTACAGACCGATAGCACTAACATCCCATATCATAAAAATCTTTGAAAGAGTCCTAAGAAGCAAGATTACCACCCATCTAGAAACCCATCAGTTACACAACCCAGGGCAACATGGGTTTAGAACAGTCGCTCCTGTCTGTCTCAACTATTGGATCACTACGACAAGGTCCTAGATGCACTAGAAGACAAAAAAGAATGCAGATGTAATATATACAGACTTTGCAAAGCCTTCGACAAGTGTGACCATGGCGTAATAGCGCACAAAATGCGTGCTAAAGGAATAACAGGAAATGTCGGTCGATGGATCTATAATTTCCTCACTAACAGAACACAGAGAGTAGTAGTCAACAGAGTAAAGTCCGAGGCAGCTACGGTGAAAAGTCTGTTCCACAAGGCACAGTACTCGCTCCCATCTTGTTCCTCATCCTCATATCTCACATAGACAAGGATGTCAGCCACAGTACCGTGTCTTCCTTTGCAGATGACACCCGAATCTGCATGACAGTGTCTTCCATTGCAGACACTGCAAGGCTCCAGGCGGACATCAACCAAATCTTTCAGTGGGCTACAGAAAACAATATGAAGTTCAACGATGAGAAATTTCAATTACTCAGATATGGTAAACACGAGGAAATTAAATCTTCATCAGAGTACAAAACAAATTCTGGCCACAAAATAGAGCGAAACACCAACGTCAAAGACCTGGGAGTGATCATGTCGGAGGATCTCACCTTCAAGGACCATAACATTGTATAAATCGCATCTGCTAGAAAAATGACAGGATGGATAATGAGAACCTTCAAAACTAGGGAGGCCAAGCCCATGATGATACTCTTCAGGTCACTTGTTCTATCTAGGCTGGTATATTGCTGCACACTAACAGCACCTTTCAAGGCAGGTGAAATTGCTGACCTAGAAAATGTACAGAGAACCTTCACGGCGCGCATAACGGAGATAAAACACCTCAATTACTGGGAGCGCTTGAGGTTCCTAAACCTGTATTCCCTGGAATGCAGGCGGGAGAGATACATGATTATATACACGTGGAAAATCCTAAAAGGACTAGTACCTAACTTGCACACGAAAATCACTCACTACGAAAGCAAAAGACTTGGCAGACGATGCAACATCCCCCCAATGAAAAGCAGGGGTGTCACTAGCACGTTAAGAGACCATACAATAAGTGTCAGGGGCCCGAGACTGTTCAACTGCCTCCCAGCATACATAAGGGGGATTACCAACCCCTGGCAGTCTTCAAGCTGTCACTGGACAAGCACCTAAAGTCGGTTCCTGACCAGCCGGGCTGTGGCTCGTACGTTGGTTTGCGTGCAGCCAGCAGTAACAGCCTGGTTGATCAGGCTCTGATCCACCAGGAGGCCTGGTCACAGACCGGGCCGCGGGGGCGTTGACCCCCGGAACTCTCTCCAGGTAAACTCCTAGGTAATATATATATATATATATATATATATATATATATATATATATATATATATATATATATATATATATAACTGTGACTGGCCGCTTCAACTAAATCGAAGCAATTTTGGAACACCCGCTGGGAACTTTCTAGCTGACATGAACACTGCTGTTCACCCCTGGAGGGAGGGAGGTGAGGGACGGAACAGAGGTAAGGGAGGTGAGGGACGGAACAGAGGTAAGGGAGGGAGGGACGGTAGAGAGAGGGAACTTACTGAGTGCATTACAAGAGTTCACATACACAATGTTTACGAGTTTCACTCCAGTCCCTCGGGTTGTTCTTGTGACTGGTTACCAGGATTGTTGTACCCCCCCCCCCATCACTACCCCGCAGCTTAACAGGGACCAAACTTCCTGCAGTGACTGGTACATGAAGGACCTAAACGGGGGGTCAACGCCCCTGCGGGCTGGTCCCAGACCAGTCCTTTCGTGGATCAAGTCTTGATCAACCATACTACTACTGCTGGCCTCACGCACTAACGTAGCTCACACAGCCCAGTTGGTCACGAACTTACCTCAGCAACTTGTCAAGTTCACTCTTAAAGTTTGTTGGTTAAGCCCCTCCGAGAGGCTGTTGAAAAGTCTGCCAGATCAACCAGATTGTTGATAATATTACTGATGATACATAATACCGACGAGTTGATAAATAAGACACATGTGCAACACCTGGGTGTCTTTATTGATAAATAAGACATGTGCAACACCTGGGTGTCTTTATTGATAAATAAGACATGTGCAACACCTGGGAGTCTTTATTGATAAATAAGACATGTACAACACCTGGTTGTCTTTATTGATAAATAAGACATGTGCAACACCTGGGTGTCTTTATTGATAAATAAGACATGTGCAACACCTGGGTGTCTTTATTGATAAATAAGACATGTGCAACACCTGGGTGTCTTTATTGATAAATAAGACATGTGCAACACCTGGGTGTCTTTATTGATAAATAAGACATGTGCAACACCTGGGTGTCTTTATTGATAAATAAGACATGTGCAACACCTGGGTGTCTTTATTGATAAGACATGTGCAACACCTGGGTGTCTTTATTGATAAATAAGACATGTGCAACACTCCGCACGGAGTTGCTGAACACCACAAATGAGGTAGTTGAAGTTCTATCAATAAAGATCGAGAACCAAAACCTGGTCATTGTGGTTGTATATAAGCCACCAGATGCAACCTCACAACAGTTCAAGGAACAGCTACTGAAAATTGATTACTGTTTGGAAAACCTTCCAGCTCCATCCCCAAACATCTTACTGCTTGGTGATTTCAACCTAAGGCATACAAAATGGAAGAATGTAGCAAATAATGTTATAGCTGAAACAATCCCCGGAGGTAGCGCAGATGAAAGGTCACACACACATGAGCTACTAAGTCTCTGCAAAAAACACACCTTAAGCCAGCAGATAGTGGAGCCAACAAGACTAGAAAATACACTTCACCTTATCTTCACAAATAATGAGGACCTGATAAGAGACGTAAGAATATCAAAAACAACAAATTCCGATCGCAACCTAATCGAAGTCCAGACGTACATGCATAGGGGTCCTGATCAGCAGAATGCATGTACCTGTGAAGGTGTCTTCACAAAATACAACTTCAACAATAAGAACATCAACTGGGACCAGGTAAACCATGTCCTAAACGAAACATGTTGGGAAGATGTCTTAAATGACATGGATTCAAACCAGTGCCTTGAAAGGATCAACTTTCTGGCAGCCGAAGCATGTTCTAGGCATATTCCCCTAAGAAAGAAGAAGAGCAGGAGTAAACTGGAGAGAGAAAGACGCTCCCTCTACAGAAGACGACGAAGAGTCACTGAGCTCCTCAGGAGTGCTAGAATATCTGATACACGAAAGGAGGCGCTGACCAGGGAAGTGGAAACTATCGAACTTAAGTTAAATGACTCTTACAGGAACCAGGAGAGACAGGAGGAGCTTAAAGCTATTAGTGAAATTGAAAGAAATTCAAAATATTTCTTTTCATATGCCAAAAACAAGGCAAATACCACATCTAGTATCGGGCCTTTACTCAGACAGGATGGGACTTACACAGATGACAACAAGGAAATGAGTGAAATATTGAAATCCCAGTACGACTGTGTTTAGTGAACCACTAATCGGTCTGAGGATCGACGACCCAAATGATTTCTTCATGAGCCTCAAAACCCCATAAATGTATGCCAGATTTCCGACATTACTCTAACTCCGATAGATTTCGAAAAAGCCATTGACAACATGCCCATGCACTCAGCCCGGGCCCAGACTCGTGGAACTCTGTTTTCATTAAGAACTGCAAGAAACCCCTCTCGCGTGCCCTAAGTACACTATGGAGGAGGAGCTTGGACATGGGTGAAATTCCAGTCACTTAAAACAACGGATATAGCCCTATTCCATAAAGGTGGCAGCAAAGCATTAGCTAAGAACTATAGACCAATAACTCTGACGTCCCACATCATAAAAATCTTTGAAAGAGTGCTAAGAAGCAGGATTGCAAATCGCATGGATTCCCAAAATCTGCACAATCCAGGGCAACATGGGTTCAGGGCAGGTCGCTCCTGCCTCTCACAACTACTGGATCACTATGATATGGCCTTGGATGCACTGGAAGAAAATCAGAATGCAGATGTAATATACACAGACTTTGCAAAAGCATTTGACAAATGCGATCATGGTGTAATAGCCCATAAAATACGTGCTAAAGGAATAACTGGGAAAGTGGGGAGATGGATCTTCAACTTCCTAACAAATCGAACACAAAGAGTAGTGGTCAACAGAGTTAAATCGGAGGCTGCCATAGTGAAGAGCTCTGTTCCACAAGGCACAGTACTCGCCCCCATCTTATTCCTTATCCTCATATCAGACATAGACAGAGATATACATCACAGCACCGTATCATCCTTTGCGGATGATACTAGGATCTGCATGAGGCTGTCATCTGCTGAGGACGCGGTTAACCTCCAAGAAGATATAAACAAAGTTTTCCAGTGGGCAACGGTAAACAATATGATGTTCAATGAGGACAAATTCCAACTACTCCGTTATGGAAAACTGGAGGAGATAATAACTAGAACAGAGTATACTACAGACTCTTGCCATACAGTAGAGTGGAAAAATAATGTAAGGGACCTGGGAGTAGTAATGTCTGAGGATCTCACTTTCAAGGATCACAACAGTGCCACGATCGCACGTGCAAAGAAAATGATAGGATGGATAATGAGAACATTCAAAACGAGAGATGCCAAGCCAATGATGATCCTTTTCAAATCACTTGTTCTCTCTAGGCTGGAATACTGCTGTACATTAACATCTCCATTCAAAGCAGGTGAAATCGCAGATCTAGAGAGTGTACAGATATCCTTTACTGCACGTACAAGTTCTGTCAAGCACCTTAACTACTGGGAACGCTTGGAAGCACTTGACTTGTACTCGTTGGAACGCAGAAGGGAGAGATACATCATAATCTACACTTGGAAAATCTTGGAAGGAATGGTCCCAAATCTGCACACAGAAATCACTCCCTACGAAAGTAAAAGACTGGGCAAGGCGATGCAAAATGCCCCCAATAAAAAGTAGGGGCGCCATTGGTACACTAAGGGAAAACACCGTAAGTGTCCGGGGCCCAAGACTGTTCAACAGCCTCCCATCAAGCATTAGGGGAATTGCCAATAAGCCCCTGGCTGCCTTCACGAGAGAGCTGGACAGATACCTAAAGTCAGTGCCGGATCAGCCGGGCTGTGGCTCGTACGTTAGACTGCGTGCGGCCAGCAGTAACAGCCTAGTTGATCAGGCCCTGATCCATCGGGAGGCCTGGTCATGGACCGGGCCGCGGGGGCGTTGATCCCCGGAATAACCTCCAGGTAACCAGGTAACACCTGGGTGTCTTTACTGATAAATAAGACATGTGCAACACCTGGGTGTCTTTACTGATAAATAAAACACATGTGCAACACCTGGGTGTTGCGCCTACACAAGAATCTTCAGTCATGTACACTACAATATATAACACTGAAGACAGCAGCAGTAGTAGTAATAGAAATAGAAATTAACAAATGCAGTAAAATGTGATTCTTTATTGACTATGTTTCGCCCATACAGTGGACTTTATCAAGACAAATTGATCTACCTGTTTGTGACTTGATAAAGTCCACTATGTGGGCGAAACACTGTCAATAAAGGATCACGTTTTACTGCATTTGTATCTATTCTGCCATCGTATGGGTATTTTATACCATTTATTTGCTAACAACAACAACAACAACAACAACAACAACAACAACAACAACAACAACAACAACAGCAGCAGCAGCAGCAGCTTTGAAGTGATCAGTCCCTCATTTCATGCTGCCAGACTTCACATACAAGAGCTGAGGTGAGGTGAAGCAGCTGGAGGTAACGACACAGGTGAGTGTGGCCGCCTACTTGAAGCAAGTCGTGCTGTCACGACTCACGAAATTTTAAATAACACGATTGTGTACAAACCACGAAACGAGTGGGATTTGAACCCATGGCGAGTGAGTCTTACTGACACTGTCCAGTACTGTCGTAATGATGTGATCATCACAGTATGTCACTGTCCTGTGTTCACGCAGTCACTGTGTTGGATTGGCATCACTGATGTCTGGCCTCTTTCACCTTAACATACCTACCCCTGAAGCTGTGTATGAAGGTGGATCAGGTAAACCTGAAGCCTCCGTCAGATTAAAACCTCAAGTAAGCCAGTCCGAAGCCTCCGTCAGACCACCAAAACCTCCAGAAACGTCATAAGACGTTTTTCCCGTTTCCTGCCGAATCTTCCCTCATATCAAACCGGAGGCGGAAACCTCTAAACAGTGCCCGAGGTGGGGAAAGGAAGCTAAGCTGTGAGGCGGCAGGTCGACGGCACCAGCTGTAACACCCAGGTGGAAAAGTTTACCGTGACTCAAGTTGTGACAGGTGGCTCCTGTTGCTAGTCACCATCTGGCATCAAAGGAAACCCAGGAGCGCAATGTAACACTGTTTAATTTGCATATTCCTGGAGAGAGAGAGAGAGAGAGAGAGAGAGAGAGAGAGAGAGAGAGAGAGAGAAACTTCTATACCACAAGACGGGCAGCAAGCAGCAACTACACTGACTGTAACCTTCTCCAGAGCATCGCTACATCCGAGATCATATATTCCCAAGATGACTCGAGTGTGGAACATGTTCGTACAGCATAATATCAACGAAATAAAGTCAACTGACTAAATGAAACTGCTGGCCCACACATGGCTCCAACTTCATCCTGTTCCGTATTTGTATGGAACAAGATGTTGTGGATGACAGTTCAGCAAGACATGCATGGTAGTTCAGCATACAGGGAATTACCAATAGGCCCTTGGTTGTCATCACGAGGGAGCCGGACAGATACCTACAGTGTCAGATCAGCCGGGCTGTGGTTCGTACGTTGGACTACGTGCGGCCAGTAGTAACAGCCTGGTCGATCAGGCCCTGATCCACCTGGAGGCCTGGTCATGGACCGGGCCGCGGGGGCGTTGATCCCCGGAATACCCTCCAGATACATCTCACGTCAATATTACATCTTTAACCACCACAAACAAGGCTGTGGGCCCGCAACCCTCCCTCAGGGCCCTCAGCCCTCCCTCATGGCCCCTCAACCCTCCCTCAGGGCCCCTCAACCCTCCCTCAGGGCCCACAACCCTCCCTCAGGGACAGTTAATACGATCATTCACTCACCTCTGACCTCACCCCATTACCTCACTTACCTCTCCTCTGACCTCTGACGAGACTGACTCACGGTCCTTGCTGACTTTATAAGGTGGTGTGTGTGTGCGTCTGTGTACATGATAAGATCCAGCCCTGAACGGTACATTGCAATGAAGCCTTCCCTCACAATAATAATAATAATAATAATAATAATAATTATATGTATCTCTACTAGTACATGATACAACTTATACAGACCATAGCTGACATCAATGACACTATATAGGAAACCTCTCGTTATGCAGAACATTTCAGGAAAATTAGATTTTGTCCCCAGGATGCGACCCACACCAGTCGGCTAACACCCAGGTACCTACTTATTGCTAGGTGAAGTGACAGTAGGTGTCTTAAGGAAACAAGCCCCAATGTTTCCACCCAACCGAGAATCGAACTACCGACCTCAGTGTGTGAGCTGAGTGCGCTACCAACCGAGCTACGTGACAGTGACTTTCTCAATGTCTCGTCTTGAGCTATCTTTGGGACAGTCTGTGACACGAAGGAGCCATAGAAAGTATTTCTTTAGTCTGAGAGTGGTTGAAAAATGAGGCAATGGTGTACCTTTGATGAGTTTCAAGAGTTTTTCTACTCCCGGAGCCCGGCCATGGGCCAGGCTTGTCTGGTGCTATAGCCTGGTCAACCAGGCTGCTGTTGCTGGTGGCCCGCTTGCCCACATATCCATCGCAGCCTGGTTGATCTGGCACCCGGCAAGATACTTGTCCAGTTTTCTCTTGAAGACTTCTACACTTGTTCCAGCAGTGTTTCTGATATCTTCTGGTAAGATGTTGAATAATCTGGTGCCACGGATGTTGATACAGTGTTCCCTTACTGTGTTCACCGCACCCCTGCTTTTTACATGGTTTGTCTTGCACTTCCTCCCATATTGCTATGGCAGTGTGCAGATTTGGGACCAGGCACTCGAGTACTTTCCAGGTATAGATTACCACGCATCTCTCTCTCCTCCGTTCCAGTGAACACGTATTTCAGACTTTAAGGTCTTCCCAGAAATTTAATGCTGGGAAACACTGCTTATATGTTAGTTCAGTTTTTCAGTACCTTCTACCGAGGTGACTTTCGTGCTTATTTTAGTGCCATAAACAAATGTTCCCGCATCATAACCACGGAGAGGAAACCTTGTCAAGTGTCTGAAGAAGTTAGTATTATTGTCTGGTATCAAGACTGTCAGAATGTTTAGAAGTTATCATTATACCGTCTGACATCAAGGTTGTCAGTCACAAACTAGCGTCATCAAGAGCGTCATATATCACAATGCTTAATTACTTCACTATCATACCTCCCTAGAGGGAAGTTAACTCACGTGTAATGTTTTACTTGTGGTAATGATGGATGTCTGGCGCCAGCAGTGACCTCACGACCAACACAGGTAGCTGGAACCTGAGTTTACTTCAAGCTTACCTTAAGACTATTCTGGGGGGGTCCCAGACTAGATCTCCTGGTTGATGGCCTGATCAAGCAAGCTGTTGGGTATTTGCTAAAGTTAAAGATTCACATGCCCACGTTTCCATGTGTTTGGTTTTGCAGGTATTTTATGCAATATTGCATGATTGTCTCACTTGTCGAAGACTTTATGCAATGATTGCACTTTGTCTTCCAGTGTATCCATGACCATGTATTAATCCAACAATTGTGAGGAACATGATCAATATGCATTAAACCCATGTTGACTCTGGTTGTGCAATTATTGTAAATCCCGCGTGTTTACCAACCTTGCTCTTAAACTCTCTTTATATTATTGCAATTATTGTAAATCCCGCGTGTTTACCAACCTTGCTTCTTAAAACTCTCGGTTTATATTATTGCAATTATTGTAAATCCCGCGTGTTTACCAACCTTGCTTCTTAAAACTCTCGGTTTATATTATTTACAATTAATTTACTGCCACTTTTGTTGAGTGAATTTAAAACTGAGTTTCAATGACCGTGGCATGACTCGTGACGAGCCTGGCCCAAGGCCGGGCTCTGGAAGTAGAAAAACTCTCAGATATAATCAAGGTATATCAGAGGCATCACTAATTTCAGGTCTCTTGGAACTTATCGTATCTTATTGTGAAGCTTTGTACTGTGTCTGCCACTGCTTCCTCCTAGCTCTTCCACTGTCAACCACCAGGGAAGTACTAAAGTCTAGTACTGAGTGAGGGAAGTACTACCGTCTAGTACTGAGTGAGGGAAGTACTACCTTCTAGTACTGAGTGAGGGAAGTACTACCTTCTAGTACTGAGTGAGGGAAGTACTACCTTCTAGTACTGAGTGAGGGAAGTACTACCTTCTAGTACTGAGTGAGGGAAGTACTTCTAGTACTGAGGGAAGTACTACTAGCACTGAGTGAGGGAAGTACTACCTTCTAGTACTGAGGGAAGTACTACCGTCTAGTACTGAGTGAGGGAAGTACTACCTTCTAGTACTGAGTGAGGGAAGTAATGCTAGTACTGAGTGAGGGAAGTACTACCGTCTAGTACTGAGTGAGGGAAGTACTACCTTCTAGTACTGAGTGAGGGAAGTACTGCTAGTACTGAGGGAAGTACTACTAGTACTGAGGGAAGTACTACTAGTACTGAGGGAAGTACTACTAGCACCGAGGGAAGTACTACCTTCTAGTACTGAGTGAGGGAAGTACTACCTTCTAGTACTGAAGGAAGTACTACTAGCACTGAGGGAAGTACTACTAGCACTGAGGGAGGGAAGTACTACTAGCACTGAGGGAAGTACTACTAGCACTGAGTGAGGGAAGTACTACTAGCACTGAGTGGGGGGAAGTACTACTAGCACTGAGTGAAGAAAGTACTACTAGCACTGAGTGAGGGAAGTACTACTAGCACTGAGTGAAGAAAGTACTACTAGCACTGAGTGAGGGAAGTACTACTAGCACTGAGTGAGGGAAGTACTACTAGCACTGAGTGAGGGAAGTAAACTAAGCACTGAGTGAGGGAAGTATACTAGCACTGAGTGAGGGGAAGTACTACTAGCACTGAGTGAGGGAAGTACTACAAGCACTGAGTGAGGGAAGTACTACTAGCACTGAGTGAGGGAAGTAAACTAGCACTGAGTGAGGGAAGTACTACTAGCATGAGTAAGAAAGTATCTACTAGCACTGAGTGAGGGAAGTACTACTAGCACTGAGTGAGGGAAGTACTACTAGCACTGAGTGAAAGGGGAAGTACTACTAGCACTGAGTGAGGGAAGTACTACTAGCACTGAGTGAGGGAAGTACTACTAGCACTGAGTGAGGGAAGTACTACTAGCACTGAGTGAGGGAAGTACTACTAGCACTGAGTGAGGGAAGTACTACTAGCACTGAGTGAAGAAAGTACTACTAGCACTGAGTGAGGGAAGTACTACTAGCACTGAGTGGAGAAGAAGTACTACTAGCAAATGAGTGAGGGAAGTACTAACTAGCACTGAGTGAGGGAAGTACTACAGCACTGAGTGAGGGAAAGTTACTTTGCACTGAGTGAAGAAAGTACTACTAGCACTGAGTGAGGGAAGTACTACTAGCACTGAGGGAAGTACTACTAGCACTGAGTGAGGGAAGTACTACTAGCACTGAGTGAGGGAAGTACTAGCACTGAGTGAGGGAAGTATTACTAGCACTGAGTGAAGAAAGCACTACTAGCACTGAGTGAGGGAAGTACTACTAGCACTGAGTGAGGGAAGTACTACTAGCACTGAGTGAGGGAAGTACTACTAGCACTGAGTGAGGGAAGTACTACTAGCACTGAGTGAGGGAAGTACTACTAGCACTGAGTGAGGGAAGTACTACTAGCACTGAGTGAGGGAAGTACTACTAGCACTGAGTGAGGGAAGTACTAGTACTGAGTGAGGGAAGTACTACTAGCACTGAGTGAAGAAAGTACTACTAGCACTGAGTGAGGGAAATACTACTAGCACTGAGTGAGGGAAGTACTACTAGCACTGAGTGAGGGAAGTACTACTAGCACTGAGTGAAGAAAGTACTACTAGCACTGAGTGAGGGAAGTACTACTAGCACTGAGTGAGGGAAGTACTAAATAGCATTGAGTGAGGAAGTACTACTAGCACTGAGTGAGGGAAGTACTACTAGCACTGAGTGAAGAAGTACTACTAGGCAAATGCATGAGGGAAGTACTACTAGCACTGAGTGAGGGAAGTACTACTAGCACTGAGTGAGGGAAGTACTACTAGCACTGAGTGAGGGAAGTACTACTAGCACTGAGTGAAGAAAGTACTACTAGCACTGAGTGAGGGAAGTACTACTAGCACTGAGTGAGAGAACTACTAGCACTGAGTGAGGGAAGTACTACTAGTCACTGAGAGAAAGTAAGTACTACTAGCACTGAGTGAGGGAAGTACTACTAGCACTGAGTGAGGGAAGTACTACTAGCACTGAGTGAGAAGTACTAGTACTGAGTGAGGGAAGTACTACTAGCACAGTGAGGGAAGTACTACTAGTACTGAGTGAAGTACTACTAGCACAGAGAGGGAAGTACTACTAGTACTGAGTGAGAGAATTACTAGCACAGTGAGGGAAGTACTACTAGTACTGAGTGAAGTACTACTAGTACTGAGTGAAGTACTACTAGCACAGAGTGAGGGAAGTACTACTAGCACAGAGTGAGGGAAGTACTACTAGCACTGAGTGAGGGAAGTACTACTAGCACTGAGTGAAGAAAGTACTACTAGCACTGAGTGAGGGAAGTACTACTAGCACTGAGGGAAGTACTACTAGCACTGAGTGAGGGAAGTACTACTAGCACTGAGTGAGGGAAGTACTACTAGCACTGAGTGAGGGAAGTACTACTAGCACTGAGTGAGGGAAGTACTACTAGCACTGAGTGAGAGAAGTACTAGTACTGAGTGAGGGAAGTACTACTAGCACAGTGAGGGAAGTACTACTAGTACTGAGTGAAGTACTACTAGCACAGAGAGGGAAGTACTACTAGTACTGAGTGAGAGAAGTACTAGCACAGTGAGGGAAGTACTACTAGTACTGAGTGAAGTACTACTAGTACTGAGTGAAGTACTACTAGCACAGAGTGAGGGAAGTACTACTAGCACTGAGTGAGGGAAGTACTACTAGCACTGAGTGAATTACTACTAGCACTGAGTGAGGGAAGTACTACTAGTACTGAGTGAGGGAAGTACTAGTAGAGTGAAGTACTACTAGCACTGAGTGAAGTACTACTAGCACAGAGTGAATTACTACTAGCACTGAGTGACGGAAGTACTACTAGCACTGAGTGAGGGAAGTACTACTAGCACTGAGTGAATTACTACTAGCACTGAGTGAGGGAAGTACTACTAGCACTGAGTGAATTACTACTAGCACTGAGTGAGGGAAGTACTACTAGCACTGAGTGAGGGAAGTACTACTAGCACTGAGTGAGGGAAGTACTACTAGCACTGAGTGAGGGAAGTACTACTAGCACAGAGTGAGGGAAGTACTACTAGCACAGAGTGAAGTATTACTAGCACAGAGTGAAGTACTACTAGCACTGAGTGAGGGAAGTACTACTAGCACTGAGTGAGGGAAGTACTACTAGCACTGAGTGAGGGAAGTACTACTAGCATGAGGGAAGTACTACTAGCACGAGTGGGGAAGTACTACTAGCACTGAGGGGAAGTACTACTACACGAGGGAAGTACTACTAAGCACTGAGTGAGGGAAGTACTACTAGCACTGAGTGAGGGAAGTACTACTAGCACTGAGTGAGGGAAGTACTACTAGCACTGAGGGAAGTACTACTAGCACTGAGTGAGGGAAGTACTACTAGCACTGAGTGAGGAAGTACTACTAGCACAGTGAGGGAAGTACTACTAGCACTGAGTGAGGGAAGTACTACTAGCATTGAGTGAGGGAAGTACTACTAGCACTGAGTGAGGGAAGTACTACTAGCACTGAGTGAGGGAAGTACTACTAGCACAGAGTTAGGGAAGTACCACTAGCACTGAGTGAGGGAAGTACTACTAGCACAGAGTTAGGGAAGTACCACTAGCACTGAGTGAGGGAAGTACTACTAGCACAGAGTTAGGGAAGTACCACTAGCACTGAGTGAGGGAAGTACTACTAGCACAGTTAGGGAAGTACTACAAGCACTGAGTGAGGGAAGTACTACTAGAACAGAGTTAGGGAAGTACCACTAGCACTGAGTGAGGGAAGTTAACTAGCACAGTAGGGAAGTACACTAGCACTGAGTGAGGGAAGTACTACAAGCACTGAGTGAGGGAAGTACCACTAGCACTGAGTGAGGGAAGTACTACTAGCACAGAGTTAGGGAAGTACCACTAGCACTGAGTGAGGGAAGTACTACTAGCACTGAGTGAGGGAAGTACCACATAAACACTGAGTGAGGGAAGTACTACTAGCACTGAGTTGAGGAAGTACCACTAGCACTGAGTGAGGGAAGTACTACTAGCACAGAGTTAGGGAAGTACCACTAGCACTGAGTGAGGGAAGTACTACTAGCACAGAGTTAGGGAAGTACCACTAGCACTGAGTGAGGGAAGTACTACTAGCACTGAGTGAGGGAAGTACCACTAGCACTGAGTGAGGGAAGTACTACTAGCACTGAGTGAGGGAAGTACCACTAGCACTGAGTGAGGGAAGTACTACTACACAGATTAGGGAAGTACCACTACACTGAGTGAGGGAAGTACTTTTAGCACTGAGTTAGGAAGTACCACTTTTCAAAATGAGTGAAAGGGAAGTACACTACACTGACTTAGGAAGTACCACTAGCACTGAGTAGGAATACCACTATCACTGAGTAGGGAAGTTACTACAACACTGAGTGAGGAAGTACACTACACTGAGTGGGAAGTACCACGTAGCACGATGAGGGAAGTACTACTAGCACTGAGTACGGAAGTACACACTTAGCACAGAGTTAGGGAAGTACCACTACACTGATGGGGGAAGTAACACAAGCACATGAGTTAGGGAAGTACCACTACACTGAATAGGGAAGTACTACAAGCACAGAGTGAGGGAAGTACCACTAAGCACCTTGAGTGACGGAAGTACTACTAAGCACAAAAGTAGGGAAGTACCACTAGCACTGAGTTAGGGAATACTACTAGCAAAAGAGTTAGGGAGTTACCACTACACTGAGTGAGGGAAGTACTAGACTCAGTCACAGAGTATACAAATACAGAGCACTGGTGAGAAGTATACTAGCACAAATTAGGATAGTACCTGCACGAGTAAAGTACCGTACTGCACTGATCTTATCACGTTACTTTACTCCAAAACAGTTAAAACCCCTGCACTGAGTGAGGGTAACTCTACAACTGAATTTGATTGAAGTAACTCAATTCTAGTCATCTGAGTGTGGGATCACATCCCGGGGTCCCCAACACTGAGTAGTGGAAGTAACTGACTTCTGTACTAACATACAACGGAGTCCAACTTTCTTTCGCAGAAGACTAGCAACTTTACTGCCAAAACGTAGGCGACACGATTCATCGCTGTAATCATCCAGTCAATATAGATGCAATTACCACGATATTCGTAACATTTATTGCTACTTCGCCCATCAAGTAGTGGTCACAAGTCACTGAACAAATGATCTGTGAAGTACTACTTCCGCATTACACAACAGTCACAGTGTACATTTCCGCACAAGCAAGATAAATATGTAAATCATCCGACACATGGAAAAATAACAAAAATGAGTAAATGACTATTGTACGTCTCGCCAAAATGGCCTTCCCTCAATCACACAGATGAATGTTTGTAAAGATCGCTTATACCTTGTCATTTGTTGTTAAGAAAACTATTAACCATGACACCAAAACATGGGGAAATATTAGTCCTCATATACTTCTCCCGCGGTCCCCGTAGAATATTTGTGATGACTTTATACCTATACCCATTAAAAAGACAGGCTATAGACCAGGCACAGATCTAACAGAAAAGTAAATGGGGCCATAGACTATGAAAACACATATATAACCAGAAATGCGGGCACAGAGCTTAATAGAAGAATACTACAACCTTGAAAACATTTCTACTGATATACTTATCCACGTACCATGGTTACTCCTCGTCCACTGCCAAGGTGTGCGTGTTATGAGCCCCACCACACGAATTTAAAGATTTGATAAGTAATCTCAAGTTGCCTGATAGATCATTATATCAGTATGTGTACTCTACTTCCCGGTCCCCCAACCTGACGTCACTGATTGTGAGAGACATAACTGAGAAATACTGGAAGAACATATCTGGACACGCCAAAGTACCACACTTGGATCCACTTCGAGGACAGCGTGAAACAAGCTTTTATGCCACAAGACGGGCAGAAAGCAGCGACTTCACTCTGGCTGTACCCTTCTCCAGAACATCACTCCATCTGAGATCATATATACCCAGGATGACTCGAGTATGGAACACATTCGTACAGCATAATGATGTCAGCGAGATAAAGTCAAGTAAAAGGACACAAGTGCATATTGTCGGTAATTCTACCAACATTATTACAACGAGATAAAGTCAGTTGATCAAATGAAAATGCTGGCCCACAGATGGCTCCAATTTCATCCTGTTCCCTACTTGTATGTCTCATAACAATAAAAATGCTTTCAAATGAGCTGATGTAGGTAACAGCTCTTAGCTTGCCAATAAAGTTAGGAATCCTTAACCTGTAAATAGCTTGTCAATAAAGCTAGGGATCCTTAACCTTGTCAAACCCTGTGTAAAAAAAAAAAAAGACCATGGAAGCAGAAAAGGCATCACTAAGGATGGTGAGACGAGGAGTGGAAGCAGTGTGTGATATATAAAATCAGACGGAGCATTTACCAAACAGCTGAAAAAACACATATACATAAACATGAAGACGGGATGCTAAATTACGAGGCCAGTGTCACTGACATGCACACTGTGTCAACTCATCCATAAGATCATCAGGAAGAGTGACTAAGCATCAAGAATGAAGACTTTCATTGCAGAGAATTAACGTAGCTTCAGAGATACAAGTACATCCTCAGGAGTTTTATTTTACTTACGGCAAATAAAACAAGAAAGAGAGGAGGAGAGCGCAGCTTCACACTGTTTAAAACACTCCAACACATCATTTCTCCATTCATGGGAAAACAGTGAATTAGTAGAGGGTGACAGCACTGGAGGAACACCTGAACGATGTTGTATGGAGGCAGTACCTCCTGCTGCCCAGTTCCAGACCAGGCCTTTTGGTGGGTCAAACCTTGCCATCCAGGCTCTTACTGCTGGCCACACGCAGTCCAGCGTACGAACCAAAGTCTGGCTGGTCAGGAACTGATTTAAGGAACTTGAATAGTTTCCTTTTCGAAGATTGTCAGAGGTTTATCGTTAAGTCTCTTTATGCACGGATGAAGGTTGTTCAAAAGTCGGGGACCTCTACAACTCGAGTTTTCTCTCAGTGTGTTTATCGTGCCTCTGCTTTTAACTGCAGGAACTAACACCATCTGCCAAGTCTCTTTTTCATACCAAGTGATTTCATTGTGCAGGTTTGAAATCCCTCCAGGATTTTCCAGGTGTAAATTATGTACCTTTCTCACCTATATTAAAAGGAAAACAGCTGAAGGGACTTCAAACATTGCAAGTAGTTCAGATGTTTGAATATATACGGGCAGTGAATGTTCTCTGTATATTTTTTTACCTCAGCAATTTCGTCTGGCTTGCAGGGGCCATTATACAGCAGTATTCCAGCCTGGAAAGAACAAATGACTTGATTATCATTTGTTCAACATCTCGTCTTGAAAGTTCTGGTTACCCAGCCTATCATTAGCCTTGAAGTAGAAACAGTGGCACTGTTGTGATGCTGGAATGCGAGATCTTCTGACATAATTATACTCCCAAGTTTCGCACATGGAACTTTTAATCTACTGAATTATTTGACTTCGTCCTGTACACCATTTCAGTATTCATTTATTTTTCTATAATGGGAGAAACTGAAATTTGTCCTCATTGAGCATTAAACTGTTTTTTGGCCCACTGAAAGGCTTGCTTGATTTACATCCTCTTGAAGATTCTCTGCATCTTCGAAGGACGCCACTCTTCTATACATTCTGGTGTCATCAGCAAAGGATATTACAGATTTATGTCGTTATCTATGTAAGATATAAAAATGAGAAACAGAAGTGGGGTGTACTGTACCTTGAGGAACAGAGCTTTTCACTGTGGTAACTTCCGACTTCACTCTGTTCACTACTCTCTGGGTTCTAATTTGTTAGGAAGCTAGATATCCATCTACCCACGTTTCCAGTTATTCCTTTAGCAGGCATTTTGTGCACTATCAACATGTGGTCGCACTTTTTTTAAGGCGTTTTCGCGAAATCAGTGTACACTACATCAGCATTATTCAACTTGTCTTCCAGTGCTTCCAAGACCATGTCATAATGGTCTAGAAATTGTGAAAGGTAGGAGTGACCTGTTGTTAACTCGTGCTGCCCTGGACTGTGCAACTGTTGCGATTCCAATTGTTCAAAGATTTTGATGTTTGAATTTAGCACCTACTGGTGTAGTTTCTCGTAACTGCTTTACAGACTCCTTTGTGAAGTAGGGCAATATCAGTGGTTTTCAATGACTGTAGGATGACACCAGTGTCCAGGCTTCCTCGTAGAATACTAAAAGCCGGAGATAGTGGTTTCTTGCAATTTTTGATGTATATAGAGTTCCACAAGTCTTGGTCTGGAGCAGAATACACGCGCATGCTGTCGATAGCATCTAAGTCAACTGAGGAGAGGACCACATCAGAAATTTTTGGAGACGTCAGAGGTGTTTGAGTCCTGTTCATGAAAATTTTGATCCGTAGACTGACGAGTGGTTCACAGTATACAGAGTCGCACTCTGACTGCAGCATTTCACTCATTTCCTTGTCATCAGAGTATGTTCCGTCTCCTTTAAGTAAAGGTTTTAGGCTAGATGAGGTTTTCACTCTGGATTCTACACAGAAGTGTTTGGGTTTTCTAATCTCATTTATGGCTCTTTGCTCCTTCTGTCTCTCCTAGACTCTATATGACGCAGGTTGTGCTCTATGTTCTTCATTTTTCTAACCAGAATTTCCTTTCGTGCTTCAGAAAGTCAGTTGTTGCCTTTGAGATATGTTATCCGTCGTCTTCGCATGTAGAGGGAGCGTCTCTCTCTCTCGAGTTTTCATCATCTTTACCGCTGAAGTTGGTGTCTGGAACATACTTCAAGCACCAGTGTGCTCATGTCTGAAGAACTGGTTCAGATCTACGGAGATCATATCTCAGAATATCTTGTTAAATACACGATTTATTTGGCCCAATTTATGCTCTTCTTGTTGAAACTGAATTGAGTTCACCCTCACAATGGATCACGTTTCTCTGTCTCAGACCACTGCGCGCGCAGGTCTGCACTTCTATGTTGTGGTCTGAGACTGGAGTCCAACACTGTTACCTCCCGGACATATCAACAATGTTCAAGGTGCGTCCCCATTTGGTTGGATTCAGCTATCTGCTGCCTTAAAGCGAATTTATTGCAGATGTTTAATAATTCCACTGTATGAGACTGTTCCATCATAAATAAAACCACAATAACAAACACAAACATATGTTATTGCACTAAGCTAAAATAACTGTCATCGTTTAAAAACAATGGAAATAGTTGACACATACTGGCTTTCCTGGGTTAACAAGCCCCTGGGCTTAATCATCAGAAGTATGTCGTCGTCTTCAACCAGTAGTGATCCTACAAGTGGACACTGATATTTAATATCGGCAAGAACAAGTTAATGGAAATCTGAGAAGGCAAGAGAATACCACTGAACACACAGCAAAATTTCAGGCACGGGATAATTTGGGATAATTTAAAAAAAAAATCCAAGAGTGATTAAACTTACCAACACGGGTTTCAGTTTAGGTTTAAAAACCTGGGTCTCTAATTTGGAGATGCTCAGTTCAAATCTGAATTTAGTTTTGCTCCAATAAGTACAGTTTTTGAGAAACAGAACCACAACGTGTACGATGTCACCAAGACAGAACCATCATGGTGCTCGATTACCATACTCAACATCAGAGAAAAAAATGAAAACTGATCAGTTTTGTTTTAACACATCGTCAGTTTCCCACCTAGGCAGAGTGACCCGTTAAGGCGAAGAAACACTTTCACCATCACTGTCTTGCCAGAAGCAAGTAAAAAACTGCAACATAACTTCAACCCTCCTTCAGTGTTGCAAGCACTGGACTCCTCACCTCCAGGACTCTAAGTCGGTATGACTCCAAATCTATGTGTATAAATAATTATATATATATAATTATATATGTATAAATAATTTATATATATATATATATATATATATATATATATATATATATAATATATATATATATATATATATATATATATATATATATTATGCAAAAAGATCACAGTAAACAGGTGATTTTAAAATATGCAAAACAACCACTGTGAAAGAGTAGCGAAATTTCAAGCGCTTTCGTGAGTACTCACATTGTCAAGGAACTATGAAAGTAATACATCAAAGGAAGGCATATAAAGGGTCTAGACCACACCTCACAGTCACATCCCACAACAAAAAAAGCGCTTGGAATTTCACTACTCTTTCACGGTGGTTGTTTTGCATATATATATATATATATATATATATATATATATATATATATATATATATATATATATATATATATATGTATATGTCGTGCCGAATAGGCAGAACTTGCGATCTTGGCTTAAATAGCAACGTTCATCTTGCCATATAGGACAAGTGAAAATTTGTGTATGCAATAATTTCGCCAAAAATCATTCTGAACCTAACGAAAAAAATATATTTCACTGTGTTTGTTTAGTATTAAATTATTGTAAACAAATCTAAAATATATTTAGTTGGGTAGGGCTAAAATAAATTCCGCTTGTTATAATAAGGTTAGGTAAGTTTTCTAAGTTCCTTTTGGTGCGAAATTATAAATTTATACATCAACATTAATGAAAAAAATATATATTTAAACGAATAAGAGAAAATTTTAGAAAGGACTTAATTTTAAATGAGTTCTTGCTAAATGACCAGTTTTACATATTCGGCACGACATTATATAATGTGCCGAATAGGTAAAACTTGCTATTTTGGCTTATCCCGGGAGGTACTGTCATGTCACCATACCAGTGTGAAACGGAAGCCTGTTAAAAGTTTTGCACTCTAGCAGGACTGCCAGAATTTTCGCCGAGTCTCGTAAACAATAAAGACGACAGGTAAATCTTGAGAACTTGTACTGACAACCCCAATAAACGTTGCTTTCTCAGGTACTTCTAAAGTTCTTATTCTCGTAAGATTTCCATTACAATTTAAGATGACTGGTCTGTGACCAGGCTGCGTGACCGATACCAGAATCATTAATAAGTATTCTTATGATAGGCTGATCAACCAAGCTCTCACTCCAACTGCATGACAAATCGTAATCTCCTATTACTCCGACTTAACATGTTCTCACCCCTCCTGAATGCTCAAGTTCCTACAACTCAAAACCTCCTGTGTTAGACACATTCTTTACTATGTTCGTCACAGCTGTAGGTGTACTTGTGTCCACGGATCCTAAGCTGGTGGTGCCAGTCGCGCACAGACGATGGTAGACAGCACAGCCAGACTGATCACGAGCACACCTGAAGTGCTTATCATTGTCCGTCTCTTTAAGACAGTGATGTGTGTTGGTGGTCCACTAGCGTGAGAGACGGAAGATGTGTGTTGGTGGTCCACTAGCGTGAGAGACGGAAGATGTGTGTTGGTGGTCCACTAGCGTGAGAGACGGAAGATGTGTGTTGGTGGTCCACTAGCGTGAGAGACGGAAGATTGTGTTGGTGCGTCCACTTAGCGTGAGAGACGGAAGATGTGTGTTGGTGGTCCACTAGCGTGAGAGACGGAAGATGTGTGTTGGTGGTCCACTAGCGTGAGAGAGGGAAGATCCCGAAGAGTCTTGGTCCCTTCACACTTCCAACAAAGACCAGAGTCAGGGGACACGAAGACCCATATTGATGGTGCATGTAAACCGTTCATTGACGGTACAAGTAATACCTTGGTTGGAGCAAGCAAAACCTTGCTTGGAGCAGGTATAACCTTGCCTGGAGCAGATATAACCTTGCTTGGAGCAGGTATAACCTTGCTTGGAGCAGGTATAACCTTGCTTGGAGCAGGTATAACCTTGCTTGGAGCAGGTATAACCTTGCTTGGAGCAGGTATAACCTTGCTTGGAGCAGGTATAACCTTGCTTGGAGCAGGTATAACCTTGCTTGGAGCAGGGATAACCTTGCTTGGATTATTATTATAATCAAAAAGAAGAGCTAAGCCACAAGGGCTATACAGCGCTGCAGGGCAGGAAGGAAGCGAGGGCATCAGGTGGCAAAAGGGAGGTGGATGAATAATAGGTTACGGATAACAGCGGGGTAGTGGATGGTGAAAGGGTAAAGGGCAGCAAGAGACTGAACTAGAAAGAGCTGAGGGGAGTGCGTAAGGTATCATCATCAGAGTTTGTGGAGTAAATCAGTCGTTGTCAAGAAGTCAATGAGAGAGTCAGGATTAAAGGAGGGTCCATCAGCAAGAAGGGAAGGTAAAGAGAGAGTAGTAGAACGAAGACGGCGTTGGAGGTAAATTCTGCGTGCTCGTTGATAGAGAGGGCAGTCTAACAGAATGTGGCTAATGATACAGGAACTTGACACTGCTCACAGAGAGGTACAGGGTGCCTCTCCATGAGATATACGTAAGACGAGAGTGGCCAATGCGAAGACGGGAGAGAGTGGTCTCCCAACCTCGGCACTGATGACAAGAAGACGGCCAGTAACCTATGCTCGGTTTAATAGAATGAAGTTTGTTACCAAGCAGAGTTCACCAACGTTGTTGCCAACGGGCATGAAGGTGGGTAGCTATTGCAGCAAAATAGTCCAGAAATGGAACACCTTTATAGGAAATTGGTAGGTCATGTACTGCTGACCGTGCAGCAGTGTCTGCCTGTTCATTGCCCTGTACGTCGACATGACCAGGGACCCAACAAAAAATATCTTTATGCTTCGTAGAGATACGGCGTAGCCAAAGTTGGATACGGAGAACTAGGGGGTGAGATGTATCAAATTTTCGTATAGCCTGTAGAGCACTAAGGGAGTCTGAGATTACCACAAAGGATGACACAGGCATAGATGCGATACGAATAAGTGCTGCAAGAATGGCACACAATTCAGCAGTAAAAATGCTAGCCGAAGATAGTAAATGCCCCCGCACGACGCGGTCCGGAAACACTGCTGCGAATCTGACGCCGTCTGAAGACTTAGAGCCATCTGTGTACACAGCAATGGCATGAGAATGGGAGTGGAAGTGATCAAGAAAAAGAGAGCGGGAAGCCACCGTAGGCAGTTGAGCTTTTGAGCACAGGAGTGAGAAAGAACAGACCCGAACAGCTGGAACTTCCCAGGGGGGTAGGGAAAAGTGAGATGCTACATGAACATATAAAGGTGGTAACTGAAGGGAAGACAAGAGTGAATGCAGGCAAAGAGAAAAGGGATGGAGCAAACAGGGGAGGCGAACGAATAAAGAATGTCTACTAATATCGGTGACCATTCTATAAATGGAAGGATTGTGGAGATCGTGAGAGCGTACATAGTAGCAAAGGCAATGGGCATCACGGCGATCAGACAAGGATGGAACATTCGCTTCTGCATGAGGCTCTCAACAGGGGAAGAGCGAAAAGCACCAAGGCCCAAACGTAATCCTTGGTGATGGATAGGGTTAAGGCTAGAGAGAGTAGCAGGAGAGGCCGCTGAATAAATCTGGTCACCATAATCGAGTTTCGATAAAACGAGGGCCGAATGTAGGGGAAGCAGAGTTCAACGATCAGCTCCCCAGGAAAGATGAGCAAGGGTTTTAAGAAGGTTTAGCCGGCTGTGACAAGTTGCCTTCAGAGAGGTAATGTGAGGTTTCCAGGATAACCTACGGTCAAAGAGAAGGCCTAGAAACCTGACTATCACGTTCGGGGATACGGGAGCCATAGAGATACAAAGGATGATCGGAGATGACAGAGCGTCTAGTGAAAGTAATTTGGTGAGTTTTGGTACTTGAAAATTTAAACCCATGCGTGGTGGCCCAAGTGGAAACACGGTCGACCGCATGCTGGAGAGAAACTGCAATGAGATGACAGTCAGCGCCTGCACAAGCAATAGCGAAGTCATCAACATAGATTGATGACCAAATATTGGGTAGAAGAACAGAGGCCAAATCATTTATAGCAAGGAGAAAAAGTGTTGTACTTAGAACACATCCCTGAGGGACACCTTCAGCTTGGACGAAGTCTGGGGAAAGAACATTATTGACTCGAACACGGAAATGTCTGTCAGTTAAAAAGTTCTTAAGGAAGGATGGTAGATTGCCTCAGAGGCCTAAGGAGTGGGCCTGGGCCAAAATATTATACCTCCAAGTTGTGTCATATGCCTTCTCAAGGTCAAAAAATATGGCAATAACTGAGTGATTATTCGCAAAGGCATTACGAACATATGTATCCAAGCATAGTAAGAGGTCTATGGTAGAACGGCCCTTATGAAAGCCATACTGACTAGTGGAGAGACTGTTGTGTGTCTCTAAATACCACATTAAACGTCGATTTACGAGACGTTCCATCACTTTGCAAACTGCACTAGTAAGAGCGATGGGACGATAGTTTGAGGCATCATGTCCTGTAGTACCCGGTTTGCGGAAAGGGAGAACAATGGCAGATTTCCACAGCTGGGGAAGAACTCCTTGTGCCCAAATAAGATTGAAGAGGTGTAAGAGGACTACAAGGGCTGACCGATGTAAATGTTGTAACATACGAATATGAATGTCGTCAGGCCCAGCTGCCGATGATCGGCAAGCTGAGAGCGTTGCCTCCAGTTCTTGAAGTGTAAAAGGCACATTATACTGTTCTTCTCTGAGAGAAGAGAAGTCCAAGGGTACTAACTCTCTGGCAGACTTTGTAGAAAGAAACGAGCGAGGGGCATAGATGGAGCCCCCGGGAAATACGGACCAGATGTGTGCCAAGTTCAATGGCAACGTCGAGAGGGTTTGCTACATCAACACCAGCGACCCGTAGAACAGGAGCCGGGTCAGGAGAGTATTTACCACTCAATTTCCTCACTTTTTTCCAGACTGCACTCATAGAAGAAGCAGAGGTGATGGTGGAAACAGTCTCGCCAGCAAGTGCGTTTAGCTTCACGGATGACACGGCGAGCGATTGCACGCTTCTGCTTAAAATCAAGAAGTCTCTCAGTGGTTCTATTGTTCCGGTACCTGCCCCATGCAGCGCATTTCAAACGTACTGCACGAGCACAAGCAGGAGACCACCAAGGCACGCACTTCTGAGAATGCCTGCCTGAGGTTTGGGGTATAGAATGAGAAGCTGTGGTATAAACTGACGTCGAGAAGAGGTGTAGGAGCTCATCAATGGAGGATGAAAAAGGAACCTCATTAAAAGCAGTGAGTTGCGAGTAAAGATCCCAATTTGCCTGATCAAATTGCCAGCGAGGGCTACGGAAAGGTGGTGAATAGGAAGGAGAAGTAAGAATGATTGGAAAATGATCGCTGTCATGTAAGTCCGGTAGAACAGACCAGGTGAAGTCTAGTGCAGTGGACGAAGAGCAGACTGATAGATCGATGCAAGAGAGTACGAGTACGAGGATCAAAATGGGTGGGAGTACCCGTATTTAAAACATGGAGGGGGTGAGAGGCGAGAAAAGCCTCCAACTGGATGCCACGTGAGTCACAATGAGACCCCCTCCCAGAGGAAATGGTGGGCATTAAAATCACCAAGTAACAGAAGTGGTGGTGGTAAGGATGAAACAAGAAAGGTAAAGTCTGGGATAGAAAATGCTCGAGGAGAGAGATATAAAGAACATATTGTAAACCACTTATTCAAGTGGATACGGGCTGCAGTGTAATGCAGCGAGGTATGGACAAATAGTTGACAGTACGGAATATCATTGTGTAGAAGAAGGGCACTTTCATTAAAGGTTCCATCTGAGAAAGGATCCGAAGAATACAATAAATTATAGCCTGAGATAGGTTGGAAAACAGCCGCGTGTAATTTTGGTTCTTGTAAGCAAGCACCAACAGGGGAAAACCTGGAAAGCAACATCTGAAGCTCACCCCAATTACCCCTGAGGCCGCGGATATTCCACTGTAAATAGGCCATGATTGGCGATGAAGAAAATACCAGGAATCCGTAGGGAAAGGCACCTACGGACTAGAGGGGTTAGAAAAGTCAATGTGTGGTGGCATTGGAAGACGTTCAAGCAGCGAAGGAACGGAGCGTTGTGAAGAATGGGGTTGTGAAGATGGAGAGGGAAGAGAAGGAACAGGAAGGGAATCAGTGTCCATTGAAGGTTTAGTCTCTGCAATATATTCTGAAATGGCTTCAAGTGTTTCTGAATTCAAAGATGTACAGGAGACCACATTGGAGATAGAAGGGGGAGGGTGAGTAAAGATTGGGACAGTAATGGACTGTACCGAAGTAGAGGGGGAGGAAAGAGTGTAAGGGACTGGAGATGAAGTGTGGGGGGGACAGAAGAGGCAGAAACCTGGGAGGTGGCAGAAGAGGGAGAAACTTGGGAGGGGACGGGGGTGGAAGGCATAGTACGAGGAGGAGGGTGAATTTCCACACTTGTAATAGAGCCAGAGAGAGGGGAAGAACTAGGCCCAGAGACTGGAAAGGTAAAGTGTGGAGGTGGAAGAAGGGAAGGAAGGGGCAAAGAAGATTTGAGCAATGTGGATTTTTTGGACTTCTGAGAAGTAGAGGGGCGATTGGTATTAGGTGTCGTACGAGGTCTTGTCGATACTGGGGCTTGTGAGGAAGGACGCGAAGATGTGAGAACAGACTGAGTTGTAGTCGGGACGTCAAGAGCCAAGGACAGCAAAAGGATTAGATTCCAGAGTGGCTATGGGAGGGGTAACAACAGAGGAGGCTGTAGAAGATGGGACCCCAGAAGTGGGGGGACGTTTTGAAACACAATAAGAAACACGAGGTAGTCTCCCTTGGAGGCGGAGATGAGTAACTGCCATAGCATAAGGGAGACCTTCTGCCTCTGAGGCAACGGATTTCACGTTCATTTAAGTAGACCTGGCAACGGCGGGAGTATGAAGGGTGAGCTTCATTACAATTAAGGTAAGATGGAGGTTGACTGCAAGATGTATTAGAATGGTCGTCAGCACCACAGACTGGGCATTCGGCCATAGATCTGCAATATTTCGCTGGGTGACCAAAACGCCAGCAATTTCTACACTGTTGCGGTGTAGATGTCCCGCGACATATACAGAGGACAGGAGTTCTCGGCTGTCAAAAGTTAATTGAGCTACATTGCAAGGGTAACGTCTCCGCCCACAGGCAGGAAGGGCATAAGTGTCTACTGTGAGGATTGGGAGATCCTGGAGTTCCAGCTGTTCAAGAATGTCATTGCCACATGACTGGAAATTCTGTTGGACTATGGTATGGGGCAGAATGACAGTACCACTACAAGAATTGAGAGAAAGATGTTTTTCAATAGTGATAGGAGTAGTATCTATATGTGAAAGGAGAGAAAGATCATGAGCTTGGGTAGCATTATGGACAGTGACGATGCGCATACCGCTCTTGAGAGCATGAAATGAAATATCTCTACCAACATGACGCAGGAGTGCTTTGCCAATACTATGGTCAGAAAGGTAGGCAGAAGAAGAAGTCGGTCTTAAAGTAAAGAATTTAGTCCATTGTGTGGTTGGAAACTGAGCGTGGAGAGGGAGTGCATGACGTGTCGGTCTTTTCTGAGTAGAATGAGAAGGTAACGAAGGAGCATCATCAGGAGATCAACGTTGGCGTTTAGGAGTAGGACCGGAGTTGGTCCGGCGTGAAATGGGCGGGCGATTCGAAAATTGTTGTACCGTAGAGGGAGAAGCCAGAAGCATAGTCAAAGGAGAGCAGAGTTCAGACAAATCGAAGGAGTCAGTTGAAGCCCCGGTACCTGGCCTGAAGCGGGTGAGGAAACAGCACCAGCAAGAGGTACAGGGGCATCAGGAGTGTCCGAAGAGTGGTCTAAAAACAAGGTAGGGTTAGAGAATGGGGTGCGGTATCAAGAAGGGGCCCGGGGGTAGTGGGTTCATGAATTGGGTTCTCCATGGTTAGGTTACTCCTTTGCTTTTTGTTTTTAAGAAAAAAAATTAAGAAAATAAAATAAAAATAAAAAAAAAGAATAAAAAATGGGGGAGCGGGGAGGAATAGTTCCCAGGAGGAATGAAAGGGCCGGAAATCTCCCTCCGCGCCCAAGAGGACCTCAGCACCGCTAGTAGCGCAGATGCAGCATGGAACCCGTGCCATACCCTACCCTTCATGCCAGTAAACCAGCAATCTGGGATAGCAACCTCACATCTGCCTAGCTACCTCGGTGGACAAAAGAGAGGGCGGCCAGATATCCGCCACAAAGCATACCTCCTTCGGCCACCACCCCTGGAATCCGAAAGGTGGCTTCCAGAGATACACCCGTCGCCCGAAAGACACCCAAAGCTACTCCAGGATACCGGAGAGGGATTGGGACATCCCCAGGCGATCCAGATTCCACGGCAAACTACGCCACCGCCAAGAACCTCAACGGAATGGGATGGACCCCGGTATCCTTTCCCCTACCTAGGAACTAGCGCGCCTGTGGGAGAAATCCCAAAGGCCAAAAAGAGGAAGGGCAAAAGGGAGGGGTGGGGAGGAGGAGGAGGAAAGGAAAAAGGGGAGGATGGGATAGGGGAGGGGAGATTGGGGGGTAATTAGGTTCGGTCTGAGGAAGAAGACTGACAGGTCTAATTCCTCAGACCAAGACCCTCTTCACCACGCCAAGGAGCCCCCCTTGAAGAGGACCTTGCTTGGAGCAGGCAACATCTGGGTATCTTTACTGTAGATGTTTCGCCATCCAGTGGCTTTATCAATACAGATTCTAGGACATAACTTGAAGACAGAAGAACTATATACAAAAGATGAGGTAATCAGTCCCTCAGCCTTGGAGATGGTGTGGAGAGCACCGTGGTTGTAGAGATTCTGGAGCACAGGCAAGGAGACTGGCGCTTATATATGCGTCAGTGGATAGGGAGGGGTAGCAGACGAGGGCATAGTCACTGGTAGGTGGGATTCCCCAGTGGAAGTAGGTCATACCCGAGGAATGGGTTAGTGGTAGTAGTAGTTGCAGTAGCCGTGAAGAGGGTAATGTAGATGTCGTCTGAGCAGGAGCACGTATAACCTTGCTTGGAGCAGGTATAACCTTGCTTGGAGCAGGTATAGCCTTGCTTGGAGCAGGTATAGCCTTGCTTGGAGCAAGTATAGCCTTGCTTGGAGCAGGTATAACCTTGCTTGGAGCAAGGTATAACCTTGCTTGGAGCAGGTATAACCTTGCTTGGAGCAGGTATAACCTTGCTTGGAGCAGGTATAACCTTGCTTGGAGCAGGTATAACCTTGCTTGGAGCAGGTATAACCTTGCTTGGAGCAGGTATAACCTTGCTTGGAACAGGCATAACCTTGCTTGGAACAGGCATAACCTTGCTTGGAGTAGGCATAACCTGGCTTGGAGCAGGCATAACCTGGCTTGGAGCAGATATAACCTTGCTTGGAGCAGGTATAACCTTGCTTGGAGCAGGTATAACCTTGCTTGGAGCAGGCATAACCTTGCTTGGAGCAGGTGTAACCTTGCTTGGAGCAGGCATAACCTTGATGAAATTAGACACACGTGAAACATCTGGGCAATCTGTATTGATAAAGCCATCCAGTGGCTTTATGAATACAGATTCTAGGACATAACTTGAAGACAGAAGAACTATATACAAAAGATGAGGTAATCAGACCCTCGCCTTGGAGATGGTGTGAGATAGCACCGTGGTTGTAGAATTCTGCAAGGCACAGAAAGAGACAGGGCTATATAGGCGTAGTGGTGGGACGGTAGAGACGAGGCAAGCAAGGTAAATGGAAGTAGGTCATAGGGATGTAGTGGTAGCAGAGTGAGTGCATGAAGAAGGTAATGTAGATTCGTCTGAGAGCGACCAGGTATAACCTTGCCTTGGAGCAGTAAAACCTTGCTTGGCAGCCAGGTATAGCCTTGCTTGGAGCAGGTATAACCTTGCTTGGAGCAGGTATAGCCTTGCTTGGAGCAGGTATAACCTTGCTTGGAGCAGGTATAACCTTGCTTGGAGCAGGTATAACCTTGCTTGGAGCAGATAACCTTGCTTGGAGCAGGTATAACCTTGCTTGGAGCAGGTATAACCTTGCTTGGAGCAGTATAACCTTGCTTGGAGCAGGTATAACCTTGCTTGGAGTATACTGTGCTTGGAGCAGGTACAACCTTGCTTGAGCAGGTATAACCTTGCTTGGAGCAGGTACAGACCTTGCTTGGAGCAGGTAAACCTTGCTTGGAGCAGGTTAAACCTTGCTTGGAGCAGGTATAACCTTGCTTGGAGCAGGTATAACCTTGCTTGGAGCAGGTAAACCTTGCTTGGAGCATGTATAACCTTGCTTGGAGCAGGTATAACCTTGCTTGGAGCAGGTATAACCTTGCTTGGAGCAGGTACAACCTTGCTTGGAGCAGGTATAACCTTGCTTGGAGCAGGTAAACCTTGCTTGGAGCAGGTATAACCTTGCTTGGAGCAGGTAAACCTTGCTTGAGCAGAACCAGGTATAACCTTGCTTGGAGCAGGTATAACCTTGCTTGGAGCAGGTATAAGCCTTACTTGGAGCAGGTATAACCTTGCTTGGAGCATGTATAACCTTGCTTGGAGCAGGTACAACCTTGCTTGGAGCAGGTATCAACCTTGCTTGGAGCAGGTACAACCTTGCTTGGAGCAGGTATAACCTTGCTTGGAGCAGGTATAACCTTGCTTGGAGCAGGTATAACCTTGCTTGGAGCATGTATAACCTTGCTTGGAGCAGGTATAACCTTGCTTGGAGCAGGTACAACCTTGCTTGGAGCAGGTACAACCTTGCTTGGAGCAGGTACAACCTTGCTTGGAGCAGGTACAACCTTGCTTGGAGCAGGTACAACCTTGCTTGGAGCAGGTACAACCTTGCTTGGAGCAGGTACAACCTTGCTTGACTCTTCACTAGTGTTCTTCAATGAACATGTTATCTCTTCCTGTCAGTCATTGAGGGCATTTCCTGTGCTTCGTATGCGTGCGCGCGCGCGCGTGTGTGGCCTCCTCAATGATCACCACTAACGCTAACAACAATACATAAATAACCCACACACAGGAGAGAGGCTTATGACGACGTTTCGGTCCGTGTTGGATCATTTACAAGTCACACTGAGAAGAGAGAGCCAGTATATATAGGAGAGTAGGACGGGGACGGCAGCAAGGTAAAACTAGTAGTGGTAGTAGTGGTGGTGGTAGTGGTAGTAGTAGTAGTAGTAGTAGTAGTAGTAGTGGAAGTAGTAGTAGTAGTGGAAGTAGTAGTAGTAGTAGTGGAAGTAGTAGTAGTAGTAGTGGAAGTAGTAGTAGTAGTAGTAGTGGAAGTAGTGGTAGTGGAAGCAGTAGTAGTGGAAGTAGTAGTAGTGGTATGTTCTTATGGGATTATATAGACTCCAGGCTGAGGGACTGATTACATAAGACTCCTGATCTTCAACCATTCTTTTCTCTACTGGACCGAGGAAGCCACTGGGTTGCGAACCGTTTCTAAAGATACCCAAGTGTTCCACAAGTATTTAATTCATCAACCTGTCGGTTCTCTGAATCATTTATCTAGACTTTTCATGTGATTTTTTACAAATATTGTTTGTTGAATAACAAGAATGAGAGGAACTAAAGTGACAGGTACTGAAGACCAGCACCCACGACTACGTATAGCTGAAAATATTCTGCTATAAACACCAGTGGTGTCCCAACCTCAAGGTTACAACATTAACATATTCATGATAAGTTTTAAACCCATGGGAGGGCGTTGAGCGCTGCAGACAACACACTGCTCCACAAGTCAACCCAGACCAACACCAACACTCAACACTTTTAACTGGATTTTCTCTGGAATACAGCCTTCGCATGTCTTTGTGGAGCAATAGACATGTTAGATGAGAGATGCATAAACGTCATAAGAATAAGGTTAAACTGAGTAAATCTGTAACTATATAAAATAAATTTTGATAATCATGTTTACGGAGCAACCTCCAATGTCAACACTGATGTTATAGAAGCCAGAGTTAGACTTGGTTACAAGTACTTCTGACACACTGACTGATGTAGTATGATGACCTCGAGATCGTCCATCTCACCTTCGACAGTATTTAAGACACCGTTCTTATGCTTCAGCTTCATATCGTGCGAGACCATGGAGCTGAACTCTTCTCCAGGCTGAGGGGCTCATCACCTCAAATACTTTTTCTCCAAGGTTGATGGACTGATTACATCTTTATTTCACTACTACTGCTGCTGCTTTTGTATTTGACTGAAGAAGTCTACTGTGTAGACGAAACGTTTCATCAATAAAGATACCCAACTGTTGCACATGTGTCTTAATCATCAATTTGTCGGTATTTTATACCATACCATTGTCAACAACACTTACCTCTACTGACGACAGATTGGTCAGGAAACAGGACAAGTGTTTACATAAGAACATAAGAACGAAGGAACACTGCAGCAGGCCTACTGGCCCATGCGAGGCAGGTCCAAGTCTCCTACGGGCTTAAGCCAATTCCGGGTCTTAGTCATATGATGACCCGCAGTTGCAGGTTTTGGTCATATGATAGAGGCCTTCCAATGGCTTACTCCTCCACCCGTTTAAAAATTAATATAAAAAAAGTAAATGCTACAGGACTCTTGGTTGAGCTTGATCAACCAGGCTACTGGTGCTACCTGCACGCAGTCCCACCTGTACTACGACCATCTTTTCTCTAGTGTACTTTTGCAATAAATGGTGTTGTTAAACATAGTTATGTACCTGAAGTCAGTACCTGACCAGCCGGAATGTGGTTCACACGTTGGACTGCGTGCGTCCAGCAGTAACAACCTGGTTGATCAAGGCCTGATCCACCGTCCTACCTGGTCATGGATCGGACCGATCCACTGTAATATGCCAACTAAATCTTACAGTATACAATAATCTTTACACCCGTCTATATTAACTGACACTTCTTACCAGTCTTGTAGTTTCTGTAAAATTCGTGAGGGCTACAATGACATGGTACCGTAGGCGCAATGATCTCTTAACCAGTAACAGGGTACCGTAGGCGCAATGATTTTCGGGTAACCAGTAACAGGTACGTAGGCGCAATGATCTCGTAACCAGTACAGGTACACGTAGGCGTCAATGATACCCTGTACCAGTAAGGCTACCTCCACCCTGTAAACATAACAGTACGATAGGCGCAATATCTGTACCAGTACAGGTACCGTATGGCGCATATGACCTGTAACCAGTAACAGGTACCGTAGCGCAATGCATCCTGTAACACCATAACAGGTCTCGTAGGCGCAATGATCCCTGTTAACCAGTAAACAGGTACGTAGCGCAATGATCCATAACCATAACAGTCCGAGCGCAATGATCCCTGTAACCAGTACAGTGCCGTAGGCGCAATGACCTGTAACCAAACCAGGTACCGTAGGCGCATGATCCCTGTACCAGTAACAGTACCGTAGCGCAATGATCGCCGTAACCAGTAACAGTACCGTAGGCGCAATGATCTCTGTAATCATAACAGGTACCGTAGGCGCAATGATCTCTGTAACACCGTAACAGGTACCGTAAGCGCAATGACTCTGTACCAGTAACAGTTACCGTAGGCGCTAATGATCCCTGTAACAGTAACAGGTACCGTAGGCGCAATGACCTGTAACTCAGTAACAGGTACCGTAGGCGCAATGATCCCTGTAACCAGTAACAGGTACCGTAGGCGCAATGATCCCTGTAACCAGTAACAGGTACCGTAGGCGCAATGATCCCTGTAACCAGTAACAGGTACCGTAGGCGCAATGATCCCTGTAACCAGTAACAGGTACCGTAGGCGCAATGATCCCTATAACCAGTAACAGGTACCGTAGGCGCAATGATCCCTGTAACCAGTAACAGGTACCGTAGGCGCAATGATTCCTGTAACCAGTAACAGGTACCGTAGCGCAATGATCCCTGTAACCAGTAACAGGTACCGTAGGCGCAATGATCCCTGTAACCAGTAACAGGT
This sequence comes from Cherax quadricarinatus, assembly GCF_026875155.1. NCBI lineage: Eukaryota > Metazoa > Arthropoda > Malacostraca > Decapoda > Parastacidae > Cherax > Cherax quadricarinatus. The sequence goes on from NC_069491.1 coordinate 7,798,230, forward strand.
ACCGTAGGCGCAATGATCCCTGTAACCAGTAACAGGTACCGTAGGCGCAATGATCCCTGTAACCAGTAACAGGTACCGTAGGCGCAATGATCCCTGTAACCAGTAACAGGTACCGTAGGCGCAATGATCCCTGTAACCAGTAACAGGTACCGTAGGCGCAATGATCCCTGTAACCAGTAACAGGTACCGTAGGCGCAATGATCCCTGTAACCAGTAACAGGTACCGTAGGTGCAATGATCCCTATAACCAGTAACAGGTACCGTAGGCGCAATGATCCCTGTAACCAGTAACAGGTACCGTAGGCGCAATGATCCCTGTAACCAGTAACAGGTACATTGTAACATCTTACACATATTTACTGTGATGTTACCACAGGGAGGGGGGGCAGGGAGGGAGGGGGGGGGGCAGGGAGGTTAGGAGGAGAGAATATAATAAGAAGATAAACACTCACACGTACACTGTTGACACATTTGTTGATACCTGAAAGAAACAAAAGTTAATCATCGAAATTATCACAAGACTCGTCAAAATATATAAAAATTCGGATTTTAATACTCAGTAGTAGTAGTAGTAGTAGTAGTAGTAGTAGTAGTAGTAGTAGTAGTAGTAGTAGTAGTAGTAAGATGAAGACGAAGAGTAGGAAGAGGAAGAGGAGGAAGATGATCATTATCATCAACATCATCCTTCGAGGTTATGGGTTAAACACAACACAAGCCAGCAGTGTCAACGATGGGGTTTAATTATACTGAAGAATACTTCCGTGTGGTCAACGTCCCCGTGGGCCGGTCCCAGACCAGCTCTCCTGCTAGATTATGATCCATCTTTCTCGCCTTCGTTGCAAGTTGTAACAGCTCAAGGGACGTCAAACGTTCCCTGTAATTTAGATACGTGACTGAATTCATACTGAGAGTGAAGGTTCCTTACAAGTTGCCCAGTTCTGTAGTTTCTCCAGCCTTGAGGCCCCTCAAGGGAGGTTCCTTGACGCTGGTGAGGGGCTCTTGATCTAGGGAATTGGATCTGTGCTCCAGTTCCTTGAATTGAGCCTGAATGCCTCCCCCCCCACATGCGCTGTATAATCCTACGGGTTTACCGCTCCCCATGATTATAATAATAATCCAGCCTTGAGAGTAGCCGTTAATATATAACAATACTCGAGCCTGGAGACAACCAGTGACTCCAAGAATATCACAACTGAATTGGCATCTCTTGTTTGGAAGGTTTGACTTAACCAACCTATAATCCTCCTTGGGACTGTGATAATAACACTGTTGTGATCCTTGACTGTTACATATTCAACCCCCCCCCCCCCCCGCAACATTATTACCACCACCATCACCACCGTCAGGTAACAGCGTCGAGCTAACCTACAGTTATCATAACCTAATAAATCAAATACTTTAAATCGCAAATTAGTCTGGTAATAATGTCAGGAATACCGTCGATAATGATAAATATATTTATTCTCTTAGTGAACAAATAATTACGAGGTTGCAACATCCAAGAGTCTGGTGCAAACTTTGGTGATTGATTCTGACAATTGCTTTGCAAAATACGAGTAACCACTAAGGCATATATATTAAAGAACGAAGAACTAAAAGTCACAATACCGTGACTGGAACAATACACAAATAACCCGAACATAGAAGAAGCTTAAGACGACGTTTCGGTCATATGTCGGGGGGGGTTATTTGTGTATTAAAAAAGTTTTGGTCCCGAGACGTTGATCACGTCTAACATACGAAGGTCGAAACTCTCGAACATAATGTAGTACGTAGTTAAGCAAGGTTTTATTTACCTATTGTACTCAAGACACATTTCTTAATACACAAACCTTATAATACATAATTTATGCAGTATTGAAATTAATCTAGAATAAACCAATAAATTGAGTGTGACATTGTTATCTGGGTCTCTGAACATACTGTATACTACAACACAAGATACAACACTAAACTTAACATTTCCTGGCGCTATGTAACGATATCATTGTATAAATATCTACAACACATCTGGGTGTATAGTATACAAAGCATAATATACATCCACACTCGTGCGCTGTATTATACAAGACTTGTTTACAATACCAGTACGATAAATAAACGTTATTAAACTTGAATGAACCGAAAGTAAAGCGTTGTGTGTGGATGTAACGACCATCATACAGATGATGTAAAGTAAAAGGACACAAGTGCAACTAATGTGGCATTTTATTGTGGCAACGTTTCGCTCTCCAGGAGCTTTATCAAGCCGATACAGTGTATACAAAGGCTCAGAGTGAGGTGCAATATTAATGGTAGTGTAGTAGTGACAAAAGTTGTAGTAGTAGTAATACAATATGGTAGAGCAATTAATTCGTACATGAGTAAAAGGATATAAAAGCTATTACTTGGGTAACAAAAATAGGTTGGACAAATATAGACTGGAAAGAGGCAGCTTGTTTCAGTGTTCACTCTCTATAATGTGCTTTGTGTAGTATAACAGGAGAGACTATGTGATGGCAGGGTTTACTGTTTTCAGGAGGATTCTTGCTAAGACTTCAGAGATGGTGAAGCTGCCGTTGTTTTGTTTAATTGTATTCGAAACAGCGATCAGTGCTGATTCGAGGCACTTGCGTCTGCGGAAATTAGTTTCTTTGATCACTAATTGGGCGTCTCTGAATTTCATGAGATGATTGGTGGAATTTCGGTGTTGTACACAGGCGTTGTTCAAGTTATCGTTCCTACATGCGTAAATGTGTTCATTGAGGCGGGTGTCGAGGTTTCTTGCTGTTTCACCTACGTAAATCTTGTCACAGCCTCCACAGGGTATAGTGTAAACTCCTGCATTGACTGGTTCGTGGTGCTTTGATTTTGTCCTGGTTAGATCCTTTATTGAAGTGCTGGAAGCGATGGCGACTCTGGTGTTAGCTTGTGAAAGTACTTTAGAAACGTTGAGTGCAACCTTGCTGTTGGGAAGAATTATAACTTTGAACATTAAAATGGTATAAAATACCGACAGGTTGTTAGGTAAGACACATATGCAACAGTTAGGTATCTTTATTTCGAAACGTTTCGCCTACACAGTAGGCTTCTTCAGTCGAGTACAGAAAAGTTGATAGAAGCAGATTACATCGTCTTCAAGTATCTTCTGCTTCTATCAACTTTTCTGTACTCGACTGAAGAAGCCTACGGTGTAGGCGAAACGTTTCGAAATAAAGATACCTAAGACTATGTGTCTTACCTAACAATTATAACTTTGTTGGGAGTGGTGTTGGTGCGTGGAGAATTAATGATCTGAAGAGCTCTTTTCTTGCCACTAGTATTGCACCTCACTCTGAGCCTTTATATACCCTCTGTGTCCATATATTGTTTGTATCGGCTTGACAAAGCTCCTGGAGAGCGAAACGTTGCCACAATAAAATGTCACATTAGTTGCACTTGTGTCCTTTTGCTTTACATATTGTCGGTAATTCTACCAACATTATTACATACAGATGATGGTTATAAGTGTTTGAAGAGGTGGACTGATAAACCAGTGGAAGGTCTCGGTCAGATGACCAAAAGCTCCAGTGGCCGGGTCATCATACGACTAAATCCCGCGTCAAGAAACACTTGTCCTGTTTCCTGACCAATGTTACCTAACCTGTTATACACCTGACTCACTGATATGTGACAAGTGCCTCACTTAAGGCAAGTACTCGTGAAGCATGTTGATACGAGGCCATCCCAGCTGTTATAACCTTCACTACTTCACACAGATAAATCTTACTTAACACCTACGTGCCTGTTTAAAAAATGATCATAAGTATATGAATTACCTAACAACCATTCACTACCTCATATGTAATGGCTATAATCACAAATATAATTTTTTACAGGGGTGGACTGGTAAGCCAGAGGAAGGCCTCGGTCACATCCCCAAAATCTCCAGATGCAAATCATCATATGACTAAGACCTCACCTAACCTACATAATTTATCCACAGTAAGATATACAAGTTATTTATCCGCATTACATCAAAACTTTATTAATGATAAAAGTTCAGTCGAAACAACCCAAGTTGTAGAATACATTCGGATGGTTGTATGTCTTGTTACAGAATACATTCGGACGGTTGTATGTCTTGTTACAGAATACATTCGGACGGTTGTATGTCTTGTTACAGAATACATTCGGACGGTTGTATGTCCCTTGTTACAGAATACATTCGGACGGTTGTATGTCTTGTTACAGAATACATTCGGACGGTTGTATGTCTTGTTACAGAATACATTCGGACGGTTGTATGTCTTGTTACAGAATACATTCGGATGGTTGTATGTCTTGTTACAGAATACATTCGGATGGTTGTATGTCTTGTTACAGAATACATTCGGATGGTTGTATGTCCTGTTACAGAATACATTCGGATGGTTGTATGTTGTACAGGAATCATTCGGATGGTTTTATACTGTTACAGAATACATTCGGAGGGTTATGTTTTACAAAATACATTCGATGGTTGTATGTCTTTTACAGAATACATTCGGATGGTTGTATGTCCTGAAACAGAATACATTCGGATGGTTGTATGTCCTGTTACAGAATCATTCGGATGGTTTATGTCTTACAGAATACATCGGAGGGTTTGTAGGGTCGTTACAGAAACATTGGGAGGGTTGTAGTCCTGTTACAGAATACATTCGGCGGTGAAATGTCTTGTTACAGAATCATTCGGAGGGTTATGTCTTGTTACAGAAAACATTCGGACGTTTGTATGTCTTGTTACAGAATACTTCGGACGTTTACGTCTTGTTACAGAATACAATCGGATGGTTGTACGTTTGTTACAGAATACATTCGGACGTTGTATTCTTGTTACAGAATAAATTTCGGACGGTTGTATGTCTTGTTACAGAATACATTCGGATGGTTGTATGTCTTGTTACAGAATACATTCGGATGGTTGTATGTCTTGTTACAGAATACATTCGGATGGTTGTATGTCTTGTTACAGAATACATTCGGATGGTTGAAATGTCTTGTTACAGAATACATTCGGATGGTTGTATGTCTTGTTACAGATTACTTTTCGGATGGTTTAGTCTTGTTACAGAATACATTCGGATGGTTGTATGCCCTTGTTACAGAATACATTGGGATGGTTGTATGTCTTGTTACAGAATACATTCGGATGGTTGTATGTCCTTGTTACAGAATACATTCGGATGGTTGTATGTCCTGTTACAGAATACATTCGGATGGTTGTATGTCCTGTTACAGAATACATTCGGACGGTTGTATGTCTTGTTACAGAATACATTCGGACGGTTGTATGTCTTGTTACAGAATACATTCGGACGGTTGTATATCTTGTTACAGAATACATTCGGATGGTTGTATGTCTTGTTACAGAATACATTCGGATGGTTGTATGTCTTGTTACAGAATACATTCGGATGGTTGTATGTCTTGTTACAGAATACATTCGGATGGTTGTATGTCTTGTTACAGAATGGATAAAAATGTTGATCCCCTGAATTCGTGATCTGTCCCACGAAAATCCTAGAGGGACCTGACCCAAATCTTACACACAAGTCACTCCCAATGAAGGTAAAAGACTCAGCAGGCTGTGTAACAGTTCTATAATGTAAAGCAAGTGAGCTGTGAGTATACACAGAGAGCACAATAAGTGTCAGGGACCAAAGACTGTTCAACTGCCTTCCAGCATACATAAGGGGTTTACCAATAGAGCCCTGGCTGCCTTCAAGAGGGAATTGGACGGATACCTAAAGTCAGTACCTGGTCAGCCCGGCTGTAGTTCGTACGTTGGACTACGTGTGACCATCAGTAACAGCCTGGTTGATCAGACCATGATCCACAGTGAGTCCTGCTCATGGTCCGGGCAGAGGGGGCGTTGACCCCCGGAACACCATCCAGGTGTACATATCGTGCATAGTATAAATTACCTAGAATAACCCAAAAGAGTTAGACAAAGTAACATATTTCCACTGACGTCCCTGGTATGTTAACACAGTGAGTACTGGGGCTCGGTAATCTCGACTCTCAGGCCAAAAATATAAAGAAAAAGAAGAATTTCTCCACGTTCTACACGAAATTCCAGGGTATGACCCCACCTCCAGCTCCCGGGAGGCAACAAAAAACGGGATCTCGTGGGGTGGTCGCTTACCACCTGTTCCTCAACCTTACCTTGCTTCATCTTTATTCCCTCTCCTCCCCTTTCCCTCTCCCTCCCTCCCTCCTCCTCCTCCTGCCCCTCCCTCAGCCCCTCTCCTCAGTCCTGGGTGCCACGTAGCCAAGGCTGCCAGAACGGTACGGTACCGCATCTTTCTTCCTTCTTACCCGTCAGAAATACCGTACCGTGATTTAGTACCGTACTATGATAAAAATCAACCGTATCGTAACGAATTCCGTACGGTATGTATTACTACGTCTAATAATTTTTTGTACCTCTCAATAATGCCGTACCGTAATTTCGTACCGTACTTTGGCAAAAATCATCCGTATCTACATACCGATTTCTGCATGGTACAATAGTCTTAGTTTAGCGTAGCTCTCTGAAATACCAAACCGGAATGTCGTACCATATTTTTTTAATTAAAAATCGACCGTACCGTAGGAATATCGTACCATTCTGCCAGCCTTACACGTAGCTAGGTCCTGGGACTGATCCCCTAGTTACCTACATAGCAACCAGAAATACATGAACCAGTTTTCTTGCACCCCCTGCCCACCCAGCAGGACAAGCCGGTACTGTGTTGGCCCACTCTCGTGCCTCGTATACCGGGCAAAATACGTTAGAAACCCCGGTACCTGCAGGAATGTTACATCATTCATGCGTGGGTACGCGGTTATCAATGTACCCAACCAGGTTAATTAGAGAAATACCCCGAGATACCCGTCAGTCAAGATATTAATTCCTCAGCATTCTTTATATCGTTGTACACGAATGGTAGACAATATCGACAATATGAAGATTTACACACGTGTACATCTGGGTATCTTTATTGTAGACGTTTCGCCATCCAGTGGCTTTATAAATACAAGGACATAATATACTGGATGGCGAAACGTCTACAAATAAGGTAACCAGATGTTGCACACGTGTCTAATTCTTCTCTCTCTCTCTCTCTCTCTCTCTCTCCATCCCTTCTCATTATTCTCCTTCCATTCCCATGTACTTCCCCTTTCCTTCCTCTACCTTGACGTACCTAAGATGAACCCATCTGGCCAGAATCAGTAGTGTACACTCAGCTTTCATTCTCAGAGTGCTTCCGGGGCTCCAGCAGTACAACTGATAAGTATATCAGTTGTGTCAGTCAACACAAAACATATATATGTTGACAGTGTTTTACTGCAGAGTACAAGCAAGGGCCGCTAGTGTCTGCTACTCTGTACTCTCTATCCCCACTCTGTACTGGCAACCTTGCTCTCTCTCTCTCTCTCTCTCTCTCTCTCTCTCTCTCTCTCTCTCTCTCTCTCTCTTTCTCCATTACAGTGTACAGTGAAGGGTTCTAGTGAAATTACTGTGTACAAATATTCTCACCTAATATTACTGTCATTAATAGTATTATAAATTAAATAGTGCTAATACTGTAATTAATATTACTATCACTACTAATGCTGATAAGACTGACACTGCTGGGGTCTCCCACCTCAGACTGACACTGCTGGGGTCTCCCACCTCAGACTGACACTGCTGGGGTCTCCCACCTCAGACTGACACTGCTGGGGTCTCCCACCTCAGACTGACACTGCTGGGGTCTCCCACCTCAGACTGACACTACTGGGGTCTCCCACCTCAGACTGACACTACTGGGGTCTCCCACCTCAGACTGACACTGACTGGGGTCTCCCACCTCAGACTGACACTGCTGGGGTCTCCCACCTCATACTGACACTGCTGGGTCTCCCACCTCAACTGACACTGCTGGGGTCTCCCACCTCAGACTGACACTGCTGGGGTCTCCCACCTCAGACTGACACTGCTGGGGTCTCCCACCTCAGACTGACACTACTGGGGTCCTCCCACCTCAGACTGACACTGCTGGGGTCTCCCACCTCAGACTGACACTGACTGGGGTCTCCCACCTCAGACTGACACTGCTGGGGTCTCCCACCTCAGACTGACACTGCTGGGGTCTCCCACCTCAGACTGACACTGCTGGGGTCTCCCACCTCAGACTGACACTGCTGGGGTCTCCCACCTCAGACTGACACTGCTGGGGTCTCCCACCTCAGACTGACACTGCTGGGGTCTCCCACCTCAGACTGACACTGCTGGGGTCTCCCACCTCAGACTGACACTGCTGGGTCTCCCACCTCAGACTGACACTGCTGGGGTCTCCCACCTCAGACTGACACTGCTGGGGTCTCCCACCTCAGACTGACACTGCTGGGGTCTCCCACCTCAGACTGACACTGCTGGGGTCTCCCACCTCAGACTGACACTGCTGGGGTCTCCCACCTCAGACTGACACTGCTGGGGTCTCCCACCTCGGACTGACACTACTGGGGTCTCCCACCTCGGACTGACACTACTGGGGTCTCCCACCTCGGACTGACACTACTGGGGTCTCCCACCTCGGACTGACACTACTGGGGTCTCCCACCTCAGACTGACACTACTGGGGTCTCCCACCTCAGACTGACACTACTGGGGTCTCCCACCTCAGACTGACACTACTGGGGTCTCCCACCTCAGACTGACACTACTGGGGTCTCCCACCTCAGACTGACACTACTGGGGTCTCCCACCTCAGACTGACACTACTGGGGTCTCCCACCTCAGACTGACACTACTGGGGTCTCCCACCTCAGACTGACACTACTGGGGTCTCCACCTCAGACTGACACTACTGGGGTCTCACCACCTCAGACTGACACTACTGGGGTCTCCCACCTCAGACTGACACTACTGGGGTCTCCCACCTCAGACTGACACTACTGGGTCTCCCACCTCAGACTGACACTACTGGGGTCTCCCACCTCAGACTGACACTACTGGGGTCTCCCACCTCAGACTGACACTACTGGGGTCTCCCACCTCAGACTGACACTACTGGGGTCTCCCACCTCAGACTGACACTACTGGGGTCTCCCACCTCAGACTGACACTACTGGGTCTCCCACCTCAGACTGACACTACTGGGGTCTCCCACCTCAGACTGACACTACTGGGGTCTCCCACCTCAGACTGACACTACTGGGGTCTCCCACCTCAGACTGACACTACTGGGGTCTACCCACCTCAGACTGACACTACTGGGTCCTCTCCACCTCAGACTGACACTACTGGGTCTCCCACCTCAGACTGACACTACTGGGGTCTCCCACCTCAGACTGACACTACTGGGGTCTCCCACCTCAGACTGACACTACTGGGGTCTCCCACCTCAGACTGACACTACTGGGTCTCCCACCTCAGACTGACACTACTGGGTCTCCCACCTCAGACTGACACTACTGGGGTCTCCCACCTCAGACTGACACTACTGGGGTCTCCCACCTCAGACTGACACTACTGGGGTCTCCCACTCAATGTATTGAATCAGAACAACTTACCTACCTGTCTCCTACCATGAACCTCTCCCTGGCTACCATGAACCACTTCCTGGCTACCATGAACCACTCCCTGGCTACCATGAACCACTCCCTGGCTCCCATGAACCTCTCTGGCTACCATAAACCACTCCCTGGGTACAATGAACCTCTCCCTGGCTACCATGAACCACTCCCTGGCTACCATGAACCTCTCCCTGACTACCATGAACCACTTCCTGGCTACCATGAACCACTTCCTGGCTACCATGAACCTCTCCCTGACTACCATGAACCACTTCCTGGCTACCATGAACCTCTCCCTGGCTACCATGAACCTCTCTGGCTACCATGAACCTCTCTGGCTTCCATAAACCACTCCCTGGGTACAATGAACCTCTCCCTGGCTACCATGAACCACTCCCTGGCTACCATGAACCACTTCCTAGCTACCATGAACCTCTCTGGCTACCATGAACCACGCCCTGGCTACCATGAACCTCTCCCTGGCTACCATGAACCTCTCTGGCTACCACGAACAACTTCCTGGCTACCACGAACCTCTTCCTGGCTACCATGAACCTCTTCCTGGCTACCATGAACCTCTTCCTGGCTACCATGAACCTCTCCCTGGCTACCATGATCCACTCCCTGTCTCAGTAGTAGTAACCAGTTACCAGTAACCAGTGTACCGTTGACTCAACGACCAACCGTCTCTGCCTGAGTCACTATCTGAACTCATATTGCGCTGACCTGGCATTATTCAAAGACCCTCTCACATATGGGTACTGTGGGCGGCCAGTCAGTCAGTTATACGAGAGTGAGCAAGGAGGCAGGTCACGGCTGTAAGGGCGCAACTCGCCTTATCTGTAATTATACGTACTACCAGCCTACGTGAGTATTTCTTACCTAATCCACGTGTCGAACTCCCAAATGATACCTGGCTACCATGAACCACTCTCTGGCTACCATGAACCACTCCCTGGCTACCATGAAACCACTCCCTGGCTACCATGAACCACTCTCTGGCTACCATGAACCACTCCCTGGCTACCATGAACCACTCCCTAGCTACCATGAACCACTTCCTGATTACCATGAACCTTTCCCTGGCTACCATGAACCTCTCCCTGACTACCATGAACCTTTCCCTGGCTACCATGAACCACTCCCTGGCTACCACGAACCTCTCCCTGGCTACCACGAACCTCTCCCTGGTTACCACGAACCTCTCCCTGGCTACCACGAACCACTCCCTGGCTACCATGAACCACTCCCTGGCTACCATGAACCTCTCCCTGGCTACCACGAACCTCTCCCTGGCTACCATGAACCTCTCCCTGGCTACCATGAACCTCTCCCTGGCTACCATGAACCTTTCCCTGGCTACCATGAACTTCTCCCTGGCTACCATGAACCACTCCCTGGCTACCACGAACCTCTCCCTGGCTACTATGAACCTCTCCCTGGCTACCACGAACCACTCCCTGGCTACCACGAACTTCTCCCTGGCTACCACGAACTTCTCCCTGGCTACCATGAACCTCTCCCAGGCTACCACGAACCTCTCCCTGGCTACCACGAACTTCTCCCTGGCTACCATGAACCACTCCCTGGCTACCACGAACCTCTCCCTGGCTACCATGAACCACTCCCTGGCTACCACGAACTTCTCCCTGGCTACCACGAACTTCTCCCTGGCTACCACGGACCACTCCCTGGCTACCATGAACCTCTCCCTGGCTACCATGAACCACTCCCTGGCTACCATGAACTTCTCCCTGGCTACCATGAACCACTCCCTGGCTACCATGAACCACTCCCTGGCTACCATGAACCACTCCCTGGCTACCATGAACCACTCCCTGGCTACCATGAACCACTCCCTGGCTACCATGAACCTCTCCCTGGCTACCATGAACCACTCCCTGGCTACCATGAACTTCTCCCTGGCTACCATGAACTTCTCCCTGGCTACCATGAACCACTCCCTGGCTACCATGAACTTCTCCCTGGCTACCATGAACTTCTCCCTGGCTACCATGAACCTCTCCCTGGCTACCATGAACCACTCCCTGGCTACCATGAACTTCTCCCTGGCTACCATGAACCACTCCCTGGCTACCATGAACCACTCCCTGGCTACCATGAACCTCTCCCTGGCTACCACGAACTTCTCCCTGGCAATCATCTGGCTTATACGCAGTATTTACACAAAGCCTCCACTTATAATGTGTGCATGAGTGAGAGAGAGAGAGAGAGAGAGAGAGAGAGAGAGAGAGAGAGAGAGAGAGAGAGAGAGAGAGAGAGAGAGAGAGAGAGAGAGAGAGAATCAGATACAGAGTTTTGCCGCCTAAGTGGCTAGTTTATTGTGCATCCCAATATCCATCTTATGGAGGGTAGTACAAGAACACATGGGTACACAAAAGGCCGAGGAACTAAGCACCAAAAGGGTTGCATCTTCATGGCGGCGGTTCAGGAACTTAATGATAGCACCTCGTAGATACGCAAATATATAACATGAACAGAGAAAAGGGACTAAAGTATCCTGAAGGAAAATGCAGAAAACAATTTTGACATACCAGTGTCTAGCATTATCAATAATATTAAGAGAGAAGTAAATTAATCTGAATAACACAGGATAAGTTAATAAGCACATCTTGGGAGGAACTTGCAGTGTGAACACTGAAGTTGTAGTGGCCAGGTTTAAGCTTGGTTACAAGTACTTCTGGCAGACACACACACACATGATTTTGTATATAGTCCAAGTCGGACCGAAACGTCGTCGTAAGCTTCTCTCTTTTATGTGCGGGTTATTTGTGTATCGTTCCACTCACGGTATTGTGCCTTTTTTTGTTATTGAGACAGACACACACATGATTAAACTAAATGTAAATTTATGACCAACTATGTGGTCACTGTCTTGAACACTGTATTCTTAACTGTCCACTTACTAATATACACACATCACGTAAGTTATTATACTGTATGTCAGGGTAAATAACATACCAGACATAATAAACAAATATCCTAAATTTGCTTTTAACAGATAAGACAGTTAATATAATAAATATAATAACTTTATTTGCTACAAGTACAAGGTATACAGACCATAGCTGACATCAGTGACATACTACTATATAGAAAGTCGATTTTATGTAGAGCATTTCCCTCCAATTAGGTCGGTTTTGTCCCAGGATGCGACCCACACCAGTCCACTAACACCCAGGTACCCATTTTACTGATGGGTGAACATAGACAACCGGTGTAAGGAAACACGCCTAATGTTTCTACCCTCGCTGGGAATCGAAGCCAGACCCTCGCCGTGTGAAGCGAGAGCTTTAGCCACCAGATGTACTCCAGTTAGCCTTTCTGGGGCCTAGTTCATAGGACTGTGTATCCATATGCACTTGCGCTACCGTCCACAGGATGGATATGTGGTGAACAATAACTAGCCACTGCGGAAGCACAGGGTAAATCTGAATCCTCCCCAGTTCTGCCATATTCTGTCTCATTTCATCCATCTCCCCAATAGAAATAAGTCACTTCTGACTTTTTTGTGTTATCCCAGGTTCTCTACACATATGCTGCTATGTCTGATAATCTATGTAACTGTATTTGTGTATACTTGAATAAACTTACTTAATCTCTCTCCCTTCCCAGTCCTCTCTGCCTCTCTAGTCGTGACTTATTCTGTTTCATGTAGCTCCCTATTTGTGCCTGCCCAGTCCTGCCCTCTGGTCTGCCTCTCCATCATAAGTGACCTTGACTCACCACCGCCAACAACAACAACACTGGGTGAGGCGCACATCAATGTTTGTAAACACTCATCTTATCGCTCCTCCAGGTTTTTTGTCGCTTACTTCCGCCTTTTACAACTCTTTGATTGACAAATCTAATTATAGCACCCAAGACGACGACGACGACCTCACCACCACCACGAAGACGACGACGACGACCTCACCACCACCACTCAAGACGCTACTACCACCACCACCATTATTGAAGACCACTACTCAAGACGATACTACCACCAGTCAAGACGCTACTACCACCACTACCACTACAACTATTGAAGATGCTACTACCACCACTACCACTGTCGTGGGGGTTCGGAAGGAGATATGAAGGTTGAAGATAAACGCACTTGTGGATGGTAACACTATATTGTCAGACTGTGGTAAAGGATGGGGCCCAGCCTGCCGTGTTACTGCCTGCTTGTATGTCTAAGCGTGGAGTGAGAGCGAGGCAGAGCGTCCCACTAACTCATGCGCATCCCGTGACGTCATACAGTCACTAGGCCTAAGGATCTTCTATATAAACACATGTAAGGAGGATCAGCAACTATGCTGACACCCCTATTCAAAATGCTTCTACCACCACAACCACCAGTCAAGACACTACTACCACCACTACTAACTAACACACTACTACCACTACCACTATTGAAGATGCTACTACCACCACTACCACTATTCAAAATGCTTCTACCACCACTGCCACCAGTCAAGACGCTACTACCACCACTACTACTAGTCAACACACTACTACCACTACCACTATTGAAGATGCTACTACCACCACTACCACTATTCAAAATGCTGCTACCACCACCATCACATTCAACTATCATATTATTATCAAAGCAACAAAGAGAATGACAGAGTGGATAACAAGAACCTTCAAAACAAGAGATGCCAGCCAGTGGGGATACACTTGACATCACTTGATCTCTCAACAATTCTGCTGTACATTACAGCCTCTGTAATGGCAGGTCAATTTATACATCTCGAGTATCGTATTTTCCGGCATTTAAGGCGCACTTTTCTCCCTACAAAGTCTTGAAAAAATCATCCTGCGCCTTATATACTCAAAGTCAGGGTCCAAGGTAGGCTTTGTGTTACACTGTAACAGTTGTTTACTAGTGTTACGTTACAACTGCTTCGTAACATCGCCTTATATGTCGTATGATCGTGCGTCTTACAGGCCGAAAAATACGGACATACAAGAGAATCTTTATTGCCAGTATAAATTCGATCACTTAAATTATTAAGAATTCTTCAAGTACCCTGAACTGTGCTCCCTGGGAACCACACAAGATGTCTGTGCTCCCTGGGAACCACACAAGATGTCTGTGCTCCCTGGGAACCACACAAGATGTCTGTGCTCCCTGGGAACCACACAAGATGTCTGTGCTCCCTGGGAACCACATAAGATGTCTGTGCTCCCTGGGAACCACACAAGAATGTCTGTGCTCCCTGGGAACCACACAAGATGTCTGTGCTCCCTGGGAACCACACAAGATGTCTGTGCTCCCTGGGAACCACACAAGATGTCTGTGCTCCCTGGGAACCACACAAGATGTCTGTGCTCCCTGGAACCACACAAGATGTCTGTGCTCCCTGGGAACCACACAAGATGTCTGTGCTCCCTGGGAACCACACAAGATGTCTGTGCCCCTGGGAACCACACAAAGATGTCTGTGCTCCCTGGGAACCACCAAGATTCCTGTGCTCCTGGGAACCACACAAGATGTCTGTGCTCCCTGGAACCACACAAGATGTCTGTGCTCCCTGGGCAACACACAAGATGTCTGTGCTCCCTGGGAACCACACAAGATGTCTGTGCTCCCTGGGCACCACACAAGATGTCTGTGCTCCCTGGGCACCACACAAGATGTCTGTGCTCCCTGGGAACCACACAAGATCTGTGCTCCCTGGGAACCACACAAGATGTCTGTGCTCCCTGGGAACCACACAAGATGTCTGTGCTCCCTGGGAACCACACAAGATGTCTGTGCTCCCTGGGAACCACACAAGAGTCTGTGCTCCCTGGGAACCACACAAGATGTCTGTGCTCCCTGGGAACCACACAAGATGTCTGTGCTCCCTGGGAACCACACAAGCTCTATTATAATTTTCACCTAGGAAATTTTAGAGGGATTTGTCCTAAATCTTCACACACAAATCACTTCCTACAAAACAAGAGGCTGGACAGAGGTGCAAAACGCCTCAAATAAAGAGCAGAGGCATCATGAGTACACTCGGAAAAAGCAACGTACAGGTGGGATTAGAACCCATGGCAAGTGTGTCGTAAAACATCAATGGAACAAGACTCATCGCCCATCCTTTAGTACACAAGGGAGATTACCAACATACCCATAGCTGTCTTCAAGAAACTTTAGTTATTTTGAATAACGATAACGTAATAACGCGATTGTAAACAAACCAGGGTTCGGATGGGGGTCGAACTCCCGGCAGGTGAGCCGCAGAACTCCAGGCCAGTGTGTTATCCACTGGGTCAACTGGTCACAATAAGATTCATCCAACTAGGTATATTTCTACACCATAGGAAGGTTAGCATAGGCACCACTGTGACCACACTTGCATTTGTGGTCACAGTGGTGCCTATGCTAACCTTCCTATGGTGTAGAAATATACCTAGTTGGATGAATCTTATTGTAGCTAGCTGGTCCAGTGGCTAACGCGACGGTCTGGAGTTTTGAGACTCTCTGACCGCGGGTTCAAATCCCGCCCGTGGTATTTTTTTCAATGTGTTATCCACTGGGTCAACTGGTTACAATAAGATTCATCCAACTAGGTATATTTATACACCATAGGGAGGTAACCATGAGTCACAGTGGGACCTATGCTAACTTCCCTACGATGTATAAATATAACTAAGTGGATGACTCTTACTGTAACCAGCTGGCCCAGTTTATTACACACTGGTCTGGAGTTTTACGACTCGCTTGCCGTGAGTTCGATCTCCACCCGTACCGCAGTTTGTAAATTCCTTATCAGCTGCACTGTGGTGCCTACACTGAAGTACATGCGGATGGCACCAACAGCCTAATGATCAGGCTACCTACCTGGGTGTTCCGGGGGTCAACGTTCCCGTGGCCCAGTCAATGACCAGGTCGTGTTACAAAGTCTCAGCTGTGCTCAGACCTCTGCAACACAATTGTCCTCAACCATTTATTAAGTTATACCATGAATTAAGGAAAGATCCTGGACTTCACCTTACGAAACAAAGCTAATGCGACAGTAATTATGGATAAATTAATTATTGTGGAGAAATGAACATGTTATTAGAAGACGGGGAAACTTACGTGCCTCTCAATTTTCATCTAGCAGGACTAGTCCAGGAGTAGGCTGTATGGGGGCGGTGACCCCCAGATATGGTCGTCAAGCAACCTTCATATAAACATCGCCAGTGAAGGAATTCAACGTACCTGCCAAGCAACATGTTCAATGTTATACTGATAAGAAAAGACCCAACCGATTTCTAACAAAGAAATCAGAGAGCTAAATTATGCCGAGTATGTTGAGCATTTGTGAGTGGATGAGTTCTCAAAGCCAGTTACAGGTCAGTCACCAACCACAACTGTTATCTTTTCTAACTGTAACTAATAAAACCATTGCTATCTAGTAGTAGTAGTAATAGCAGAAGATCGTAGTGGTGAAAGTAGCAGCAGTCGTAGTGCTGGTAGTAGTACCACCAGTAGTAACAGCAGTAATAGTGGTAGTAATGGTAGTTGTAATAGTGGTAGTAATGGTAGTTGTAATAGTGGTAGTAATGGTAGTAGTAACAGTGGTAGTAATGGTAGTAGTAACAGTGGTAGTAATGGTAGTAGTAACAGTGGTAGTAATAGTAATAATGGAAGTAATGGTAGTAGTAATAGTGGTAGTAATAGTAGCAGTAACAGTGGCAAGCTCTAAATCATGTAGTTACTGTTAGATAGGTGTATCTGACTGAGATATCTGGGAGGGAGGGAGAGATGAAGGTGTATCCAACACCTCGTCTGTGGTAAATGTTCCAGCCAACCAGACTGTCAGGTGGTCGGCCTGAGAGTAACTTCTTACCTTGTTGAGTGATATCTGTTAGAGTGTTACCGATCCTTGCTTCCAACAGAAGCCAATACGCCACACCACCAACACTGCCACAACTTCCTGACGTGTACTGTTCTTGTTGAGAGTACTGTACCTCGTGGCTAGTGCAGTTTTGCTTGATAACGCTGAGTACCAGCGCTACGCAAATCATAATGGCTTCAGATATAGAAGGTTGATGCCAGCTCTAAATTTGCATTCTGTTTACTACTACAATGTTTTTGGCGTGTTGCATGTGCTATTATTGGCTTGTTGCATGCGTTATTATTAGCTTGTTGCACGTTCTATTATTGGCCTGTTACACGTGCTATTAATGGCCTGTTACACGTGCTATTAATGGCCTGTTACACGTGCTATTATTGGTCTGTTACACGTGCTATTATTGGTCTGTTACACGTGCTATTATTGGTCTGTTGCACGTGCTATTGACCCGTTGCACGTGCTATCACTGACCTGTTGCACGTGCTATCATTGACCCGTTGCACGAGCTATTGACCTGTTGCACATGCTGTCCTGTCTCGTTGAATATTTTCATCACGCTCTTCGTACCCTTTATTTGCACTTTCCATCTGTACACTTCAATGTCTCCTTCACCAGAGAATCCAGATTCAGTGTTTTCACTTTATTTTATTAAACCTTCTAATACATGGAATAAATTTTGTCATCCTTCTCTGATTGGTCATTGAAGTAAACTTGAGAGATAAACTGACTGGTCATTGGTTGACGTAAACTTGAAGTATATACCCTGACAGATATACATGTATACATCTCGTTGTATATATATTTAACCAATAGTGTATAACTCTTAAGAGCCCTGTAAAACATCCCTTTTATAACTATGTCGGCCAGGATTGACTAAATAAGATTTAAAAGTGGAGTTGAAATCTGTTACAAGAGGAATAGGTATAAAATATGGGAAGGTCAGCTCAATGTTTAACATATTTTTACATAATACAGTGTTGGGTTGGCAGCTGGTGACGTAGGCTGGGATCTCTCTCATTAGCACTAATGTAAGGTTGGATCCTCTGGGCGGGGCCAGGAGTGGGGCTACGATGTCATTATGCAGGTGACGTCAGTCGAAGTGAGTGTGTCATCATCAGTGTGGCAGCACTCAAGGTCAACACTCACCAGGGAAGTGAGAGGGAAGTGAGGGAGGGAGGGAAGAGAGGGAGGGAGGGAAGAGAGGGAGGAAGAGAGACATTATGTGGCGAGGATACGAGCAACAAGTCGGTGAGGACGAGGATTGCATTTTAAATTATACCGACAGAGCCACTAGCTTTTTCTCGTACCCCATATCCATCCTGTGGATGGTAGTGGCTAGTTTATTGTGCACTTCATATCCATCCTGTGGATGGTAGTGGCTAGTTTATTGTGCACTTCATATCCATCCTGTGGATAGTAGTGGCTAGTTTATTGTACACCTCATATCCATCATGTGGATGCTAGTGGCTAGTTTATTGTACACTCCATACGTATCCCGTGGACAGCAGTACAAGAACATACGGACACACACACAAGGCCTAGGAACTACACTCCAAAACAGTTAACAAGAGTACTACATTTGGATGTATTTTCACAATTTATATCTCGTTTGTTTAGAGTAAATTTAGCATATATACTTAGAATGTCTGGTATCTCATTTTCATTAATGAGATACACTGATATGCTAAGTAATTATGTATGTATATTCCTCAATAAGTGAACAATGAAGTACAGTGCTGAAAAAAGTTACAATAAGGCTGACGACATTGAGTTTAGTTTGAGCATTATCCAGCATCAACTGGCAGAAGTACTTGCAACCAAGCCTAAACCTGGCTACGACAGCGTCAGTAAGTCTGTTTACATTACAAGTTGCTCCATAAATGTGTTTATCTACGTTGATGTACTTGCAACCAAGCCTAAACCTGGCTACGACAGCATCAGTAAGTCTGTTTACATTACAAGTTGCTCCATAAATGTGTTTATCTACGTTGATGTACTTGCAACCAAGCCTAAACCTGGCTACGACAGCATCAGTCAGTCTGTTTACATTACAAGTTGCTCCATAAATGTGTTTATCTACGTTGATGTTATCAGTGTGAGTTATACGTCTACTTATACTTCTCGTTGTATTCCCATGATATTTAGATTCATTATTTACTTCTCTAGTTGTCTTAGCTACCGTAACTCCCAGTGAATACTAAAGGGGAAAATAAAATGGTATACAATACTGAAAAGTTGATAAGACACATGTGCAACAGTTAGGTAACTTTATTCATAAAACGTTTCGCCTACACTGTAGGCTTCTTCAGTCGAGTACAGAGGAGTCAGCAGATGCAGTAGAGATGCAAGACCTAACTGTTGCATTTGTGTCTTACTTATCAACTAAATGAGAGAGAGCAGTAATTCAGAGTGAACCAGTGAATCATTCCACTGAGGATAAGACACTGCAGATCACTGTGCACTGCTGCCCATCTAGATACAATTTACATAAATGATAATCAACACGGATCACCATCAATTCATTTCTGGGCCATTGCGCGCGCCCTTAGTCACTCACCCTGTAAAATACTTCTACATTTTTCAAGGGGGTCGCTGCCTTCATTGCTTGGTCCCAGACCAGGTCTAGCTGACTGCCAGACCAGTCAGGTTGTTGGTGCAGGCTGTCTGCAATCAAACATACAGCAGCACACCACTTTGTTTAGGGGGAAGGGAGTCTGTGGTGATATCAAGTTCCTTCTTGAAGGTAATTAGGGAGTCCGACTCCCTTTATATATGTAGGGGTGTTGAAAAACATTTAGCCCATTTATGCTTACCGAATATAAATGGTGACTGAGGATTTTCACTGTGTGTAATGCACTTTGTGCCGTGTCTCACTAGTCTGTAAGGGGCTACTTGCACCGTCTGCCGTGTCTCACTAGTCTGTAAGGGGCTACTTGCACCGTCTGCCGTGTCTCACTAGTCTGTAAGGGGCTATTTTGCACCGTCTGCCGTGTCTCACTAGTCTGAAAGGGGGCTACTTGCACCGTCTGCCGTGTCTCACTAGTCTGTAAGGGGCTACTTGCACCGTCTGCCGTGTCTCACTAGTCTGAAAGGGGGCTACTTGCACCGTCTGCCGTGTCTCACTAGTCTGTAAGGGGCTACTTGCACCGTCTGCCGTGTCTCACTAGTCTGTAAGGGGCTACTTGCACCGTCTGCCGTGTCTCACTAGTCTGTAAGGGGCTACTTGCACCGTCTGCCGTGTCTCACTAGTCTGTAAGGGGCTACTTGCACCTCTGCCGTATGTCCACTAACCGGTAAGGGGCTACTTGCACAGTCTGCCGTATGTCCACTAACCGGTAAGGGGCTACTTGCACAGTCTGCCGTATGTCCACTAACCGGTAAGGGGCTACTTGCACAGTCTGCCGTATGTCCACTAACCGGTAAGGGGCTACTCGCACCGTCTGTCGTGTGTCCACTAACCGGTAAGGGGCTACTTGCACCATCTGCCGTGTGTCCACTAACCAGTAAGGGGCTACTTGCACCGTCTGCCGTGTGTCCATTAACCGGTAAGGGGCTACTTGCACCGTCTGCCGTATGTCCACTAACCGGTATGTGGCTACTCGCAACGTCTGCCGTGTGTCCACTAACCGGTAAGGGGCTACTCGCACCGTCTGCCGTGAGTCCGCTAGCCGGTAAGGGGCTACTTGCACCATCTGCCGTGTCTCCACTATCCGGTAAGGGGCTACTTGCACCGTCTGCCGTGTCTCCACTAGTCGGTAAGGGGCTACTTGCACCGTCTGCCGTGTCTCCACTAGCCGGTAAGGGACTACTTGCACCGTCTGCCGTGTCTCCACTAGCCGGTAAGGGACTACTTGCACCGTCTGCCGGGTCTCCACTAGCCGGTAAGGGGCTACTTGCACCGTCTGCCGTGTCTTCACTAGCCGGTAAGGGACTACTTGCACCGTCTGCCGTGTCTCCACTAGCCGGTAAGGGGCTACTTGCACCGTCTGCCGTGTCTCCACTAGCCGGTAAGGGGCTACTTGCACCGTCTGCCGTGTCTCCACTAGCCGGTAAGGGGCTACTTGCACCGTCTGCCGTGTCTCCACTAGCCGGTAAGGGCTACTTGCACCGTCCTGCCGTGTCTCCACTAGCCGGTAAGGGCTACTTGCACCGTCTGCCGTGTCTTCCACTAGCCAGTAAGGGGCTACTTGCACCATCTGCCGTGTCTCCACTAGCCAGTAAGGGGCTACTTGCACCATCTGCCGTGTCTCCACTAGCCAGTAAGGGGCTACTTGCACCATCTGCCGTGTCTCCACTAGCCAGTAAGGGGCTACTTGCACCATCTGCCGTGTCTCCACTAGCCGGTAAGGGGCTACTTGCACCGTCTGCCGTGTCTCCACTAGCCGGTAAGGGGCTACTTGCACCGTCTGCCGTGTCTCCACTAGCCGGTAAGGGGCTACTTGCACCGTCTGCCGTGTCTCCCACTAGCCGTAAGGGGCTACTTGCACCGTCTGCCGTGTCTCCACTAGCCGGTAAGGGGCTACTTGCACCGTCTGCCGTGTCTCCACTAGCCGGTAAGGGACTACTTGCACCATCTGCCGTGTCTCCACTAGCCGGTAAGGGACTATTTGCACCATCTGCCGTGTCTCCACTAGCCAGTAAGGGGCTACTTGCACCATCTACCGTGTCTCCACTAGCCAGTAAGGGGCTACTTGCACTATCTGCCGTGTCTCCACTAGCCGGTAAGGGGCTACTTGCACCGTCTGCCGTGTCTCCACTAGCCGGTAAGGGGCTACTTGCACCGTCTGCCGTGTCTCCACTAGCCAGTAAGGGGCTACTTGCACCGTCTGCCGTGCCTCCACTAGCCGGTAAGGGGCTACTTGCACCGTCTGCCGTGTCTCCACTAGCCGTAAGGGCTACTTGCACCGTCTGCCGTGTCTCCACTAGCCGGTAAGGGCTACTTGCACCGTCTGCCGTGTCTCCACTAGCCAGTAAGGGGCTACTTGCACCGTCTGCCGTGTCTCCACTAGCCGGTAAGGGACTACTTGCACCATCTGCCGTGTCTCCACTAGCCAGTAAGGGGCTACTTGCACCATCTGCCGTGTCTCCACTAGCCAGTAAGGGGCTACTTGCACCATCTGCCGTGTCTCCACTAGCCAGTAAGGGGCTACTTGCACCATCTGCCGTGTCTCCACTAGCCAGTAAGGGGCTACTTGCACCATCTGCCGTGTCTCCACTAGCCAGTAAGGGCTACTTGCACCATCTGCCGTGTCTCCACTAGCCAGTAAGGGGCTACTTGCACCATCTGCCGTGTCTCCACTAGCCAGTAAGGGGCTACTTGCACCATCTACATTAAGAACCAGTCCCTCCAATACTGTCCAGTTATAAATTATACTGCAGCTTACTCGTCTGCAGTCCATTAGTATAATCTGAAGGACTTTGGGCATTTATAATTATTATAATCATAACTAAACCCACAAAGAGGCATTTATAACTTAGATGCTTATATCAAGTGTTATGGACAGTAAAAATTCTCTGAAGATTCTCTAATCTGCAATTTCAGTTGACTTCACAGGGAGCTGTTAGTGTACAAGAGTATTCTAGTCTAATAGAGTACAAGTGACTGAGTATCATCACTGGCTTAGTCTGTCTTGCTTTAAAGATAACAATGGAGGAACACTGCTGAAGGCCTACTGGCCCACACAAAGCAGGTCCTTAAAAGTATTGTGCTTTTTTATTCTTTAATATAACTAGCATGCAGAATAGGCTGGTAGTAAACTATGGGTGGTGCAACAGCACAGAGGATAGGCTGGTAGTAGACTATGGATGTTGCAACAGCATACAGAATAGGCTGGTAGTAAAGTATGGGTGTTGCAACAACATAACTAGCATACAGAAGCGACAGCAACACTGGCAGAAGCGAAGGTAACACTGTTGTCCATTCTGAACGTAGAAATTTCTCATCCGGTTACAGAAAAAATCCCTTCCACTCATCTTCCGTTCGAATCACTTGCTTTGTACTCTTTTATTTTTCAGGGCTGACTAGTTGAAATGTGTCCTCGTTAAACACCACCTTTTTGGGGGGAAACTTGCTTTATATCATCTTGAAGGTTTGTTGTGTCCCCGATGAAGACTACTCGTACAAACTACTGAATCGTCTACGAAGGATTTCAATGTGCTACTATCTGTGTTTATCTATGCAAGATACCAGAAACCATTGGGGCGAGTACTGTGCCTTAAGAGGCACTTAAGTTCCCCCGTCTTCTTATAACATGTTCATTTTTCAACTATAATTTACCTTGTTTCGTAAAGTGAAGTCTAGGATCTTTCCTTAATTCATGGTATAACTTAAATCTTTTGTGACAATTGTGTTGTAGAGGTCTGAGCTCCTCTCATTAAGGGAATACATAAGAAACAAAGAGGGACTTAAAAGGTTATACTACCGCAAGATCACATACCACAAGGTAACGTAAACACCAGCTGATGCAAACACATCAGCTGATTGATATAAACACAGCAGTCAGCTGACGCGAGTAAACAAATCCCGGTAGGATAGACAATCTCGATATACGGAAATTTCCATGTCAGAGAAAAATACACAAATACAATATTAAGCGATCCTTTATTGACAACGTTTCGCCCACACAATGGACTTTATCAAGAACACTATATTAGTAAACTGTGCAGTATATTTGGTGAGGGTTTCGGGGGTCAACGCCCCCGCGGCCCGGTCTGTGACCAGGCCCCATGGTGGATCAGGGCCTGATGAACCAGGCTGTTACTGCTGGCCACACGCAACCCGACATACGAACCACAGCCCGGTTGGTTTGGTAGTGACTTGAGGTCCGTGTCCAGTGCCTTTTGAAGACAGCCAGGAGTCTATTGGTAATCTCCCTTATGTATGCTAGGAGGCAGTTGAACAGTCTTGGACCCCTGACACTTCTTGTGTTGTCTCTCAGTGTACTCGTGTCGCCCTTGCTTTTCATTGGGGGATGTTGCATTGTCTGCCGAGTCTTTTGCTTTCGTAGGGAGTGATTTTCGTGTGCAAGTTTGGTATTAATCCCTCTAGGATTTTCCAAGTGTATATAATCATGTATCTCTCCCGCCTGCGTTCTAGAGAGTACAGGTTGAGGAACTTCAAGTATTCCCAGTAATTGAGGTGTTTTATCGAAGTTATGCGCGCCGTGAAGGTTCTCTGTACATTTTCTAGGTCAGTAATTTCACCTGCCTTCAAAAGTGGTGTTAGTGTGCAGCAATATTCCAGCCTAGATATAACAAGCGACCTGAAGAGTGTCATCCTGGGCTTGGCATCCCTAGTTTTGAAGGTTCTCATGTTAGTAGTATTGTGTACTGTAGTATATCAGTTAAAACCGTTACTGAGAGTCACTGCCTCCTGGCTATGACGTCACGAGTCCCATCTCCTATTGAACCACCTCGTCCTGGACAGTCAGTCAGAGAGTGGGGTTGAAGGTGGAGAGATATTACAAGGTCAGGCTCTGGGTTCTCCTTCAGTATACTTAATATAAGCTACCAGTCATCCAGCGTGGGTGTTTATATCCTGATATACTACAGTACACAGTACTACTGACACTCATTATCCATCCTATCATTTTTCTAGCAGATGCGATTGATACATTGTGGTCTTTGAAGGTGAGATCCCCTAACATTATCACTCCTAGGTCTTTTACATTAGTTTTTCGCTCTATTATGTAGGTGGAATTTGTTTTATACTCCGATATAGTTTTAATTTCCTCACGTTTTCCATATCAGAATAACTGAAATTTCTCATCATAGAACTTCACATTGTTTTCTGCGGCCCATTGAAAGATTTGGTTGATGTCCGCCTGGAGTCTTGCAGTGTCTTCAATGGACGACACATCAATACAACCACTATATATAACAAGTCATTATAATTCAGAATAGGGCAGCAACACACCATAAGTGAACTCAATTTAAAAAAAAATTAATGCCCTCTTATTCTGAGCTGTTTCACAGCTGAGAAATACCCGGCTCACAGCCAAGGGATCCAGAGTTAGATTCCCGGGGCAGCTGAACATAAATTTCCATACACTTCTGATGCCCCCTCCTCAACCAACAGTAAAAAATATGTACTAGTGTTTCAACAGACTGTTGTGGGTACCTTGATACATCTTGGCATACCTTGATACTTCGGATGTACTTTCGATGAATTTCGAGAGTTTACGTACTTCCGCAGCCCGGTCCTGGGCCAGGCTCGTCTGCTGCTGTCCTGGTCACCCAGGCATGTTGTTTCTGGCGGCCGGCTGGCCCACACATCCATCACAGCCTGGTTGATCTCTCAGCTCTTCTTCCTCCTCCCTTCCTCCACGTATCTCCCTTCCTTCTTTCTGATTCTCTCTCTCTCTCTCACTAATCTTGTGTTTAATGTGTTTAGGAATACACACAAACAAGAACAGAAGAATGAATTAAGACTGCAACAAGAATAGTGGCCCATGCAAGGCAGGTTCAACTTACACCCACTCGTCCAACCCATAATTAAAGATAGGTTAAGTTCTTGCTGCGCACGAAGGCACGCACACTGTCAGTGTTTAGTGTCAACACTCACACACACTTACTGGTCATTATACAGGTAAACATAACTATGTACAAGTACAGTTATACGCGCACACACACAGGGCCAGGAGCTGTGAAACAACCCCTCCAACCACAAATAGGTAATTACATGGGGAAGGGAGGGAGAGAGAGAGAGAGAGGGAGAAAGGGAGTGAGAGAAAGAGAAATGAAGAGACAGAGAAAGGAAGAGACAAAGAAAGAGAGATACAAAGAGAGAGAGAGACAAAGAAAGGGAGAGACAAAGGGAGAGAGACAAAGAAAGGGAGAGAGACAAAGAAAGGGAGAGAGACAAAGAAAGGGAGAGAGACAAAGAAAGGGAGAGAGAGACATAGATAATGAATGTGTATACACTCACGTACACATAGCTGGAGGTGTGGAGTCTTAGCCCGGCGTCTCAACTAGCCAGATACACCACCAGCCTCACTTATCAATAAAGACGTAAACTTAACCATACCATCTACCTAAACTCTTCATTTACTTTTCTACAATATGTTTAACTAAAGCTAAAAGGATAAGTACTGCAATAATTACCTAGGAAAAACGTTGCTGTCACAACTATATGACCCATGACCAGAGAGAATATTAGCTGAGAGATAAGCTGAGGTAACACCTCTAAGCTTGAGAAGCTGAGGAAGGATGACCAGAGAGAATATTAGCTGAGAGAGAAGCTGAGGTAACACCTCTAATCTTGAGAAGCTGAAGAAGGATGACCAGAGAGAATATTAGCTGAGAGATAAGCTGAGCTAACACCTCTAATCTTGAGAAGCTGAAGAAGGATGACCAGAGAGAATATTAGCTGAGAGAGAAGCTGAGGTAACACCTCTAATCTTGAGAAGCTGAAGAAGGATGACCAGAGAGAATATTAGCCGAGAGAGAAGCTGAGGTAACACCTCTAAGCTTGAGAAACTGAGGAAGGATAACACCAGCTTGTGACTGAGATGAGGCAAAGCTCTAAGCTTGAGAAGCTGAAATAACACCTCTAAGCTTGAGAAGCTGAGGAAGGATATCTCCCAGGTTATGAATGAACTGAGGCAGGATAACAAGTACTAAAATGTTACCTCAGTGTAACAAATGTTACAGTGTTACCTCAGTGTAACAAGTGTTAACACAAGTATTACAGTAACTCAGTGTAACACAAGTACTACAGTGTTACCTCAGTGTAACAAGTGTTAACACAAGTGTTACAGTGTTAACTCAGTGTAACACAATTGTTACAGTGTTAACTCAGTGTAACACAAGTACTACAGTGTTAACTCAGTGTAACACAAGTGTTACAGTGTTAACTCAGTGTAACACAAGTGTTACAGTGTTAACTCAGTGTAACACAAGTGTTACAGTGTTAACTCAGTGTAACACAAGTGTTACAGTGTTAACTCAGTGTAACACAAGTGTTACAGTGTTAACTCAGTGTAACACAAGTGTTACAGTGTTAACTCAGTGTAACACAAGTATTACAGTGTTAACTCAGTGTAACACAAGTATTACAGTGTTAACTCAGTGTAACACAAGTATTACAGTGTTAACTCAGTGTAACACAAGTATTACAGTGTTAACTCAGTGTAACACAAGTATTACAGTGTTAACTCAGTGTAACACAAGTATTACAGTGTTACCTCAGTGTAACAAGTGTTAACACAAGTGTTACAGTGTTAACTCAGTGTAACACAATTGTTACAGTGTTAACTCAGTGTAACACAAGTACTACAGTGTTAACTCAGTGTAACACAAGTGTTACAGTGTTAACTCAGTGTAACACAAGTACTACAGTGTTAAATCAGTGTAAACACAAGTGTTACAGTGTTAACTCAGTGTAACACAAGTGTTACAGTGTTAACTCAGTGTAACACAAGTGTTACAGTGTTAACTCAGTGTAACACAAGTGTTACAGTGTTAACTCAGTGTAAAAACAAGGTTTACAGTGTTAACTCAGTGTAACACAAGTGTTACAGTGTTAACTCAGTGTAACACAAGTGTTACAGTGTTAACTCAGTGTAACACAAGTGTTACAGTGTTAACTCAGTGTAACACAAGTGTTACAGTGTTAACTCAGTGTAACACAAGTGTTACAGTGTTAACTCAGTGTAACACAAGTATTACAGTGTTAACTCAGTGTAACACAAGTATTACAGTGTTAACTCAGTGTAACACAAGTATTACAGTTTTTACCTCAGTGTAACCAAAAATGTTAACCAAGTGTTACAGTGTTAACTCAGTGTAACACAAGTTTACAGTGTTAACTCAGTGTAACACAAGTACTACAGTGTTAACTCAGTGTAACACAAGTACTACAGTGTTAACTCAGTGTAACACAAGTACTACAGTGTTAACTCAGTGTAACACAAGTACTACAGTGTTACCTCAGTGTAACAAGTGTTAACACAAGTGTTACAGTGTTAACTCAGTGTAACACAAGTGTTACAGTGTTAACTCAGTGTAACACAAGTATTACAGTGTTAACTCAGTGTAAAAACAAGTATTACAGTGTTAACTCAGTGTAACACAAGTATTACAGTGTTAACTCAGTGTAAACACAAGTATTAAAAGTGTTAACTCGGTGTAACACAAGTATTACAGTGTTAACTCAGTGTAACACAAGTGTTACAGTGTTAACTCAGTTGTAACACAAGTATACAGTGTTAACTCAGTGTAACACAAGTATTACAGTGTTAACTCAGTGTAACACATGTGTTCAGTGTAACTCAGTGTAACCACAACATCTAACAGTGTTTAACTCTGTTAACACCAGTGTTACTGTGTTACTCAGTGTAACACAAGTGTTACAGTGTTAACTCACGTGTACACAAGCCTACAGTGTTCAACTGGCTGTACAAGTGTCTCCATGTTACTCAGTGTAACACAAGTACTACAGTGTTAACTCAGTGTAACACAAGTGTTTACAGTTTGTTAACTCAGTGTAACCAAGTACTACAGTGTTATCACGTGTAACACAAGTGTTACTGTGTTATACTCGTGTAACACAAGTACTACAGTGTTACTCTGTGTAACACCTGTGTTCCAGTGTTAACTCCCGTGTAACTACAAGTACTACTGTGTACTTCCTCGCTCCTGTACCATCTTACAGTTGTTAACTCAGTCGTAACAAGTGTTACAGTGTTAACTAGTGTAACACAAGTACTACAGTGGTTACTCGTGTAACACAACGTGCTGACAGTGTTAACTCAGTGTAACACAAGCACTACAGTGTTAACTCAGTGTAACACAAGTACTACAGTGTTAACTCAGTGTAACAAGTGTTACAGTGTTAACTCAGTGTAACACAAGTACTACAGTGTTAACTCAGTGTAACACAAGTGTTACAGTGTTAACTCAGTGTAACACAAGTACTACAGTGTTAACTCAGTGTAACACAAGTGTTACAGTGTTAACTCGGTGTAACATGATACTTGTACTAACAACCTTGAGTCTTCACGAGTTTCCTCAAGATTTTCACTATTTTAGATCATGTGACGTCTTGTCTGACCTTATGTCTTAATATGCTTTACTGAAGCTGTCTTTAATGGCTCTCTGTCCGTCCTCCCTGGCTCGCACTCTGTCCGTCCTCCCTGACTCGCTCTCTGTCCGTCCTTCCTGGCTCGTCTCTGTCCGTCCTCCCTGGCTCGCTCTCTGTCCGTCCTCCCTGGCTCGCTCTCTGTCCGTCCTCCCTGGCTCGCTCTCTGTCCGTCCTCCCTGGCTCGCTCTCTGTCCGTCCTCTCCTGGCTCGATCTCTGTCCGTCCTCCCTGCTCGATCTCTGTCCGTCCTCCCTGGCTCGATCTCTGTCCGTCCTCCCTGGCTCGATCTCTGTCCGTCCTCCCTGGCTCGATCTCTGTCCGTCCTCCCTGGCTCGATCTCTGTCCGTCCTCCCTGGCTCGATCTCTGTCCGTCCTCCCTGGCTCGATCTCTGTCCGTCCTCCCTGGCTCGATCTCTGTCCGTCCTCCCTGGCTCGATCTCTGTCCGTCCTTCCCTGGCTCGATCTCTGTCCGTCCTCCCTGGCTCGATCTCTGTCCGTCCTCCCTGGCTCGATCTCTGTCCGTCCTCCCTGGCTCGATCTCTTCCGTCCTCCCTGGCTCGATCTCTGTCCGTCCTCCCTGGCTCGATCTCTGTCCGTCCTCCCTGGCTCTCTGTCCGTCCTCCCTGGCTCTCACTGTCTTTCTTAGGTTACTATCTGGCCTCCATGGCTATTTCTGTCTGGCCTCCATGGCTATTTCTGTCTGGCCTCCATGGCTATTTCTGTCTGGCCTCCATGGCTATTTCTGTCTGGCCTCCATGGCTATTTCTGTCTGGCCTCCATGGCTATTCTGTCTGGCCTCCATGGCTATTTCTGTCTGGCCTCCTGGCTATTTCTGTCTGGCCTCCATGGCTATTTCTGTCTGGCCTCCATGGCTATTTCTGTCTGGCCTCCATGGCTATTTCTGTCTGGCCTCCATGGCTATTTCTGTCTGGCCTCCATGGCTATTTCTGTCTGGCCTCCATGGCTATTTCTGTCTGGCCTCCATGGCTATTTCTGTCTGACCTCCATGGCTATCTCTGTCTGGCCTCCATGGCTATCTCTGTCTGGCCTCCATGGCTATCTCTGTCTGGCCTCCATGGCTCTCTCTCTCTCTGGCTTCCATAGTTATCTCTGTCTGGCCTCCAAGACTATCTCCGCCTGGCCTCCAAGACTATCTCCGCCTGGCTTCCAAGGTTATCTCTGCCTGACCTCCAAGGCTATCTCTGCCTGGCCTCCAAGGCTATCCATGCCTGGCCTCCAAGGCTTTTCATGCTGCTCCAAGTATCATGCCTGCCTCCAAGGCTATCCATGCCTGTCCTCCAAGGCTATCCATGTCTGGCCTCCAAGGCTATCCATGTCTGGCCTCCAAGGCTATCCATGTCTGGCCTCCAAGGCTATCCATGTCTGGCCTCCAAGGCTATCCATGTCTGGCCTCCAAGGCTATCCATGTCTGGCCTCCAAGGCTATCCATGCCTGGCCTCCAAGGCTATCCATGCCTGGCCTCCAAGGCTATCCATGTCTGGCCTCCAAGGCTATCCATGTCTGGCCTCCAAGGCTATCCATGCCTGGCCTCCAAGGCTATCCATGTCTGGCCTCCAAGGCTATCCATGCCTGGCCTCCAAGGCTATCCATGCTGGCCTCCAAGGCTATCCATGTCTGGCCTCCAAGGCTATCCATGCCTGGCCTCCAAGGCTATCCATTGCCTGGCCTCCAAGGCTATCCATGCCTGGCCTCCAAGGCTATCCATGTCTGGCCTCCAAGGCTATCCATGTCTGGCCTCCAAGGCTATCCATGTCTGGCCTCCAAGGCTATCCATGTCTGGCCTCCAAGGCTATCCATGCCTGGCCTCCAAGGCTATCCATGCCTGGCCTCCAAGGCTATCCATGTCTGGCCTCCAAGGCTATCCATGCCTGGCCTCCAAGGCTATCCATGTCTGGCCTCCAAGGCTATCCATGCTGGCCTCCAAGGCTATCCATGTCTGGCCTCCAAGGCTATCCATGTCTGGCCTCCAAGGCTATCCATGTCTGGCCTCCAAGGCTATCCATGCCTGGCCTCCAAGGCTATCCATGCCTGGCCTCCAAGGCTATCCATGCCTGGCCTCCAAGGCTATCCATGTCTGGCCTCCAAGGCTATCCATGTCTGGCCTCCAAGGCTATCCATGCCTGGCCTCCAAGGCTATCCATGCCTGGCCTCCAAGGCTATCCATGCCTGGCCTCCAAGGCTATCCATGCCTGGCCTCCAAGGCTATCCATGCCTGGCCTCCAAGGCTATCCATGTCTGGCCTCCAAGGCTATCCATGCCTGGCCTCCAAGGCTATCCATGTCTGGCCTCCAAGGCTATCCATGCTGGCCTCCAAGGCTATCCATGCCTGGCCTCCAAGGCTATCCATGTCTGGCCTCCAAGGCTATCCATGCCTGGCCTCCAAGGCTATCCATGTCTGCCTCCAAGGCTATCCATGCCTGGCCTCCAAGGCTATCCATGTCTGGCCTCCAAGGCTATCCATGCCTGGCCTCCAAGGCTATCCATGCCTGGCCTCCAAGGCTATCCATGCCTGGCCTCCAAGGCTATCCATGCCTGGCCTCCAAGGCTATCCATGCTGGCCTCCAAGGCTATCCATGTCTGGCCTCCAAGGCTATCCATGCCTGGCCTCCAAGGCTATCCATGTCTGGCCTCCAAGGCTATCCATGCCTGGCCTCCAAGGCTATCCATGCCTGGCCTCCAAGGCTATCCATGTCTGGCCTCCAAGGCTATCCATGCCTGGCCTCCAAGCTATCCATGTCTGGCCTCCAAGGCTATCCATGCCTGGCCTCCAAGGCTATCCATGTCTGGCCTCCAAGGCTATCCATGTCTGGCCTCCAAGGCTATCCATGCCTGGCCTCCAAGGCTATCCATGTCTGGCCTCCAAGGCTATCCATGCCTGGCCTCCAAGGCTATCCATGTCTGGCTCAAGGCTATCCATGTCTGGCCTCCAAGGCTATCCATGCCTGGCCTCCAAGGCTATCCATGTCTGGCCTCCAAGGCTATCCATGCCTGGCCTCCAAGGCTATCCATGTCTGGCCTCCAAGGCTATCCATGCCTGGCCTCCAAGGCTATCCATGCTGGCCTCCAAGGCTATCCATGCCTGGCCTCCAAGGCTATCCATGTCTGGCCTCCAAGGCTATCCATGCCTGGCCTCCAAGGCTATCCATGCCTGGCCTCCAAGGCTATCCATGTCTGGCCTCCAAGGCTATCCATGCCTGGCCTCCAAGGCTATCCATGTCTGGCCTCCAAGGCTATCCATGCCTGGCCCTCCAAGGCTATCCATGCCTGGCCTCCAAGGCTATCCATGTCTGGTCTCCAAGGCTATCCATGCCTGGCCTCCAAGGCTATCCATGCTGGCCTCCAAGGCTATCCATGTCTGGCCTCCAAGGCTTATCCATGCCTGGCCTCCAAGGCTATTCCATGCCTGGCCTCCAAGGCTATCCATGCCTGGCCTCCAAGGCTATCCATGTCTGGCCTCCAAGGCTATCCATGCCTGGCCTCCAAGGCTATCCATGCCTGGCCTTCAAGGCTATCCATGCCTGGCCTCCAAGGCTATCCATGCCTGGCCTCCAAGGCTATCCATGCCTGGCCTCCAAGGCTATCCATGCCTGGCCTCCAAGGCTATCCATGTCTGGCCTCCAAGGCTATACCAATGACAAGCTTCAAGGAAATATAAACACATACGCAGTATAATGTGATCCTTTATTGACAACGTTTCGCCCACACAGTGGGCTTTTTCAAGTCACAAACAGATCTACCTGGGGTGGAAGGTACGCCAGTATATATACTCGCGTACTATCGTGTCGGTATTTTATACCATTTATTTCCACAAACTTCAAGGATTCTACTCCAGAAGCCTGACCTGAGGTCAGGCTTCCTTGCTGACCACCTGGTCAACCAGGCTGTCTGTGCTAGCGGCTCGCAGGCCCACGCAACCTGGATGGTAGTAGAAAGCTGTCCAGCTTTACCATGAAAATTCTCATCTTGGTTACGGAAATATTTCTGGTGTCTACTGATGGTATTGAAGTCTTGGACCCAGCATGTTGACACAGTGATCTCTAATTGTACCCACAGCGCCCGTGTCTTTCAATGTTATATCTTTAATGATTTCCCATTGTTTTTCTACCCTCTGGCCTCGGGGTTAATTATACATTTCTTGTTTTCATGTATCCACTGTACGACTTTGTTGATAATTGCTGTAATCTGCTTGTAATTTTGCTGCCATCTACTGGAGTGACTCGTACTTATTTTAGCCTCGGTATAAGAATGATACACTGTAGTAGTCAGTGTTCTCTACGTCTTTATGATACAACGCAGTGGCTAGTATTATTATCTACGTCTGTAAGAACGATACAATGTAGTAGTTAGTGTTATTTACGTCTGTAAGAATTATACACTACAGTAGTCAGTGTTATCTACGTCTTTAAGAATGATTCACTACAATGGTTAGTGTTATCTACGTCTTTATTCACTACAATGGTTAGTGTTGTTACCTACGTCTTGTACAAGGATAAACAGCAGTGAAGATACTAGTAGACAGTCTTGACACACTCAACATTCTCACTACCTCGAGACTTGACGTTGTTTTGTTTACCAACACAATTTGTGATCTCACTGTTAAAAATTAATATTTATTTTTCTATCTTCCCTGTTGTATGTCTGACTTCACTTTAGTCGCGTTTCTCTAAAGTCTCTACAAGATGCCTGGCTGGCTGACTGGCTGGCTGCTCTGGCTGGTTACCTGGAGGTTATTCCGGGGATCAACGCCCCCGCGGCCCGGTCCATGACCAGGCCTCCCGATGGATCAGGGCCTGATCAACTAGGCTGTTACTGCTGGCCGCACGCAGTCCAACGTACGAGCCACAGCCCGGCTGATCCGGCACTGACTTTAGGTATCTGTCCAGCTCTCTCTTGAAGGCAGCCAGGGGTTTATTGGCAATTCCCCTAATGCTTGATGGGAGGCTGTTGAACAGTTTTGGGCCCCGGACACTTATGGTGTTTTCCCTTAGTGTACCAATGGCCGCCCTACTTTTTATTGGGGCATTTTGCATCGCCTGCCCAGTCTTTTACTTTCGTAGGGAGTGATTTCTGTGTGCAGATTTGGGACCATTCCTTCCAAGATTTTCCAAGTGTAGATTATGATATATCTCTCCCTCCTGCGTTCCAACGAGTACAAGTCAAGTGCTTCCAAGCGTTCCCAGTAGTTAAGGTGCTTGACAGAACTTATACGTGCAGTAAAGGATCTCTGTACACTCTCTAGATCTGCGATTTCACCTGCTTTGAATGGAGATGTTAATGTACAGCAGTATTCCAGCCTAGAGAGAACAAGTGATTTGAAAAGGATCATCATGGGCTTGGCATCTCTCGTTTTGAAAGTTCTCATTATCCATCCTATCATTTTCTTTGCACGTGCGATCGTGGCACTGTTGTGATCCTTGAAAGTGAGATCCTCAGACATTACTACTCCCAGGTCCCTTACATTATTTTTGACTGGCTTCCCTGGTTGGCTGACTGCCCAGGCTGGTTGACTGGCTACCCTGGCTGGCTGACTGATTGTTCTGGCTGGCTGACTGGCTTCCCTGGTTGGCTGTCCTGACTGGCTGATTGTCTTCCCTGGCTGGCCGACTGGCTGCCCTGGCTGGCTGACTGGCTGACTGTCTGTAAAATTTAGGTGGAGTGTGGTTTGCATCCTCGCTCAGCGTCCTTAAGACCTTCTTTGTTACAGTCCAGTGGGATGAAGGAAGGTAGGTAGGTAGGGACAGAGGGAGGGAGAAAGGAAGGGGCGAGGCAAGGGAGGAGGAAGGGGCGAGGCAAGGCGGGAGGAAGGAAAGGGAGAAGTAGGGTGGGAGGGAGGGAGGAAGGAAAAAGGGGCGAGGCAGGGAGAAAGGAAGGGGCCAGACAGGGAGAAAGGAAGAGGTGAGGCAGGGAGAAAGGAAGGAACGAGGCAGGGAGAACGGAAGGGGCGAGGCAGGGAGAAAGAAGGGGCCAGACAGGGAGAAGGAAGGGGCCAGACAGGGAGAAAGGAAGGGGTCAGACAGGGAGAAAGGAAGGGGTCAGACAGGGAGAAAGGGGTCAGACAGGGAGAAAGGAAGGGGTGAGGCAGGGAGAAAGGAAAGAACGAGGTAGGGAGAACGGAAAGGGTGAGGCAGGGAGAAAGGAAGGGGTGAGGCAGGGAGAAAGGAAGGGGTGAGGCAGGGAGAAAGGAAGGGGTGAGGCAGGGAGAAATGAAGGAGAAAGGAAAGAACGAGACGGATTTAGATGGGTCAGACAATGTGGTCATGTGCTGCAGTGTTGTCAGGTGGTGCTCCGCCTGGTTGACTATCATGTATGATAATGTTTCTCGAAAATTTGTAACTTCCAGCATTTGGTTCTAAGGTGTAAGTGGTGACGATTAGCGAAGCTTCTAAACATCGTCGGCGTCTAAGATCTTGTTAGGTGAGGACGAGCTGTGTCTCATTTTAATTCTATCCTTTATTTTTAGCTTTATATAACTATCCTAGTTTATATATCCACAACTGTTAAAATAATCAAGGTGCTATTCTCAGGTGCTAAAGTAGAATAAGCTCACAATCTTGCCATTATATTCCAAAGCTCATTTATTCACAACCTATATTAGTCCCTTTTTATTATAATTTTAAACTATAATTATAACTTTAAAAAATTACCTTTATAGTACTACCTACTATCATATTCCCAAGCACTATTATATGATCATCACTTTATTTGTATTAGTCCCTTAGCTCATTATTTTACATTTGTTAAATAATTCAGGTGCTATTTTTTTTAGCTTAAGACTATTTACTTTGTTTTATACTTAATTCTAACTATAGATTCACTACAAATCTTATGATTACAAGCATTGATCCTGATACCAACCTCTTATTTAATGACTTAAATGAATCAAACAGTTACTGTAATTACTACACTGCAGAACAATCAAAGGCACTTCTCAGTGCCAACAACAACATAACTATCTTTAACTACAATATCAGATCTTTAAGCAAGCATTACGATGACCTCATAGCATTACTAAATTCCTTACATGCCAATATGTCCATCATTACACTAACTGAACCTGGCTAAAGCCTGATAGTACAGATGTCTATGCCATTCCTGGTTACCACAGCCATACACAACTGTAGGCCAGACCAACAAGGGGGTGGCACAGCCATATACTACTCAGACCAACTAGAATGTATCACTAATACTTGCACAAGGGATGAACATGGGGAATATATAATAGCTAAATTCAAATCCAAAAACCTACAAAAACCTCTCACATTGATAAACATCTACAGAGTTCCACAGTCAAACATTAGCCAATTTAGTCAAATCTAGGAAGTATGATAACTGATGCACGCAAAGAACAAAGATCACTTACTACTCTCAGGTGACTTCAATATTAAATCTCCTGCAAGACCAGGACCCACACGTTACTGAATTCACAAACACAATGAGTAACTGTATGTTACTACCAACAGTAACAAAACCTACAAGAGTTACAGAGACTAGTGTTTCCCTACTTGACCACATCTGGACCAACACCATATCCCCTTTAAAATCAGGCATAATTACAGATAATACCACAGACCACTACCCTACTTTCCTCATAACAACTCTTGGTAAACTACCCCAAGACACTACTAAAGTCACCTTCAGACTTCACAATGAGGCAGCCATTAATAACTTCGCAACAGCATTAGCAAACATTGATTGGCACACTGAGCTAGAAATCTATACAGATATTGACGAATGATTAATAATTTTCTAAAAAAGACCCAATACCTCTATAACAAGCACTGCCCTAAAAAAACTAAACAGATGACAGCAAAGAGACTGAACATCCCTGGCTAACACCCAGCATTCTCAAATCCATAAAATACAAAACACCAATATGAAAAACAGTACAGAATGGGTACATAACCAGAGACCAAACAAAACGTTACTCGTCAATCCTAACCAGCCTGATAAGAAGGGCAAAAAAATTGTTTTATGAGAACGATTATCCAACTTACGAGGTGAAAATAAAAAAGACCTGGAAAACACTATCGGGAAATTTGGGAACAAAAAAGATATCCGAAATAGCGAAATAAATTAGCAAAATCAGATAAACCCCCAAAACTCCCACCAACAGAAACAGCAAACAGATCAATGATTTCTTCTCCACTATAGGACAAACCTTGCCCATAAAACCCCAAAAGCTCAGATACCCCACCAAATAACTACCTCACCGGCAACTACCGAACACACTGTCCTAGCTCCGACTAACCCTTACGAAGTCTCCCTTATTATCAATGCACTAAAAAACAAGGCAGGAGATTTAAGTACCTTACCACCCTTTATATATAAAAAAGTGTCACAAGTGCTATCTCCAATCATTGCAACACTCTTTAACAAATCCATTGAATCCTCCACCTTCCCTACAGTACTCAAAATAGCAAGGGTCACCCCGATCCACAAAGGAGGAGACCAAACAGAGTTGAATAACTATAGGCCAATATCCAACTTACACCCTCTCTCAAAAATCTTTGAAAAACTAATTCATAAACGATATCTACTCCTACCTTATCTCCCAGAACATACTCAACCCCTGCCAATTTGGATTCAGGCCTAATAAAAATACTAATGATGCTATTATACACATGCTAGAACATATATACACTGCAATAGAGAAAAAAGAAGTCCCACTGGGGATCTTCATTGACTTACGTAAAGCTTTTGATACAGTTGACCATGACTTGCTCCACGTAAAATTGTCACACTATGGTATAAGAGGGCACTCCCTCAATTACCTCAAGTCATACCTCAGCAACAGAAGCCAATATGTGTACGCAAATGGGGCAAACTCTTCTGCGCAACCATTACAGTTGGTGTCCCACAGGGAAGTGTCCTTGGCCCTCTTCTCTTTCTCCTATACATAAATGACCTTCCAAATGCTTCGCAATTACTCAAACCCACACTATTTGCAGATGACACTACATACGTCTTCTCTCACCCGAGCCCAGTCACACTAGCCAATACTGTAAATACCGAATTACAGAAAATATCTACCTGGATGAGGACTAACAAACTTACACTAAACATTGACAAAACCTACTTCATTCAGTTTGGTAACAGAGCTACAGATGTCCCTCTTAACATAATGATAAAGGATCACCTATCACAAGCTAACAGAGGGAAAATTCTTAGGAATCCACCTTGATAATAGACTCAAATTTCATACACATATATACAACAAATTTCTAAGAAAATTTCCAAGACTGTAGGCATACTATCGAAGATACGGTACTATGTTTCCACAGTCAGCCTCCTGGCCCTATATCACTCTCTTATTTACCCCTATCTCACCTATGGAATTTGTGCATGGGGCTTAACAACAGTTAACCATCTCAGACCACTAATTACCCAACAAAAGGCTGCAGTTAGAATGATAACAAATTCTCACTACAGGCAGCACACTCCACCAATATTCAATACACTAAACCTACTCACCATACAAAACATCCATACTTATTACTGCACCTATTACATACATAGAACACTTAACTCTGATATTAACCCTCCCTCAAACATCTCCTTGCCAACCTCAAACAGAACACATGACCATAACACAAGGCACAGATCACTCTTTGATGTTCCTCGTGTTCATCTCACACTATGCAAAAACTCAATGGCACATAAAAGGCCCTAAAATCTGGAATTCATTACCTGTAAATATAAAAGAAAACACTACCTGTTTATAATTCAAGTCTCTACTCAAAGATCACTTACTCACCCAAAACCAAATAATACTGAATAACTGAACCTTATAAATTGTATATCTTAAATGTTTCTCACAATTATATCACATAAATGTTAAACCTAAAACCCAATCTAACTTTATTATTTTTTAAATACACTACCTAACAGAATCCTTCATATGACCTGTCTTTGTAATACTCACTTGTGCTTTATAGTAATCTGTTTACATTAATGTTTTATCACTGACTTCATCATTGCTTAATTAATCTTAAGTTAATTTTAAGCCAGCCCGTAATGCTATGCATAGTATAAGTGGCTTTGGCATACTGCTCTTATCTGTATTTTTTTGTACCTCTGTATGTGTGCACAAATTTATAATAAATAAATAAAAATAAATAAAAATCAAATGTCCCGTGGAGTCCCTGTGGAAGACACAGGCGTACCTTAATTAAGTCCTCTCTCTCTGTTCCTGGACCCTACATATTTCTTGGGACAGTATCCACAAGGGATGATGTAGACGCCTACTGTGCAAGTTAGAGGTGTGTGGCTGCGTTCATAGTGAGGGCTGTGAGAGGAACTTGCTTTTAGCAAGTACCTGGAGAGTTTTCTTGTCAACATCACCACATGGGAGCACTATGACCTGTTTAGAGGACTGTTCCAAGGAGGATTTCTTTGTGATAGCTTGTGCCTTGAGTCTGTAATCCCTTGCGTTAAGTAGGTACATTTTTTTTTAAGGAAAAAAAGGGCGGGACATTATTATAAAGGGAGGAGCCCCAAACCCGTAGGATTAACAGTGTGGGGGGGGGAGGGAAAAGGTATTCGGTCAATTCGGGGAAATGGAGCAAAATCCATTCCCTGATCAAGGGCCGCTCACCAGCGTCAAGGAAACCCTGAGGGGAGGTTCTTCAAGGCTGCTGTGTTTCACTAACTCCAAGGCTGGGGATGATTCCTATTTTTGAATAATTCCCCACAGTCTTCCATTTGTCTTTGTTTTGATAAAGCCACTGGATGGTGAAATGTCTACAAATAAAGATACCCAGAAGTTGCACATGTGTAATTCATCCTCAGCTCTAAAGAAGAAACCAATAACAACACTTCTTTTAATGTCTTAGTGTTGACTCACATCTCTCTTAAATAATATTGTTTTTTAATAATTTGTAGGTATCTCGCGCCAGTGTGGCCGTCACAGCCACACTGGCGGAAGATTCGTCTTTAAAAACTTGCATTTGTGGTCACATTGGTGCCTATGTTAACCTTCCTATGGTGTAGAAATATACCTAGTTGGATGAATCTTATTGTAGCCAGCTGGCCCAGTGGCTAACGCGACGGTCTGGAGTTTTACGGCTCTGACCGCGGGTTCAAGCCCCGCCCGTGGTATGGTTTCTTTGCAATCGTGTCATTACGATTTTGTAATGACACGAGTCAAGTTTTATACTATATATTATCAATGATCTCTCTCCTCCGCTCCTATGAGTACATATTTAAGACATTAAGACGTTCCTAGTAATTTAAATGCTTTACTGGTTCTACGAGGACCGTCAACGATCTCTGTATCTGTTATAATTCTGATATATTTCCTGACCTAAAAGTAGGGAGGAGGAAGCCAGGGAAAGATAGAGGCACCAGGAAGAGTAAGATAACCGAGACAAAGATGACAGAGGAGAGAGGAGGGTGAGAGAAGGTAGAGGAGAGAGGAGGGTGAGAGAAGGTAGAGGAGAGAGGAGGGTGAGAGAAGGTAGAGGAGAGAGGAGGGTGAGAGAAGGTTTGAGGAGAGAGGAGGGTGAAGAAGGTAGAGGGGGTGAGAGAAGGTAGAGGAGAGAGGGGGTGAGAGAAGGTAGAGGAGAGAGGAGGGTGAGAGAAGGTAGAGGAGAGAGGAGGGTGAGAGAAGGTAGAGGAGAGAGGAGGGTGAGAGAAGGTAGAGGAGAGAGGAGGGTGAGAGAAGGTAGAGGGAGAGGAGGGTGAGAGAAGGTAGAGGAGAGAGGAGGGTGAGAGAAGGTAGAGGAGGGTGAGAGAAGGTTGAGGATAGAGGAGGGTGTGAGAGAAGGTAGAGGATAGAGGAGGGTGAGAGAAGGTAGAGGAAGGGTGAGAGAAGGTTGAGGATAGAGGAGGGTGAGAGAAGGTAGAGGATAGAGGGGGTGAGAGAAGGTAGAGGAGAGAGGAGGGTGAGAGAAGGTAGAGGATAGAGGAGGGTGAGAGAAGGTAGAGGATAGAGGAGGGTGAGAGAAGGTAGAGGTAGAGGAGGGTGAGAGAAGGTAGAGGATAGAGGAGGGGTGAGAGGAAGGTGGAGGAGAGAGGAGGGTGAGAGAAGGTGGAGGAGAGAGGTGGGTTGAGAGAAGGTAGAGGAGAGAGGAGGGTGAGAGAAGGTGAGAGGAGAGAGGAGGGTGAGAGAAGGTAGAGGAAGAGGAGGTGTGAGAGAAGGTAGAGGATGGATAGGAGGTGAGAGAAGGTAGAGGATAGAGGTAGGGTGAGAGAAGTGTAGAGGAAGAGGTGAGGGTGAGAGAAGGTAGAGGATAGAGGAGGGTGAGGAGAAGGTAAGAGGATAGGGAAGGGTGAGAGGAGAGAGTAGGAGAGGAGGAGGGTGGAGAGGTAGAGGAGAGAGGAGGGTAGAGGGGGAAGGTAGAGGAAGAGGGGGTGAGAGAAGGTAGAGGATAGAGGAGGGTTGAAGAAGGTAGAGGAGAGAGGAGGTAGTGAGAAGGTAGAGGAGAGAGGAGGGTGAGAGTAGGTAGAGAGGAGGGTGAGAAGGTAGAGGTAGAAGGATGGTGAAGAGAAGGTAGAGGATAGAGGAGGTGAGAAATGTAGAGGATAGAGTGATGGGTGAGAGAAGGTAGAGGATAGAGGAGGGTGAGAGGAGGTAGAGGATAGAGGAGGGTGAGAGAAGGTAGAGGATAGAGGAGGGTGAGAGGAGAGAGGAAGGTTCGAGAAGGTAGAAAGAGGAGGAATACAAAACAATAACAAGAATACAGAACATCGGTAGCAAGAATACAGGACAATAACAGCAATACTGTACAATAGCAGGAACACAGATCAATAACAGAATACAAGACATCAATAACAGAGAATGCAGAACAATATCAATACAAGTCAAAAAAAGGAACACAGAAAATTTAGTTAGCTTCAATCCCACCATGATACAAAAAAACAATCCCTGTATCCTGTAACCCCAGCCCTCTGAACCTCAATGATCCTAGGAAGGCAGCCCTCTGAACCTCAATGATCCCAGGGAGGCAGCCCTCTGAACCTCAATGATCCCAGGAAGGCAGCCCTCTGAACCTCAATGATCCCAGGAAGGCAGCCCTCTGAACCTCAATGATCCTAGGAAGGCATCCCTCTGAACCTCAATGATCCTAGAAAGGCAGCCCTCTGAACCTCAATGATCCTAGGAAGGCAGCCCTCTGAACCTCAATGATCCTAGGAAGGCAGCCTTCTGAACCTCAATGATCCTAGGAAGGCAGCCCTCTGAACCTCAATGATCCTAGGAAGGCAGCCCTCTGAACCTCAATGATCCTAGGAAGGCAGCCTTCTGAACCTCAATGATCCTAGGAAGGCAGCCCTCTGAAC
This sequence comes from Cherax quadricarinatus, assembly GCF_026875155.1. Lineage (NCBI taxonomy): Eukaryota > Metazoa > Arthropoda > Malacostraca > Decapoda > Parastacidae > Cherax > Cherax quadricarinatus. The sequence continues at coordinate 7,841,000 of NC_069491.1, forward strand.
CTCAATGATCCTAGGAAGGCAGCCCCTGAACCTCAATGATCCTAGGAAGGCAGCCCTCTGAACCTCAATGATCCTAGGAAGGCAGCCCTCTGAACCTCAATGATCCTAGGAAGGCAGCCCATGTACAACAATGATCCTAGGAAGGCAGCCCATGTACCTCAATGATCCTAGGAAGGCAGCCCATGTACAACAATGATCCTAGGAAGGCAGCCCATGTACCTCAATGATCCTAGGAAGGCAGCCCATGTACAACAATGATCCTAGGAAGGCAGCCCATGTACAACAATGATCCTAGGAAGGCAGCCCATGTACAACAATGATCCTAGGAATGCAGCCCATGTACCTCAATGATCCTAGGAAGGCAGCCCATGTATAACAATAATCCTAGGAAGGCAGCCCATGTACAACAATAATCCTAGGAAGGCAGCCCATGTACAACAATGATCCCAGGAAGGCAGCCCATGTACAACAATGATCCTAGGAAGGCAGCCCATGTACAACAATGATCCTAGGAAGGCAGCCCATGTACAACAATGATCCCAGGAAGGCAGCCCATGTACAACAATGCTCCTAGGAAGGCAGCCCATGTACAACAATGATCCCAGGAAGGCAGCCCATGTACAACAATGATCCTAGGAAGGCAGCCCATGTACAACAATGATCCTAGGAAGGCAGCCCATGTACAACAATGATCCTAGGAAGGCAGCCCATGTACCTCAATGATCCTAGGAAGGCAGCCCATGTACAACAATGATCCTAGGAAGGCAGCCCATGTCAGTTGTAACACTGACAGAACACATGGAAGGAAGGTAACACAAGTTGTAACACTGACAGAACACGTGGAAGGAAGGTAACACAAGTTGTAACACTGACAGAACACGTGGAAGGAAGGTAACACAAGTTGTAACACTGACAGAACACGTGGAAGGAAGGTAACACAAGTTGTAACACTGACAGAACACATGGAAGGAAGGTAACACAAGTTGTAACACTGACAGAACACATGGAAGGAAGGTAACACAAGTAGTAACACTGACAGAACACATGGAAGGAAGGTAACAAGTTGTAACACCGACAGAACACATGGAAGGAAGGTAACACAAGTTGTAACACTGACAGAACACATGGAAGGAAGGTAACACAAGTTGTAACACCGACAGAACACATGGAAGGAAGGTAACACAAGTGTGTACACTGACAGAACACATGGAAGGAAGTAACACAAGTTGTAACACTGACAGAACACATGGAAGGAAGGTAACACAAGTTGTAACACCGACAGAACACATGGAAGGAAGGTAACACAAGTTGTAACACTGACAGAACACATGGAAGGAAGGTAACACAAGTTGTAACACTGACAGAACACATGGAAGGAAGGTAACACAAGTTGTAACACTGACGGAACACATGGAAGGAAGGTAACACAAGCTGTAACACTGACAGAACACGTGGAAGGAAGGTAACACAAGTTGTAACACTGACAGAACACGTGGAAGGAAGGTAACACAAGTTGTAACACTGACAGAACACGTGGAAGGAAGGTAAACAAGTTGTAACACTGACAGAACACGTGAAGGAAGGTAACACAAGTTGTAACACTGACAGAACACGTGGAAGGAAGGTAACACAAGTTGAACACTGACAGAACACATGGAAGGAAGGTAACACAAGTTGTAACACTGACGAACACGTGGAAGGAAGGTAACACAAGTTGTAACACTGACAGAACACATGGAGGAAGGTAACACAAGTTGTAACACTGACAGAACACATGGAAGGAAGGTAACACAGTAGTAACACTGACAGAACACATGGAAGGAAGGTAACAAGTTGTAACACCGACAGAACACTGGGGAAGGTAACACAAGTTGTAACACTGACAGAACACATGGAAGGAAGGTAACACAAGTTGTATACACTGACAGAACACATGGAAGGAAGGTAACACAAGTTGTAACACTGACAGAACACATGGAGGAAGGTAACCAAGTTGTAACACTGACAGAACACATGGAGGAAGTAACACAAGTTGTAACACTGACGGAACATGGAAGGAAGGTAACACAAGTTGTAACACTGACAGAACACATGGAAGGAAGGTAACACAAGTTGTAACACTGACGGAACACATGGAAGGAAGGTAACACAAGTTGTAACACTGACGGAACACATGGAAGGAAGGTAACACAAGTAGTAACACTGACAAAACACATGGAAGGAAGGTTACACAAGTAGTAACAGTTGTAACACTGACAGAACACATGGAAGGAAGGTAACACAAGTTGTAACACTGACAGAACACATGGAAGGAAGGTAACACAAGTTGTAACACTGACAGAACACATGGAAGGAAGGTAACACAAGTTGTAACACTGACGGAACACATGGAAGGAAGGTAACACAAGTAGTAACACTGACAAAACACCTGGAAGGTAACACAAGTTGTAACACTGACAGAACACCTTGAAGGTAACACAAGTTGTAACACTGACAGAACACACAGGCCACATCACTCAGTGCTCACAGCCATAAAGAATTATCTACAAGATCAAAACAGACAAAAACAACGAGCATAAACACTCAACAAATACTATCATATTAAGTTGAACGAGTAACATCAACTGGAAACCTACATTAATGTATTCCCATCAAGAGGAGGGAGGAGAGTGTTCAGTGTGCGGGGACCCCCACTCTTCATTTCACAGTTTTACCAACGTTCAATTTTTGTACCAATGGAGACGTCCAATCAGCGGTGATCATATTTCCTGTATGGCAAAAATCAACAACTCTCTACCGTATTTTATGCTGATCAAATCAGTGACGGAAATGAAGAAAAAACACGAATGCAGGAACACGGCCGTGTAGCTCAAGTCTCATACGTGTACTGACGTTTCAAGACCCACTTCCACCACAGTTTCCACCACTATTCATCTCTTTATGGGTGTGAGAAGAACCTGCCTAGTACGGACCAGTAGGCGTCCTGCAGTGCTCTTCCTTTTCTATGTTTCCCTCACTTTAAGTTGATTTTCTGTTTGCCAAAATTATTACATCAACTCTTTTTCTTTTAATACTGATGGAGTTCTCCTCGAGTACAAACAATGAGGGACTCGCAGCCTCGGGCAAGTTGATAAAAAGCTTTCCAAGGGGAAAAATATCTTGCATTTCTTACATCATACGGAGTAAAAATGCTGTATGTCCACTAACACGACTGATAGTGGCCTGAGGAACTGCTGGTGGTAGTGGCAGAGGCGGCAGCAGCAGCAGTGGTGGTGGTGGTGGTAGTAGCAGTGGTGGTAGTAGCAGTGGTGGTAGTAGTAGTGGTGGTAGCAGCAGTGGTGGTAGCAGTGGTGGTAGTAGTAGTAGTGGTGGTAGCAGTGGTGGTAGCAGTGGTGGTAGTAGTAGTAGTGGTGGTAGCAGTGGTGGTAGTAGTGGTAGCAGTGGTGGTAGTAGTAGTAGTGGTAGCAGTGGTGGTAGTAGTGGTAACGGTGGTGGTAGTAGTGGTAACGGTAGTGGTAGTAGTAGTGGTAACGGTGGTGGTAGTAGTAGTGGTAACGGTGGTGGTAGTAGTGGTAACGGTGGTGGTAGTAGTGGTGGTAGTAGTAGTGGTAACGGTGGTGGTAGTAGTGGTAGCAGTGGTGGTAGTAGTAGCAGTGGTGGTAGTAGTGGTAGCAGTGGTGGTAGTAGTGTGGTAGCAGTGGTGTGTAGTAGTAGTGGTAGCAGTGGTGGTAGTAGTGGCAGCAGTGGTGGTAGCAGTAGTGGTAGTAGTGGCAGCAGTGGTGGTGGTGGTAGTAGTAGTGGTAGCAGTGGTGGTGGTGGTAGTAGTAGTGGTAGCAGTGGTGGTAGTAGTGGTGGTAGCAGTGGTGGTGGTGGTAGTAGTAGTCGTAGTAGCAGTGGTAGTAGTCGTAGTAGCAGTATTAGTAGTAGTAGTAGCAGCAGCAGCAGTAGTAGTGGTAGTAGTAGTAGTGGTGGTAGTAATAGTAGTAGTAGCAATACTAGAAGAGCTAGTTCCACAGATGATGACACCTTCAAGAGAGTTATCAACTAGAGGTAAGGTTACAGTAAGTGTTACCTTGTACACGAGGTGGATGGCCGAGTCTCTCAGCCAGTAGTTACGACGAACCTTTTACAAAATAATAATCCACCCGCACCACAGCCGGTCTTGTAGCCACGTCGTCTAGAATCCTGCAACACCCAAGTCGGACTTTACTGTTGTGAACGCACTTGTCAATATATACACGGGGGGAGATTATTATTATAATCAAGGGGGAAACGCTAAACCCGGAGGATTATACAGCGCCTGGGGGGGGGGGATTGTGGAAGGCATTCAGGCTTAATTCGGGGAACTGGAGCACAGATCCAATTCCCTAAATCAAGAGCCCCTCACCAACATCAAGGAACCTTCCTTGAGGGGACGGGGGGAGAGAGGAGAGGGGGGGGTAAGAAAGGAGTAGCCATCTTCTAGGTAGATTTATGCAAGAGAATTATATCAACGTTTTGATGACTAATCATGATCATGACCAATCATCATCATTACTTTCTGGATCATAATACAGTAAAATACACACATACTGTACTTTTATCAAGACTGAGGGACTGATTACCTCATCTTCCACTGTTCTCCGTACTGGACTGAAGAAGCCACTGACTGACAAAACGTTACCACAAGTATACCCAAGTGATACATAAATGTCTCATTTATCAACACACAAAATGTCAGAGTTGTAATTTTGAAGGTGATGTGAGAAGCCATTCAATAATTGAAGATTAAGACATGTGCAACATTTTGGTATCGTTATTGATGAAACGTTTCGCCGTCACAGTAGGCTTCTTCAGTCAAATACGAAGACAGCAGTAGTAATGAAATAAAGATGATGTAATCAGTCCACCAACCTTAGAGAAAAATTATTTGAGGTGGTCAGTCCCTCAGCCAATTTGTTTATATATAAAAACTGGTACCCATAAGGCCCACTACTACTCCCAACTCTCCACTAAATTAACTACCCTAATTCTGAGAGTTTTGAAGTCAATCGGAAGAGGTATTCATAGGACCCATGTACAATACTTGGATATTAATACTGTAAGGAAAAAGTGGGTTGTAAGTGGGGTTAGGGTTGTTCAGGCAACCAGGAACCATTAGCGAGTTACGTCGCGCACCCTCCCCCCCTCTAGCGGGCTGGGGCGAAACTCTAGTTCCTGGTGTCTGATTTGTTTCAATTTCTACTCCTGGTAGTATTGACTTTACCTGGTGTGGGTTGAAGTTTGGAGCGTCACTTCACCTCTATTCTTCTCCTGATCAGGTAAGGTGAGCTACCAGGAGTATTACTGTTCGTTACTTTTTATTTGCTGGTTACCAGTAATGATTTTGGCAATTACCACTCTTTTTCGTTCTTAAGTGTTATATTATCATAACCATTTGGTAACCCGTTTATTTTTTATTACCAGCTCTGTTCCTGGCGTGGCCATCCAGGGTAGACGCCAGATAAAGGAGCAAGACACTTGTTAATTGGACTTATTAACATATCCGACTACTACCGGCCCTTATTTATTCTACATGTGGTGCTCTAACCAAGTGGTACGGGAGATTCCAGAACGCCGGACTGTTACCATCCGCCCAGGATTACTTACATCGTCTTAAACATAGAGATTCATCCAGGGCCTTGCCTACTCCTGCCCAACTACACCACCACAACCAAAGGCCATTTTTATTATATTTAAATTTTAAGTAAAATCCTGTAAAGTAAAAGGACACAAGTGCAACTAATGTGACATTTTTATTATGGCAACGTTTCGCATCCAAGAGCTTTATCAAGCTCCTGGAGAGCGAAACAGTTGCCACAATAAAATGTCACATTAGTTGCACTTGTGTCCTTTTACTTTACATATTGTCGGTAATTCTACCAACTTTATTACAAGCAAAATCCTCAAAAAAATCATCATGCTTATTATTCGTACAGTCGTTTCTTTATTTTTCCATTATTTTTTTTTTTTCTCAGATGGAAGGCGTTCCACTGACAAATATATTACTGAAACCTATCGCCTGCCCAGCAGACTTCTTAAGTAGAATATAGAAGTGACATTTAAAATGGAGACAGTGAAAGCGGAGAAGCCAGACATTTAAACTGTGTCCCCTCAAGGAAGGTTCCTTGATGTTGGTGAGGGGCTCTTGATTTAGGGAATTGGATCTGTGCTCCAGTTCCCCGAATTAAGCCTGAATGCCTTCCACATCCCCCCCCCCAGGCGCTGTATAATCCTCCGGGTTTAGCGCTTCCCCCTTGATTTATAATAATATAATTTAATGTGAGGGCCGCATTCTTCTCCTAGAAGTGCCACATGTAGGCCGCAGGTTGGAGACTCCTGCATTAACCAGGTACTCTCTAATAAATGCATAAAAACTAAGTGGCTTACGCGCTGACCTGGAGTTTTAAAATAACCTTGCCGCGAGTTTAATCCCCACCCGTACCGTGCTTTAACTAATACCTTATTTGCTTACAGGACATTAACCAGTCAATAATACGAACTTTCCGTCGAGATAAACACGGCAAAACTTTTACCATGAAGTCTCTTGTAAGTTCCATTCTCAACTTATCTCGCAGAATATAAATAGCAGAGTGGAACTTACACAGCCCAGGAACAATACTTAAATTTTTTTCCAGACAAACCAGTGATTAGGATTTGAAGTCGATAAAGGGAGACAATTCTCCAGTCATTGTCAACCTGGTACTCGGGTCAACGCCCCCACGGCTCAGTCTTTGACCAGGCCTCCAGGTGGATCAGGGCCTGATCAACCAGGCTATTACTGCTGGCCGTACGTAGTCCAACATATGAACCACAGCCCGGCTGATCCGGCACTAAGTATCTGTCCAGCTCCCTCTTGAAGGCAGCCAGGGGCCTATTGGTAATTCCCCTTATGCTTAGTGGGAGGCTGTTGAACAGTCTTGGGGAGAACCCACGAGTGTTGAGCCTTCACCTGTCAAGTTAAGTGGTACAGTCACACTAGCATCTTGACCAGTCAGAACAACAAGTGGTACAGTCACACTAGCATCTTGACCAGTCAGAACAAGTGGTACAGTCACACTAGCATCTTGACCAGTCAGAACAACAAGTGGTACAGTCACACTAGGGTAGATGATTAACCGTCCACATTTGATTTCCTATGTGACTCATCCACACTTCCGGTGTAGTGACAGGTGTGGCAGCAGTGACTGGTGGCTACGTGTGGCAGCAGAGACTGGTGGCCACCTGTCCCCCAGCAGAGACTGGTGGCCACCTGTCCCCCAGCAGAGACTGGTGGCCACCTGTCCCCCAGCAGTGGCTGGTGGCTACGTGTGTCCCAGCAGTGGCTGGTGGCTACGTGTGTCCCAGCAGTGACTGGTGGCTACGTGTGTCCCAGCAGTGACTGGTGCACCCACACTAACGTGCTCACAGGTGTGACAGCAGTATGTTAATAGGCCCCACCCACTCACCCTTCCACCCACCCACCTGGGTGTCATTAAAAATACTGTTGGTATGTCACAGTTTATTGCAAATGACCACAGAGCTGACAGGTGTAACACTTGTGCAGAGAGAGAGACTGACTCTGACAAGTGCTCCTCCCTCGTCCTCCTCCACTATCTCCACCAAGTGTCAGATTAACCAAGCATATGGCTACGTAGGGCAGCGGGCCGCCAACAGCAACCACCTTTTTGAACAGTCAATTAACTGTCCCCAGGCCAGGCTGTGAGGCTAGAAAAACTGTTGTATTCTGTCACCACCACTATACCTATCACAACTATCCCTACCACCACCACTACAATCACTATCCCTACCACAATCACCACTATCACTACAATCACCACTAACCCTACCACCACCACCACTATCCCTACTACCACCACAATCACCACTCCCTACCACCACCAGCACCACAATCACCACTCTCCCTACTACCACAATCACCACTCTCCCTACCACCAGCACCACAATACCTCGCTCAAAATATTATTAGTTTATACAAGCTTAAATTAATTTTCACGCTGATAAGATAAACACCATCTTAAGAGGAATATAAATAATAAGACCACGGAGAGGGGAATATTGTCTGTGTTCACCTAGCTGTGGTTGCAGGGGTCGAGTCATAGTTCCTGGCCCCGCCACTTCACTAGTCGCCACTGGGTCACTCTTCCTGCTCCATGAGCTTTATCATACGTCTTCTTAAAGCTATGTATGGATCCTGCCTCCACTACATCACTTCTCAGACTATTCCACTTCCTGACAACTATGTGACCGAAGAAATACTTCCTAACACCCCCGTGATTCATCCGAGTCTTCAACTTCCAACTGTTGCTGTGTCCCATCTCTGGAACATCGTGTCTGTCCACCTTGTCGATTCCTCTCAGTATTTCGTATGTCGTTATCATATCCCCCTATCTCTCCTGTCCTCCAGTGTCGTCAGGTCGATTTCCCTAAATAAAATGTGCATGACGACCCTGATAGTATAGAGGTTAATAAGGTGTGCATGACGACCTAACTGTCACCACCTGCCACAGAGTACGCAGCACCACACTCAAGCCCATACGTAGTTAGGTAACAAGAGAATGGCTACAGACTGACAGTATAACTGGTTTTAAAGTCGACTTTAAACACGAAACTGAACCAGAGAGTCTTTGAGGGAAGAACCATAACACACACAATATACAGCAGACAGAGAAACTCCGAGATAAAAGGGATCGTGGACAAGGGAACACAAATGGAAGTTAAAGATGCAAATGAGCCACGGGGAAGTTAGGAAATACTTATTCAGCCTGAGGGTGGCCAGGAAGTGGAATGACCTAGACGAGGTGGTAGAACAAGGTGGTGCTCACTAAGCTTTGCTAGCGGGGTGCTCAAGGCAGCCTCACACACCACCTCTGCTCATCCCATCACTCTTTCTAAAGTAAAAAAAAAAAAAAGTGGTAGTCTGCATAATCATATCAGCACAGGAACCAATTTATATTGAACTATTGATGGCTCTTACACCAAGAAAAGCTTTTAATTTGCATACGACAAGATTTAAATAGAAAAAAAATCAAACCTGTATCTTTAACGTGACTGCTGTCCAAGTCAGATACACAAGAGAGAACAGTGAAGCACCTGCAGAATGATTAGTAAATACAAGACAAGAAGAATGGTGTAGCGAAGGAAAAGTCGCTTTGTAAACAATAGAACATAGTAAAGTGGATAATCTGCATAGTTCTAGATTATTAAAAATGTATATCAATATATATCACACAAGATACTGATCCATCAAGAGGAGCAGCAGAGATAACGGGAAAGTGACTCACATTACAGAATGTGTACCCCTCAAGGAAGGTTCCTTGATGTTGGTGAGGGGCTCTTGATTTAGGGAATTGGATCTGTGCTCCAGTTCCCCGAATTAAGCCTGAATGCCTTCCACATCCCCCCCCCCAGGCGCTGTATAATCCTCCGGGTTTAGCGCTTCCCCTTGATTATAATAATAATACAGAATGTGTATAGGGAAGACGACAGTGTCAGAGACGGAGTATCACGAGGGACACAGGTGGAAAGTGGTGTTTCACAAGGGTCAGTGCTCCCCCCCCCTCCACACATATCGTTTACTGCCCACACAGCCAGTAAAGCATTTAAATTACTAGAAATGCCTTAAATTCCTGAATATGTACTCATTGGAGCGGAGGAAAGTGAGTTACACGATAACATATACCTGGAAGGTACTCGAGGGTCTGGTTCCAAATCAGCATACTGCCATAACAACATAGTGGAACGAGAGATATGGGAGGAAGTGCAAAGTAAACCCAGTGAAAAGCAGGGGTGCGGTGGTAACAATAAGGGAACACTATCAACATCCGTGGCCCCAGACTATTCGACATCTTACCAGAAGACATCAAACACGGCTGGGACAAGTGTAGAAGTCTTCAAGAGGATACTGGAGAAGTATCTTCACCAGGTGCCAGATCAACCAGGTTGTTATGGATATGTGGGCCAGCAGGCCACCATCAGCAACAGCCTGGTTGACCAAACTAGCACCAGACGAGCCTGGCCCATGGCCGGGTTCCGGCAGTAGAAACACTCTCGAAACTCATTAAAGGTATATCAAAAGCAAAGGTGCCTCTCACACACAAAACAATGTTCCATCAGAAACAGTTTTATATGTCACTGCTTAAGTTTATGTTAAATTAATAAGAATAAAAAGAGAAGCCACGTAAAAACTTCAAGAAGGTTTAGACTACAAGGATACTTAGACACATGGAAATCTATCCTACCAAGTGCCAAGTTATGAATATCAGGGAAGGTGAAAGAAAACAGGTGACGGAGCACGGACATAATATACAGAACATAACATCCAAGGAACTCAGCAGTAGAATAATGTATGAACCTCAACAATGACTGCGTCAACACCTTATATACGACACACCTCATATCTAATTACCGCGCATGAAGCACCTGGCTGCTGCTGCTGCTGCTGCTGCCCACACATGATCAACCTGTGTGGAAACTAGGAACACATCAAGATTGATGCCACAGCTGAGAGAGTTGACCAAGACTGATGCCACAGCTGAGAGAGTTGTCCAAGACTGATGCCAGAGCTGAGAGAGTTGTCCAAGACTGATGCCAGAGCTGAGAGAGTTGTCCAAGACTGATGCCAGAGCTGAGAGAGTTGTCCAAGACTGATGCCACAGCTGAGAGAGTTGTCCAAGACTGATGCCACAGCTGAGAGAGTTGTCCAAGACTGATGCCACAGCTGAGAGAGTTGTCCAAGACTGATGCCAGAGCTGAGAGGGTTGACCAAGACTGATGCCAGAGCTGAGAGAGTTGTCCAAGACTGATGCCAGAGCTGAGAGGGTTGACCAAGACTGATGCCAGAGCTGAGAGGGTTGACCAAGACTGATGCCAGAGCTGAGAGGGTTGACCAAGACTGATGCCAGAGCTGAGAGGGTTGTCCAAGACTGATGCCAGAGCTGAGAGGGTTGTCCAAGACTGATGCCAGAGCTGAGGGTTGACCAAGACTGATGCCAGAGCTGAGAGGGTTGACCAAGACTGATGCCAGAGCTGAGAGGGTTGTCCAAGACTGATGCCAGAGCTGAGAGGGTTGTCCAAGACTGATGCCAGAGCTGAGAGAGTTGACCAAGACTGATGCCAGAGCTGAGAGGGTTGACCAAGACTGATGCCAGAGCTGAGAGGGTTGTCCAAGACTGATGCCAGAGCTGAGAGGGTTGTCCAAGACTGATGCCAGAGCTGAGAGGGTTGTCCAAGACTGATGCCAGAGCTGAGAGGTTGTCCAAGACTGATGCCAGAGCTGAGAGGGTTGTCCAAGACTGATGCCAGAGCTGAGAGGGTTGTCCAAGACTGATGCCAGAGCTGAGAGGGTTGTCCAAGACTGATGCCAGAGCTGAAGGGTTTGTCCAAGACTGATGCCAGAGCTGAGAGGGTTGACCAAGACTGATGCCAGAGCTGAG